>JAJJWW010016873.1:0-433864 GCA_023531295.1 Papaver armeniacum | reverse complement strand
CAAAATCGCCCGGCCAAAGTCACACCTGATATTGTGTAAGAAGCACTTGCATCCCTGTTGCCACCAACCAAGATATAACTAGTGTAAGTGCTTCAACCCGAGGTTCAAATATAGGGCTGAGGACTTCTATTTTTGCAAGTCTCTAGATACCATTTCCGACATATAAGAAGCAAATGCTTGAAACCCAGAGTCGTGAGTTGTACTTGTTGCAGCTTCAAGTTTAAGAGGTTTCAAGATTGCATTGGAGGCTTCCATGTAGCTAACCCCTTAAGTCGACTGCTTAAACAATAATAGCCAAAATTAAAAAAAGAAAGAAAAGAATACAAGTAACATGAACGAAAAAATATTGTGGTAGTATTAGTTTCATACGCATTAATAATAACTATGTAGTCTATATTTTAATGGTTGCGTAAAATTGACATGCATCACTTTAGGCTATAAGACGAAAGAGATATAATTACATGGATATAACCGATGATCCAGAACATGAGATTCCTTCCCAAGACTCCTCACAGGGATCCGATCCACTTTATCAAGTTCCATCCAACCAATTGTGGTGGTTGATTCAGTGATTTGTACAAATCTTGAAGAACTGCAACTGGAAATCAATGGGTAAAATTGAGTTTCATAGTTTCACCAGCATCTAGTCTCATTAAAAAAAAAAAAAAAAAAAAAAAAAAAAAAAAAAAAAAAGACATATATAAGAGAATCTATACTTACCATCTGAAGGATCCGTGTGTGCGCGAACTTGATGAATCAGAGTTACCGAGATGAGATATGTTGTAATGATTGAAATCCAAAAACATAGTTTAGCCATTTCACCAAAAACCCGAATGCCAAGAATCTTGTTATTGCTGAAACTTTAGTAAATAGAGAAGAATACAAACATCCAGGATGGAATTCTTCAAGAGAAACCACAAACCAGTGACGAGAACTAATAATAAGGTAACATTGTAAAGCAACAACATCGATAATACTGATCGAACTGGAACAAACTTTGCTTCTCTATACTGGTACACAAGACGTGATTAATCCGAATAGAATCCTAATTCTACTTACTATAAGAATTTCATCTACGTGCCTAGTCGCTTTAGTCTCGATGAATTATAAGGAATCGTGGATTTCTTAAAAATCCTCTAGGTGATCCTCTGAAACAAGAGGATGGATGTGCTACTTGCCATATAATCCTTAAGTTATTTTTAAAGTTCTCCCATTGGTTATGAAATTAACAAAAAAAAAGTTGGATAAATGGTATGTGGCCTTATTAATCATGGTTTCCGATAGAACAAAATAAATTGAAGGAGGACCAAGACACGAAGTAAATAATCTACTCTTGATTAAGTAAAAGTACATGCAGATCAGAGTACAGGTGGACTCGATAACAGACGTCGTCGTGGAATAACTGGAGTGAAATTTGCTGCCAATCCTATGAAGTTGAATGAAATTAATGTTGTGCACAACAACAACAAGCGAAAACAAAAGGAGAATGACAATGAGAAGGAGATGCGACACAAGAAGAGAAGTAGAGGTACCTGTAAATGGACTGATCAGTTGTCACTTAATTAGAAAACACTTCGATATTTGTATATGCAATATCAGTACTAAAGAAATATCACCATGGACTAAATCAAAAGTGTCAAGAAACGTTGAAGGTGAAGATATAAGAACAAAAAGAACACCCTGTTATGAATTGGGGTCTGATCCTACCACAAGGAAGCACAAAGTGATATGTATATGGCGCATACATGATTCCAACACGTCCCATTATGACTTTGTGTGTCAAGTTTTAACTCTAGGAGACAACGTCACCAATCGAGCTTCGACTTGAATATCATCGACGCAAACACACAATTAATCTGAATGGTTTTATATATATTATTGCACTTCGACATTTCTCAAAGCAGGGAGCTTGGTAATGACAAGATAGTAGTGATCACAGTCCCTAATTTCATCCATATCAACCATTAGTCTGATCTATTGGTGTGACCAAAAATCAACCACTATGGCCCAAATTTACGGAGAGACCCAAAATCGAGTCCATTTTGGAGTAGTAATAGACTAATAGTCCTTGTTAAAGATGTTAATACGGTGGTCCAAACGAGAGATATTCTGCAGAAAATCCCACCACCGATTTAAAAATGTGGATCACGAAATCCATAACATTCAAGGCCTAATCAATTGGCGTCCATATATAACCTTTTAAGCTTTTACTTTAATACTAGGTCTCATTTGAAACCCTAGGTTCCAAGGTAAACCTAACTTCTCTTCAATCTTCTTCAGCTCCTCTCTCCTTTTCGCGCTTTACCTTAGTAAGGGAATCAAGAAAGTTAACTGAAGAACCACAATGGTATGTATCTAGCTCTCCTCCTGCTTTACAATGATTTTGTATATATATTGTTAATGATGATTACGGGATATAGTTTTATTTTCAATTTTTCTAGCCTACTAATGGCTGTCTCTCTCCTAAATACATATATGAACATGTATTGCAGAGTACTGTAGGTGGAACTGGTAAAATACACGACATCAACAACAAAGGAAAAACAAAAAAACAAACGACAATGAAAAAGAGATGAAACACAACAAGAGAAGTAGAGGTACCGGTGGCAACATTGGTTTATCAAAAAGTAGTACTAGTGGTTTTCATGTTGATAGTGCCATAGTAAGCGACATATTAAGCAGACTACCAGTGAAGTCAATAGTACGATTCAAATGCGTATGTAAACATTGGCAGCTCCTCATCGAGGAAGACTCGTACTTTATTGATTTACACCTTAACAGATCAAGAAAAAGTCCCATTCTCTTTTTTATAGGTTCAATGGTAGCTAAGTATACAAGAATATTTATCCCCGAAATAAATAAAGGGAGGCTCGTGACAGTTATGCTTGAAGGGAGAGGAAGAGAAGCATCAACACCATCCGCTCGCACAATAAGGAAGTTGGAATTTCCATTGAAGAATGCATCTTTTTTTGGACCTGTAAATGGTCTGATCGGCTATGAGTCTGATGACTCAAAAAAACTCTGCTATTCAGATATGCAATATCAGCACACAAGAAATAACACCTTGGATTAAATCGCCAAAGTGGAGTACGTCAAGAACACCTTATTACGAACTGGGATTTGATCCTGTCACAAAGAAGCACAAAGTCATATGTATATGCCGCATATATGATTCCACAGCAGATCTCCGTTATGATTTTGCACCAGGTTATGATGATGTGTGTGAAGTCTTAACTGTAGGAGACAAGAAATGGAGAAGGATTCAGAACCCACCATTCAAGCTTGAACTTGAATATTACCAACGCAGGCACACACTTTATCTGAATGGATTTATTTATTATTGCCCTTCAAATTTTATGAAAGGAGGCGAGCTTGGTAATGACAAAATTGTGGCATTTGATGTTGGGGCTGAGAAGTTCAGAGTGATCACAGTCCCAAATTTCATCCGTAACGAACCAAGGTATTTTTATCGGAACGGCAGAAGTTCTAAACATTTAATAGAACTGGAAGGCCGCTTAGCTCTATTGAGTAGAATGGGTGATTACACTGCCAAGCTATGGGTATTTGATGATGACGTTCATGGGAACAACAACGAGAAGAATACTAGCACGAGTATTAGTGGCAGCAACCAGAATTGGACAGAAGTTCCTATTGAATTACCTTATTCATGGAGCGGGATCTGGATTTTCATTTTCATTCTGTTTTAGGGACAGACCAGATAATCATAGAATCCTATGAAAAATCTAAGTTCTTTGAGCTTCATTGTTACAATTGGATAACCATGTCTTGCAAAAAGATTGATACCAGCGGGTTCAAATACTATCCCTCAAAGTCTAGGGTTGCAACTCTGGTGGAGAGCCTATTGCCTATTCAGTAGCACATAAAGCCTCGGCATTTCGCTCCGGTTTATTGATATTATGGTATTTTTGCTTAATATGTTTTTCGAGTCTTTTAGTGGTACTTTTCTTAACTTTTTTAGTCTTTTAATGGTCATCGTCTGTTTCCTACATGGCAATACAAATAAGTCATCCTCTTTGTATTTTCCCTTAAAATTAGAGAGAATTTTTTTTTTATCTCCAATGTTAATGTATTTGACCTTTTTATTTAGGAAAATATTTTGCTCTCGCTGCTGGATAAAAAATGATCTAGCAGCACTATGGCCAATCATTTGGCTCTTTGTGATATAAGCGAACTGGGAGTTTAACCACACTTGTGATCACTATGAAATGCGATATGATCCTGCCACAAAGAAGCACAAAGTCATATGTATATGGTGCATATATGATTTGGGTCTTCTTTTTTTATATACCAATGGTACCCCTTTATTTATATCTAATCCCAAAATTTATCTTGCTACCCCATCTGATCTGTTAAATTCGTATACCCCCATCACGAAGAAAAGAACCACAAACCTAAAGGAAAATATTATCTTCTTCCTCGCTCTCTCTTGATAGATCAACCTCTAACTTAAAAAGGAATAAGTAATTGGGGATATGGGAATTAATTGGGGGATATAGCTATAGGACAAAAAAGGTGTCCCAATAGCAATTCTGGGTGACCCCTATGTAATTATTTTTTTAATTCCTAATATAGCCCCCACTAATCAGGATTATTGATTAATTATAATTATTAAAATGTTAAGTATTTGGGGGATAAATTAGTGTGTATTTATTTTTATTTGAATTTGTGTGGGTTAGTTGAGAGTAGAAGGAGGGAAAATGGTTTTTGAGTGGAATTTTTTTTTGGAAAATGGAAGATGATTGTGATGAGAGAATTGCTGCTAAGAGGTTGAAAATTTGATTTTTTTTCTTTGATTCCACCATTGTTGCAGCTGAAAAAACTTGGTGCCGGCATGGTATTCAACCAAAAACCCATGCCGGCATTTGTTGGGAATTTTCATAAATTGTTTGCCACTATCCGGCATGGTATTCAAACAAAATTTTTCAGGTTTTGATCTTCAAAACCTATTTTTTCTGGTTTTAATCAATCTACTTCCGGCACAGTTATCTGATTTTCGAGCATGCCGGAACTACTTCCGGCATGGTTTTTGCTTAAATTTCTATGCCTAACATGATGAAAGTATCAAGAAAATTGATTTTTTTTCACTTAACTACCTAAGCATTGATAGATTTACATCGAGCATGCCGGCATTTAGTTCCGGCATTGAATTTCACCACTTCCTACGTGGTCTTCATCATTTCCGACATGTTCTTCATCACTTCCTGGTGTCTTCATCCTAAACAACCATGCTGGAACTCACTTCCGTGGTCTTCATCCTAAATTCTATGCGGAACATGATGAAAAGTATCCGTAAAATTGATTTTTTTTTCACTTGACTACCGCATTGAAATTTATATCGAGCATGCACATCGAGTTCCGAGCATTGAATTTCATCACTTCCGCATGGTCTTCATCACTTCACGTGACCTTCATCATTTCCGACATGTTCTTCATCACTCCAAGATGATCTTCATCACTTCCGGCGTGGTCTTCATCATTTCCGGCATGTTCTTTATCATTTCAACATGTTTTTCATCACTTCCAGAGAAGGAGAAGAGAATTTGAAAGGAAATGGGGAAAATTTAGAATTTGAAAGAGAATGGGGCACATTTGGGTTTCAAAGTTTTAACCCTAAAAAGATTAATAAGAAGTGGAGATGGAAATGGGGAATATGATTTTGTTTTTGATTTTAAGTTTTTTGATTTTTATTTTGAGGGAAGGGTGTTTTAGTATTTTCGCCCCCAAAAGTCACCCCTTAGCACACACCATGGGTTGGGGGAAGTAATTCATATCCCCCAATTAATTCCCATATCCCCCAATTTCTAACCTCAACTTTATCACACAGAACCTTAGAGCATGTTCGGTATAATTTTCAAAAACAATTTTCAAAAATAGTTTTCCACTGTTTTAAATACATATCATTTTTTCCTTGTTTTCATTTTCTAAAAATTGTTTGGTAGGATAAAAAATTATTTTTGAAAACCAAGGAAAATCAACTAAATCAGATCAAATGTAAAGACTCGTCTAAGAGATAATGATACTGGCCATAACTCACTTGCAGTCATTTCACTGACCTCTTACTTTGTTCTGAAAATAGAAGAAAGAACAAAAAAAAAAAAAACACATAAAACAATAATTTGTTGTTTTCATTTTTTGTTTTCAAAAATAGAAAACTAATAGAAAACATTTTCTGAAAATGTCCCTACCAAACACCTTTTTTCTGTTTTCAAAAATAGAAAACTGGTTTTGATTACCCAAAATTCTAACCCTACAAAGACCCGTGGTCTCTCTCCTTATCCCTCTCTTCTTCAGGTTGTCTCTCCGATAGGACGTTTGGATCACGAGAAAAAAGAAAATAACATACACCTATCTTCTTCTGATTAAGAAGAACCCAAAAATCTAACTAAATTAAACAAAACCTAGACAATCAATTTACCAAAATTGATCAAAATTCTAATTCGATAGCTTTTGATCAATATGAGGTCTAAAATCCTCGTTCTTTCCTTCAATCAGAGATAAATGAGGTTTTCAAGTTTTTTGTTATAATTGGAAGTATGGAATCTCAATGTTTTTTTTTGGGTCTATGGTGTATCAGTGGAGAGAAATCTCATAAATTCGTAGTTTGAATTCTTGCTTTCATGTGGAAGCTCTTAAAACTAAAATCTAGATAGAGTTAAACTCTCACAAATTGTGTGTAGACTGTGATTTGATTCATTACATATTTATATGAGTACATACAGAGATAGAAAGAAGTATTCAATCTAACCTAAACAATAAAAACGAGATTACAGGGTTGTTTCTTCTTGTTACATCTTTGTTACAACAAATATGAATATTGGAGACTAGGACTCAGCTGAAGACTTGCATCTGGTGGTTGTTGACTATGTATTTGCGGCAAGACTTGGTTCTGGTGTTAGCAGTTGACGGCTCAGCTGTGGCATGACATTTATACGTCCAATACCCCCCTCAAGTTGGAGCGGGAGGATCTTGAGGCCGAATGCCCAACTTGCTGACAAGACGTTTAAATTGATCCACTCCCAGTGGCTTGGTAAATAGATCATCTAGTTGTGCGGCAGATGGGATATGAGTTGGTTTATAAGACCAGAGATTAGTTTTTCTCGAACAAAATAACAATCAATTTCAATATGCTTAGTTCGTTCATGAAAAACTGGATTTTTAGAGATGTGAATAGCAGCCTGAATTTCACAATAGATTGGAATGGGTTTCGGAATATGAACACGAAGATCAGTAAACAAATAATGCAACCATTGAAGTTCAGAAGTTAACCTTGCTAGAGCTCGGTATTCTGCCTCAGCAGAAGATAAGGAAATCGTTGGTTGTTTCTTAGACTTCCAAGAAATAGGACTATTCCCTAGCATTGTGAAATATCTTGTTGTGGAGCATCGAGTAGTTGGACAGCCTGCCCAATCAGAATCATTATATCCATCAAGGGAAAATGAACTATTTTCAGAAAGAAAATTGCCATGAGCTATACAGTTCTTTTAAGATATCGAACTACACGATGGGCAGCATCCAAATGACCTGATCAAGGTTGTTGCATGAATTGACTAAGATAATTAACTAAGTAGGTGATATCAGGACGAGTCACCTGAAGATAAAGTAAACGTCCAATTAGGTGACGATAAACACTAGGATCAGGGAGAGGAGCACCTAAAGTTGGAAGAAGCTTAAGGTGTTGTTCCATAGGAGAAGAAGAAATCTTAACACCTAAAAGACCAGAGTATTGAACAATATCAAGAATATATTTTCTTTGGCAAAGAAAAATACCTTTGGGAGAACGAGAAATTTCAATGCCCGGAAAATACTGTAAACGACCAAGATTTTTTAGTGAAAATTTTGATTCCAATTTGTGTTTTAGTTCTTGAATAAACGAGTCATTATTACCTGTAATAATAATATCACGACATAAACTAAAACATAAATGGATATCTCACCTGAATGAAAAATGAAAAGTGAATAGTCAGCACGGGATTGAACAAAACCTTCATTTAGTAAGGCTGCAGAAAATTTAGCAAACCATTGACGAGAGGCTTGCTTGAGTCCATATAAGGACTTGTTTGATTTGTAAACACGGTTATCACCCTTTTTATGAAAACCTGGAGGCAGTTTCATGTAAATTTCTTCTTGAAGATCACCTTGCAAAAAAGCATCATTAACTTATTAATGGCACCAATAGATAGCAAGACACGAACAGAAACTAGTTTCGCAATAGGAGCAAAAGTGTCATGATAATCAATTCCTTCTTGTTGTGTATATCCTTTAGCAACAAGACGAGATTTATGACATTCAATTGTACCATCGGCGATACTTGATTTTAAATACCCATTTACAGATAATGGCTGTTTTGCCAGGAGGAAGATGAGTAATGGTGAAAGTATTATTGTCTTGTAAGGTCGTATGCTCTGTCATTATGGCATTACGCCAGACAGGAAGTTTTATAGCCTCTGTAAAAGTGCGAGGTTCATCGTTAGTGATAACAGATGATAAAAACGCACGATTCTGCGGAGTGAATTTATCAAAAGAAATATAAAATCGTAAAGGGATATGGAGAGTTGGATGTACATTGTTTAACTGAAAAAATGTAATCCTTGAGATGAGATGGGCGATGGCATTCTCTAGAAGATCGCCGAATAGGTGGAGTATGATCAACTGGAGCTGTAGGACTTACTTGAATATTGGCAATTGGGATTTCAGTTGCAGAACTAACGTCAGGAGAATATAATGGAACGTCTAGGTTGGATGTAAGTTGTGTATGTGGTGATGGTGAAGTGTCAGCGTTAGAGAGCTCAGTTGTGGCAGGATGATCGTGCCTTGCAGTTGTTAGAGGATTAGGAGATTTTATAACAGGTGACAAATCCGAAGGTTCATCATAATAGATTCGTCCTATGGAGGATAATACAAAAAATCATTGCTGGGAATGTTAGCATCCTTAAATGGAAAACAATGCTCATGAAAAACAACATCCCTTGATACAAAGGCAGTTTTAGTTTCAATATTTAAAACAATATAGCCTTTGTGATTATTTGGATAACCAAGAAAAATGCCAGAAATTGCCCTGGGATCGAATTTAGAAAAAATATTTGTGTTTCGAGCATAACACAAGCAACCAAAAACTCTCAAGTTGCAATAATTTGGTGACTGTCCCAATAGAACTTCATGTGGAGTTTTGTGTGAAAGGATTGGAGTTGGCATCTTATTAATTAAATAAGTTGTTGTCAAGATGCACTCACCCTAGTAAGTGATAGGCAAATTTTCCTGAAATCGTAATGCTCTAGCCACATTAAGTAAGTGACGATGCTTACGCTCTACCACTCCATTCTGCTGAGGAGTAGATACACAACTGCGTTGATGATGAATACCTTTTTCAGCTAACCAATTTTGTATTTCACGAGATAGAAACTCAGTCCCATTGTCAGACTGGACTCGTTGTAGTATAGGTAAATGAGGTATAGAATTATCTGTGGAAATACAGGTAATATGTCGTGAGTATTGGGTAGCGACAAAAACAGTGAAAATTTTAATAAACTTAAAGGTTTCACTTTTGGTATGCATAAGATAAACCCAAGTGCACCTGGAGAAGTCATATCCACAATGGTTAAGAAATAACGTGCACCAGTAAGGGAAGCGGTTGAGAATGGTCCCCAAATATCACAATGGATTAATTCAAAACAGCATGTAGAAGAAATGGAATTTTTATTAAACGATAAACGACTCTGTTTTTCCAGAGGAAAAACATCACAAAAAAGAGAAGGACTAGAATTAATGTAATCAAAACTTTTACATAGAAATTTAAAACGTTCTAAGCTAGGATGGCCTAGTCGGCAATGCCAGACATCTAATGACGCTTTATTACATAAGGCACTGTGCGTCATTGGCATTTGCTGATGAACTTGGAGATGATATAAGCCAAGAGAAAATCATCTTGACCAATCACTTGTTTCGTGACTCGGTCCTGAAAGAAACAAACATTTTCAAAGAAATAAGCGATATAATTAGATTGGCGAGTTAATTGACTCACAGAAATGAGATTAAATTTGAAATCTGGAATGTGATGCACATTCGAAAGCTTAAGAGTTGGCAACAAGACAACTTCGCCAATGTGTTTAACGACGGAGAATGAACCATCCGATAATTGCATTTTGATTAAAGTTTGGACAGGCGTATACGAAGTGAAATATTGTAAAGAATTACAAATGTGGTGTGTAGCACCACTGTCGACGAAACAAGGGTCAAAAGAAGTGGTTAAAATCATACCTGCAAACTTTGCACGAGGTTCCATTTGTGCAGACTCAGTTGAAGGACTGATGAGAGCTAGAAGACGTGCATATTGATATGCGGACAAAGCTAGAATGGCTGGTTGAATAGTAGTTGTGTCGGCTTAGCACCAGTAGAAAGTGCAGAGCAAGCTTGGCATAGTATTGTTGGCTGGAGGCAGATAGTTGTTGGTGGTAGGGAAGCCATGAAGACGGTAGCATTTGTTTCGGACGTGGCCATGTTTGTTGCAGTAATCATAGTGTGGGCGTTAACGCTTGTTCTGGCTTACCGGAGCACGAGAAGTTGATGGAAAATGCCGATTAGAACTGAGAGCAGTAGCGTCAACAGTTAGCAAGGGAGCAACAGTTATATTTTGTTGTTCTTCATGCTGAACCAGGTTGAAGATGCGCAGAGCAGTAGGGAAAGGTTCCATAGTCAGTATTTGACTGCAAAGATTGGAGAACCTGTCATGCAGACCCTGCAAAAACTTCGTGGCACGATCTCTCTTCAGCCTTTCTAACATGTGCTTTCTAGCACCACAAATACAAGCTTCCATAGAACCGACCGGAGAATCATACTGGTCCCAAAGTTTTTTTATTTTTGTATAATAGAGAAAAACAGGCATAGACTCCTGCTTGATAGACTCCTGCTTGATTGAAGAAATTGCATAGAGACGATTTCAAACGAAATAGAATCGAGATTTACAACATTTTTCTAAACATCGCATTGGATACACAAAAGGAAACCTAAGAAAACAAACGACAACTACCGACATTTAACTATAACAACTCGTTCCAAGTCCTTCCATATAGCATAAGAAGAAGCTCATCAACCACCTTTCAGTTCACAAGCTTTTTTTTTAAATAGAGACAACATGAATCCACTTGCACGGATATTTTTTTTTATTTTTTAATAAAATGTATAACAACACCATTAGGATGGACAACCTCCTATATGGAAGTCCACACCACTAACCATACCTACACTATTACATGAGATCCAACTTCCCACTAGGTCGTTCACAACGTTTTACATACAACTATTTGTAATATTTACTTTACTCACTTGAGATCTAGTGTGTGATTTTAACAATTTATAATATTTAGTTTACGCGTGTGCCAATCACACCCTTCTCACCACCTTATCTCCCACAATCTCCCAAGAACTCGTGGTGGATTATCATTATTGATTTTGAAAGTAAATCTAGTTATTTCTCTTTTCTTAACTACGAGTTGTTCTTGAGACCGATTGGTAGTGTAGATCACTATAATTGGTATCAGAGCACTCGATCTGAGGACCTGATACAATGGTGAATCAAAAAAGACTTTGAGGATCTTAGTAATTAGTCTAGTTTTAAAGGTTACTACACTCACCAATCCGGAAGAATCACAAGAACGAACGAGGCAAAAAGACTTTGAGGATCTTAACAAGGTTACGGAAGAATCAAAAGATTGGAAGATGCTCAAGGAAGAACTCAAATGATATAGCTCAACCGATTAAGACAATGAGTGGTATGGGAGCTATTATAAAGACGGGAGGTAGAAAAAGGCTGTAAGGGAAGATTGGACCCGAAAATGCAGTTCAGGATCGCACTCTAACAACAGATCTAATATAGGAGGTAATAATAATCAATCTCTTTGCTCGAATCAGTTTTCACATCATCATAAACCTAAGGTTGATTTTCCTAGATTTGGAGGGGTTAACCCTAGATCGTGGATTAGAAAATGTAAAAAATATTTCCAGCTCCACTCTATGGATGAAGAACAAAAAGTACATTTGGCTTCCTTGTACTTAGAAGATAAGGCTGATGTGTGGTTCCAAGATTATCAGGAGGGAAAAGAAGAAATAGTATGGGAAGAATTTATCCTAGACATCACCTCCAGATTTCAGGAGTTGGGTCATGATGACATTGTGGGTGAGTTCAATAAACTGAGCCAAACTGGTACAGTGTTGGAGTATCAAGAGATATTTGAAGAATTGAAGGCTTTAATGATCGCCAAGAACAAATACCTCACCGAGGCTTATTTTACTTCCAGTTGGATCAGTGGGTTGAAGGAAGAGCTTAGAATAGTTGTACAAATGTTTAGCCCTACTGGTTTGAGGCAAGCCATTCATTTAGCCAGAATGCAAGAGGCTCTACTAGAAACCAAAACAAGGAGAAGCAAAGCAAACCTCAAAGTACACCCTCACCCAGACAAGGGAGCACACCCACCTCTAAATTACCCCCCATTAGAAAGCTGACTTACGCTGAAATGAGGTCAAGAAGGGAAAAAGGATTATGCTATAACTGTGATGAGGTCTTTAGTAAATGGCATAAGTGTGTGAAGCAACAACTATTTATGTTAGCAGCTGATGAGGAAGACTTAACTCAATCTGAAGAAGAATCCCCTGGGAGCTCACCACTAATTCAGGAGCTAGCTGAAGAGGAGGTGGAGATATCACTACATGCTCTCTCAGGTAATATCTCTACTAATACCATCAAGATTAAAGGTAAGTCTAAAAACAGGAAGTCACTCACTATACTCATAGATAGTGGGAGTACACATAGCTTTCTAGACCCTGAAATAGCTAGAGTTAGTGGCCACTGTATTGAATCAACTAATGCATTTCAAGTGGTCAGTAACGGATGGGAATAAATTGTTGAGTACAAACTAAGTGCTCTGGTTTTCCTTGGAATATGCAAGGCCATGAATTTGAGTTTGATTTGAGGCTGTTGCCCCTTGGTGGTTGTGATATGGTTTTAGGAGTTGATTGGATGAAGACTATTAGCCCTGTGCAATTTGATTTTTTCCAAGTTAACCATTACTTTTAAAATGAAGGGTGAATATATTGAGTTAACTGGAATGACAGATATTACTCCAAGTATTTCCATAATAACAGGTGAGGAATGTGATAAGCTCTTAAAGAGTGAGAAGATGAAGCAAGTATTTATGGCACATTTATACTCACTCAGAGCCATTGAGTCTGATACCACCATTCCTGAGCCCCTCAAGCCCATCCTCAATTCACATGAGACAGTGTTTAAGGAACCCAATACCCTACCTCCACACAGAAATCAAGATCACTACATTCCTCTTAAACCACTTTCAACTCCTCCCAATCAAAGACCCTATAGAATTCCCTACATACAAAAAGAGGTAGTGGAAAAATTAGTACAAGAAATGCTAACAGCCGGAATCATTAAACCCAGTCATAGCCCTTTTTCTTCACCAATTTTACTAGTGAAAAAGAAGGATGGAACATGGAGGTTTTGTGTAGACTACAGAAAGGTGAATGAGATAACTATCAAAGACAAGTACCCCATTCCAGTTATTGAAGAATTACTTGATGAGCTCAAAGGCTCAAAGGTGTTTTCTAAGATTGATCTAAGAGCAGGTTATCATCAAATAAGAGTGGCAGTATCTGATACATACAAGACTGCTTTTAAAACTCACCAAGGGCATTACGAGTTTCTAGTCATGCCATTTGGATTAACTAATGCTCCAGCCAGTTTTCAGGCTTTGATGAATGATGTGTTCAAACCTTTCTTGAGGAAGTTCATACTGGTCTTCTTTGATGACATCTTGATATACATCCCTGATTTGGAAACTCACCAGCAACATCTCAGCACCGCACTATCTCTTCTTAAGAAACATTCCCTCTATGCCAAGTTAAGCAAATGTTACTTTGGGCAGACACAGATTGAGTACTTGGGTCACATCATTAATGGTGAAGGAGTAGGCTGCGACCACGAGAAGATCTCTTGTATGAAGAATTGGCCAACCCCAAAAACTATAAAAGAGTTGAGAGGGTTCTTAGGTCTTACAGGGTACTACAGGAAGTTTGTAAAGGGGTATGGGATCATCTGCAAACCTCTCACTGAGTTACTTAAGAAGAATAACTTCAATTGGAATGAGGCAACACAACTATCATTTGAACAACTAAAGGAGGCCATGATAACCACTCCTGTGCTTATACTACCAGATTTTTCAAAACCATTTGAGTTATACACTGATGCTTGTGACACAGGGGTAGGAGCTGTCTTGATGCAGAACCAGAGACCAATTGCATTTTTAGCAAAGGAATGGGAACCAGGTTTCTATCTCTCGCCTACATATGAAAAAGAGATGATGGCGATTGTCATGGCAAAAACCAAATGGAGGACTTACTTGATGGGAAATAAATTTATCATATATACTGACCATCAGAGTATTAAGTATCTGCTAGAGCAGAGAATTCACACCTCTCTACAGCAGAAATGGCTTTCAAAACTCTTGGGGTACACTTATGAATTAAGGTATAAAAAGGGTACTGAGAATAAGGTAGCAGATGCCCTATCCAGGGTTGTAATAACTGAAAATTCTAGTTACAATGCCATATCCCAAAGTCAACCTTCTTGGGTAGAAGAAGTGCAACACATCTACACACAAGATCAGATGGCAAGTGACATTATTTCTAAACTACTCATTCAAGCTGATGCAGTAGAAGATTATAGCTACCAACAAGGAGTGTTGAGATTCAAAAACAGAATCTATGTGGGGGGTAAATGGAGATCTTAGACAGAGGATTATGAAAGCCATTCATACTTCTGCCATTGGAGGACATTCAGGGTCTCAAGCCATCTATCAAAGGGCCAAATTATATTTTCATTGGAAGGGTATGAAGCAACAAATACTGCGGTATGTCAAGGAATGTGACATTTGCCAACAACATAAGAACTTCAACACCCTACCTGCAGGACTCTTACAACCACTTCCAATACCAGACTCAGCATGGGAGCATATTAGCATGGACTTCATCACAGGGCTACCCAAATCTGAAGGAAGAACAATGATCTTAGTGGTGGTGGACAGATTTACCAAATACAGCCACTTCTTGGCCCTCAGTCATCCTTACACTGCCTCCTCTGTAGCCAAGGTATTCATTGATTCAATCTTTAAGCTGCATGGATTACCCAAACCATAGTCTCTGACAGAGATAGTGTATTTATGAGCAACTTTTGGCAAGCCTTATTTGCTAAATTAGGAACCACCTTACACATGAGCACTGCCTACCATCCCCATACAGATGGTCAGACAGAGAGAGTAAATGCATGTCTAGAGACCTACCTGAGATGTATGACAAGTTTTAGGCCATCAAAATGGGTTACATGGCTCTCACTCTCTGAGTGGTGGTACAACACTTCATATCACACAAGTCTAAAGCTAACTCCCTTTCAAGCATTGTATGGGTTTGCACCTCCTCGCCTTGGTATTCTATCATCTCAAGCTGGAGTCCATGCTCACAGAGAAGACTACTTACAACAGAGACAAGTAATGAGTCAAATGTTAAAGGAAACTCTAGAGATGGCACAACACAGGGTGAAACAACGAGTGACAAGAAAAGGTCTCGAGAGGTCCTTTGAAATAGGGGCTGGTGTATACGAGACTACAACCATATCGCCAAACTTCAGTTCAACTAAGGAAGAATTTAAAGCTAGCAGCCAAGTTCTATGGTCCCTACAAGGTGCTGGCTAAGATAGGAGCAGTGGCATATAAATTGGAGCTACCAGCCAGTTCAAGGATACACTCTACCTTCCATGTCTCTCATCTTAAACCTAAGGTGGGAAGAAGAGTGGTAATCCAGACCAAATTGCCAACCACTAACACAGCAGGCAACATCAAGGTGGAACCACTGAAGATTTTGGAAACCAGAGAGATCAAAAAGAACCAACAAGTCATAACACAGATCTTGATACAATGGAAGGATATGACTGAAGGCGAAGCTACTTGGGAGGACAAGCAGTTTATAGCTGAACAATTTGAAAACTTCATCCTTGAGGACAAGGATAGTTAGAAGGGAAGGGCATTTGTCATATCCCAGACTAAGGGCTAACCCTGATAAGGGATAACCATTTTCGGGTGCCTTAATAATTAGTCTAGTTTTATTATTTCTACCGTTGGTAATTATTAGTAGTCTAGTGTGTGCCTGGCGCGTGTGCCAATCACACCCTTCTCACCACCTTATCTCCTGAACTCTGTGGTGGATTATCATTATTGATTTTGAAAGTAAATCGAGTTATTTCTCTTTTCTTAACTCTGAGTTGTTCTTGAGACCGATTGGTAGTGTAGATCACTACAAATATCTAGAAGAAATCTTACCTGTAAATGGATGGATTCGTCGTTCTTACTGAATTTCTGAATTAGAGTAGTCAACTCGCGGCCAGGTTTCGATCTCGGATCCTAGTACGCATACAATAAACCGAAATAAGGTTTTTTTAAGGTTTCGTAGAATATCTCGAAGGAATCTCACCCGTAAATGGATGAATTCGTCGTTCTTACCAAGTTTCGACTTAGAGTAGTCAACTCATGGCCGTGTTTCGATCTCGGATCCTGGTACGCATACAATATGCAGAAATAGTTTTTTTTTTTAAGGTTTCTTAGAATATCTCGAAGAAATCTTACCGGTAAATGGATGGATTCTTCGTTCTTATCAAGTTTCTGACTTAGAATAGTCAACTCGCGGCCAGGTTTCGATCTCGGACCATGGTATGCATAGAATATGCATAAATAAGGTTTGTTTAAGGTTTCGTAGAATATACCGAAGGAATCTTACCTGTAAATGGATGTATTCGTTGTTTTTACCAAGTTTTTAACTTAGAGTGGTCAACTCGCGGCCAGGTTTCGATCTCTGAGCCTGGTATGCATACAATATGCAGAAATAAGGTTTGTTTAAGGTTTCGTAGAATATTTCGAAGGAATCTTACCTGTAGATGGATGATTTCTTCGTTCTTACCAAGTTTCTGACTTAGAGTAGTCAACTCGCGTCCAGGTTTCGATCTCGGAGCCTGGTATGCATACATATATTCATAAATAGGGTTTGTTTAAGGTTTCGTATAATATCTCGAAGTAATCTTACCTGTAAATGGATGGATTCGTCATTTTTACCAAGTTTCTGACTTAGAGTAGTCAACTCGCGACCAGGTTTCGATCTCGGATCCTTGTACGCATACAATATGCAGAAATAGAGTTTTTTTAAGGTTTCGTAGAATATCTCGAAGGAATCTTACATGTAAATGGATGAATTCGTCGTTCTTACCATGTTTCTGACTTAGAGTAGTCAACTCACGGCCAGGTTTCATTCTCGGATCCTGGTACGCATACAATATGCAGAAATAGAGTTTTTTTTAAGGTTTCATAGAATATCTTGAAGGGATCTTACCTATAAATGGATGAATTCGTCGTTCTTACCAAGTTTCCGACTTAGAGTAGTCAACTCACGTCCAGGTTTCGATCTCGGATCCTGGTACGCATACAATATGCAGAAATAGTTTTTTTTTAAGGTTTCCAAGAATATCTCGAAGAAATCTTACCTATAAATGGATGGATTCTTCGTTCTTATCAAGTTTCTGACTTAGAGTAGTCAACTCGCGGCCAGGTTTCGATCTCGGACCATGGTATGCATAGAATATGCACAAATAAGGTTTGTCTTGAATCTACAGGGAAGAAGAATTAGAAACTAGGGTTTGTCTTGAATTGGTTGTTGACAGAGATGATGTATCATGCTAAGTTTGAAGTCGGAATCCTCCCGGAGCTTCTTGGCATGAACTGGTGGTGAATTGAGTTAATCTGAGCTGATGAGTTTCAGCTGGAATTACACGGATCGAGAGGAGAATTACAGAGGATATCTCTGTTGAACTGTGGTATCGAGAATGAATTGGAAGATGGGTTTGTGTTGGCGGTGATATAGATGTCTTGAAGAGTTGCTGTGATTTGAAGTTAAGATGCAGATGGGTTTCCCCTTCGTCTTTTTTCTTTATTTTTAGACTTCATGTCGATTTCTTTGGATTGTTAGGTTAAATCAACTTTTCCTTTGTTTGCAGCTGCAACAACAAAGAAGAGGACAATGGCGACAAGAGAAGCTCAACTTCTTTGTTGAGTAATTCTCCATTTTTCTCCTCTTCATCTAGAAGAAGATTATCTCGATATATTTGCTTCGCCAGGTTAAAATTGCAATGGGTTGGCTTCACAAATGATAGAGTAGAGTATGGTCGATTTGTCTTTGTCTTGATTCTGAAAGTAAGATCCTCTTCTTGTTGACGTCGTCGATAAATTGTATATTTGGTTATTGTACTTTCAACTCCATAAGTTTGGTTCATTAGTTTATTTGGCTTAAACCTGTCCTCATTGACCAAGTATTCGGATGTCCCGTTGAAGTTGTTGTTAATTGGTTAACTAATTATTGGTCTCATGAAATCCGATTCTGATTTTACAGACCGTTCTGTACGGAAATTAAAGATTCTCTCTTATGAAGATACTTTTAAATCTCGACATCAGGATACCTTCTGAAATATTTTTACTTATGTTTTCACGAAATGGCAGAAAATGCACCGACAGTTTTCAATGTTTATGTGCCCGAGTTTGTAGATGCCATATGGGTTGCCCTCAGGGATCCATCTTTGGTTGTTCGTGAACGGGTAGTTGAAGCCCTGCGTGCTTGCCTTCGTTTGATTGAGAAGCGTGAGACTCGTTGGCGTGTGCAATGGTACGTGAGAATGACCAGACATTGTAACTTAAAAATTACTTATTTGAAGCATATATTAACTTATGCCATTTAATGTGTTTGACTGCAGCACGTTAAAATAATTTTCACTCTCTTATCTTTTCATAGGTATTACCGCATGTTCGAAGCTACCCAAGCTGGATTGGGAAAGAATGCTCAGTTCATAGCATACATGGTTCACTGCTTTCGGTTGGGGAACTTTTAAGGTTGGGGACTCTCCCGCCCTCCCTCCCTCTCTTCCTTCTATTATGGATAAATATCTTATGTGGTGCCTTATCAAATAGCAAAATAGTGTTATATTATTAGATCATCAGGCACATTGAAGCTTACTTAAGCTTGATGATTTTTCAGGAATTCTGGTGAATTTATGATGTCAAGGTACATAGAAGTAGGCGATATTGTTCTTGTATACCCGGAGCACAAGGATAGGCTTGTTCGTATAAGCATAACCTCCTTGCTTGCCTCGTATAGCTCACTTCACAGTAATGAAGAGACTTAGGCCAAGAAATCGGTTGTTGTGTTTTGTCTTATCGGTTTCTAAAGTATTCATTTACGTAAATTGTTATGTGTTGCGGTAATGGGAGTGATGCGTTAGATAAGTTGAGGTTTTTAAGTGTGACTGAACCTCATTTACTTGGAGATCTTTGGTGAATTGGAAATTAGAGTTAAACCACAGACCCAGACAATGGAACCATTACCATAATGTAAGACTTGCTTTAAGTTCCTCTTATCATAGTGTTAGTGAGAATTTGTTATTCATTTTGGATGTTTGTGAGATTGCAGAGATACAGGAATTGGAATGAAGATAGAAGAACTCATCGACTGCCTTGGAACTATCGCTCAGAGTGGAACGTCTAAATTCTTGAAAGCTTTAAATATCTTTTGTTACTAGAAGTTCTCATGTTCTTAACCATTATAATTAGTTAATTGCATCTTGGTGTAGGTTAAGTGTCTTTGTCTAATTACCTTGTGGAATCTTATGCAGGAAAATAAGGATTCTGGTGCACACAATGGTTTGAAGATAGAAGTGTATAATTAAAGCTGATGAAAGTTGCTAGAGGTAGAGGAGGAAGAAGAGCCAAAAGAGATGAAAGCTGCTAGAAAAATTGATTCGTGAGAAGTAGAAAGACAGGGCCTTACTTGCGCTAATGAAGACTAAGACCCAGGAAGAATTATTAAAGCGAGTGGATACCTGGATCATGAATGTTGAGCAACAAGTAAGTAATTCGCTAACAAAATACATTGCAATATTGCAGAGTTGTCAAAAATGTACAATCTGGACTTCGTTTTTAAGTAGTTGTATCTTAGAATATAATATTTTGGTATAAGCAATACATTTGACCTTTTCAATTTGGATCGTGGCTTAGTTGAACAACATTGAGCTTACAAGCAAGCAAAGGCCAGTCTTTTAAAGCTTGAAAGCAGGAAATAATGCTATCAAAGCTATACAAGGTGAGATCAATTTGGACGATGTTCAGAAGTTGATGGATGACACTGCTGAAGCTCACGCATACCAAGATGTGAGTTTTATAATGTTAGAATACTTTAAAACAATTATGTATTGCCCAAGCTGAAGATGAATGCAATTGCGCTCACACCGTTTTTCCTTTTTCTCGCAGAAATTAATGCGATACTCGGGGAGAAGTTATCACCAAGATGAAGAAGATGTTTTGGCGAGTTTGATAACTTGGAAACGAGAGGTATGTATATTAACTACGAAAGTTTTAGCTTTATTGTTCTTTTACATGTCGGGATCGATTAGGTGTTGTAACCCATTGGCAAGTGTCCTCTTTGTTGTCTGCTATCCTAGACTGATATACCAACGTTAGGGTTCTGTCTTGGTAGTTATTGTTAACATACATATGAAGTTCGCTTCTTGTTAGTTGGAATGATGTTCTTGAGCCTGACCTTTTGACAAGACTTGTTTCTTCAAAGTTTAGATGGGATCTAGTTACGTTATATGCCTAAGCTATCCTTTTCCAACATTGCATCTATATTCAGTTTGTGCACTTGATTATAATAATCTGTCTGTCAATCAGGATCTATTTTCATGTCTATTTTTTTCCCTATTCTTCAATCAAACCATAGAACCTTAATTTTCTTCTAACCCTTTTGAAATGATTTGTTTTCAGCTCAGGCTTCAAGATATGCCAGAAGTCCTTGTTCCTTCAGCGATGATGAGGACCTAGCGCTCCCAGATGTGCCCACAAAGACCGTGTCTCAATGATGAAACAAGAGGATGTTTTGTGCTCAGTGAACCATCTCAGCTTCTTTACATGCTACATATTATGTCCAAAGATTTTAGGCATTTGTCCTTCAATAGCATATACACCATTTAATTTTGAACCACGAAGCATCTAGTAAATGATTATTTGCAGAGTCCCTTTTATGTTTGTTTCTCTAAGTTTGTCCTTCAATAGCATTTGTCCTTCAATAGCATATACACCATTTAATTTTGAACCACGAAGCATCTAGTAAATGGTTATTTGTAGAGTCCCTTTTATGTTTGTTTCTCTAAGTTTTTCTGTATCATAATAGGTCTTTTACTTTGAATATCAATTTAAGTTAACTTGGATGAATGTAAATTTGTTACACTGGTAGGTTAATGTGAAATACTTTCGGCAACTCGGTTTCAGCTATAATTTTTTTTTTTCAAAATAGTTTTATGAACACAACTTCTAATAAGAGTTGTGTTCCGTATTTCAACTACACAAACCAGAGGTGGTGAAAGAATGTGTTTACGACATAACTAGGTGTTGTCCAACATAGTTCTACAACTCTAACAATTGTCGTGCAAATCTTATTCATAATAGTAATAAGAGTTGTTACATATTTCTACAATACACATCCTAGGTTGTCTAAGATAGTCCTTCAACTTATACAAGTGTTGTCTTACATATTTCTACAATACACATCCTAGGATAGTCCTTCAACTTGTACAAGTGTTTTGTTACATATTTCTACGATACGCATCCTTTGTTGTATAAAATAGTCCTACAACACAAGCAAGAGTTGTGTTAGGCTTTCAAAAAAAATCGAAAGAGAATCACAACTTTGGCAAAATATTGTCGAAGCATGAATCACATCACCCTTTACAACACTTAGTCAAGTATTGTAGAAAAGCTTGGACTTTCTACAATACCCCACCTACACAATACACAAAAAAGCGTTTTAGTAGGGGTACTAGAACCCTAATACAGTGTTGTAAATGATGATTTTTCCCGTAGTGAGTGATGGGTGAGATCATCTTCTGGAGGTGGTAAAGAGCCATCGACAAATCCCAATTTTCCTTTGGCATTCAATGCCTTGGTAATTCCTCGAACCCAAGCCCCATAGTTATCAACCTGAAGCAATGGAGAGAACAGAATAGTAACTGGATTATCACTAGGATGTATAATGTAGGGATCAAGGACTCGGGAGTTATTGGTATTGGTTTGATTTGAGTTGTGAACTGGAGAGTTTGGGGAGGATTGATCTGATTCAGGCATGGTTAAAATATAGATAAAAGAGAAAAGACAGAGATGAAGCGGAAGATTTGATATTAGGGTTCCTAGGATCTACAAAGATACCATCTTAAAAATGGAATCTAGATAGAGTTAAAATCTCACAAATTGTGTGTAGACTGTGATTTGATTCATTACGTATTTATATGAGTACATACAGAGATAGAAAGAAGTATTCAATCTAACCTAAACAATAAGAACGAGATTACAGGGTTGTTTCTTCTTGTTACATATTTGTTACAACAAATATGAATACTGGAGACTAGGACTCAGCTGAAGACTTGCATCTGGTGGTTGTTGACTGTGTATTTGCGGCAAGACTTGGTTCTGGTGTTAGCAGTTGGCGGCTCAGCTGTGGCATGACATTTATACGTCCAATAGATGCCATCAAGCTCGAATCCAAGCTCGAATCCAATACTGGTGTATTCTTCACTATTTTGAATTAATACAACAGATTAAATATAGGATTTTACCAAGGAATCTAGAGATCTTATCAATTATATCATAAGTATTCTTGATTTTCCTTCACTTGTTTATAGCCCTGTGCTGTTACACCATTAATTCATGACCCATTTAACATGTATCCTCTTTCATCAACTTCTATGAAGCAGAACTATATAGGATGATAAAACAAACATACAATAGGAATTGTTGACAGTCAGGAAATAACTTACTCTAGCAAGTATTTAGGAAGGGGTGTAAAAAATTTCACTGTTTTTCCAAAAAAAAAAAAGTTATTAACGGAATGTACCGTTAGTGTTTTCAGGGGTATATAAAGGAACATCCTATGATTTATATGGTTTAAACAATTTCATCTGTAATTGTGATTTTATGTGTGAAATCTTAACTGTAAGAGACAACAAGTGGAGAAGGATTGGGCTCCCACCATTCGAGCTTGAGAATGTTAATGAATACTCCAGACGCAACACACAGTTTATGTGAGCCGATCCTGTGCCTAGAAGGGTCATGTGCGAGAAAAAATTGTGCCTTTTATAAGGTCAAATATACTTTAATTTTTGATAATTTACAATAATAGTAAGCAAAAAAATGTTAAATTTTTGCAAAATTATAGACAATGGTGCGCTAAATAAAACGTTAAATTAAACGGGAGTAGTAAATTTTTTTGTTAATGTCCACCTACAAGAATAAGAATACTTGGAGGAAACTCCAAACATATAGCCATGAGTATAGCAATGCCTTAATAGTATGATAAAGATCCAAGGCTGACTCTAAGTATAATTTAGGGGCTGAAAAATACCAAATACAACTTAGTGGTATTGTGGATTGATGTACTAACCTTTCTCACCAGAGGTCACGCGCTCGAGTCCATGCAAAAGCAAATTTTTTTCATTTTAAATGTTAGATTGGACTGGGCTTGCAGGGGCGTACATTGAAAGAACCATTTTTTGGGGTCATGGTTTTTTTTGGGGACCATGATTCTATTTTTAGTAAGACATTTAGAAGTAAATCTAGGTCACCCCTTATCTAGATATTTCTACTAATACCTAAATTACCTTCCTGATTAATTTTGGGTAATGATTAGTTAGTGTTAATAATAGTTAGTATAATGATTAGTGAAATTATTAAGTTAAAGATAATTAGTGAGATTAAAAAATCAGATGGGTTTTTTAAAAAAAGAAGTAGAATTATTGAGAGAGTAAAGTTAGAGAAGATGAAGAAGTAAAACATGGATTTTACCAACTAAAACCGGAGGAAGAGTATTTGGGTACCCATGTATGCTTCAAACTTAGATAATGTTGGTTGAATTGATCCAAAATTTCAAAAAAATGTAAATTTTTTAAGTAGATTTGGGCTTGTTCGGTTACCTTATGTGAAGAACAGGTAACCGAACACATCTGAAAGTGTAGTTCGGTTACTTTTTCCAAACACGTAGGTTACCGAACTCGCTCTTAATGGAGGTTTTTAGTCGTTCGATTAACACGCAGGTTACCGAACTTTGTTTGTAGGATTTACAGAGTAATGTCTGGTTTGCCCGCAATGTTGCCGAACTTTAGGGTCTAAAAGTTCGGTTGGTTCGCAACCTATATGTAACCGAACTTCGCGTTGATTAAGATTTTACCAAGTGTACAAAGTTCGGTTGTTTCGCAAACTTCATACCAACCAATATCTAAACGAACTACACACAATTAGTTAAGAGTTCGGTTTGTCAAGGTTTTTTATAACAAACCGAACATAGTGGGACAAGTTCGGTTAAATTGAAACTCAACATAGTGGTCAAAATAGCACAGTTCGGTTACATTGGATTTTTTATTTTTATTTTTATTTTTGTAATATTGGTAAAGTTCGGTTAGAAAATAGTTTTGGCCTTCTTTGCGAACCAACCGAACATATTGGGCAAAGTTCGGTTAAATAAAAAATCAACATAGTGGGAAAAATAGCACAGTTCGGTTACATTTGATTTTTTTTTTTTTTTTTTTTTTTTTTGTAATATTGGTAAAGTTCGGTTAGAAAATAGTTTTAGCCTTCTTTGCGAACCAACCGAACATGGTGGGCGAAATTCGGTTAAATCAAAAATCAACATAGTGGGAAAAATATCACAGTTCGGCTACATTTGATTTTTTTTTTATTTTTTTTAATTTTTTTTTTGTAATATTGGTAAAGTTCGGTTAGAAAATAGTTTTAGCCTTCTTTGCGAACCAACCGAACTCTAAGTTCGGTTAAGAAAAAATTAATTCTTGATAACCGAAGTGTTCTTGGTTTCAGAATGTTCGGTTAGCAAACTAGTTTTTTTTAAACTATTCCTAACCGAACATGCCACTGTAACTTCCATTTGAACCATATTTTGATGACTACTGCTCAAAATTTCAATCAAAAACGAATTAGAAGTAATGGGTTTGTGGGAAAATACTCATGGATAGGTTTGTTTATAAAAGATTGATTAATCGACGATGAAAATTCAATAAATCGACCAGGCTAAAAATTTGTTGATTTTGATTAGATTTGTATATGATCAGGGTTAGATAATCATAAATTGACGAAGAAGAGACGAAGAAAAATTGTAGAATAGAGGAAGAACAAGTTGTAGATTAGTTATAATTTTAATTAGGTAAAAGGTTAAATATGTTAATGATTTAAATTAAGTTATATATATATAGAGGTGGTGGTGGTTGGTGGTGGTGGTAGTCGGAGGTGGTAGTGGTGGGCGGCGGTGGTGGGAGGAGGTGGTGGTTATATATATATAGGTGGTTATTAGGTTAGTTTTAAATTAAATTAGGTTAAGGGTAGGTTAGTCATTTGCACACTTTAGGACACCCTTTATAACTGTAGGGAAGGTGGCCTAATAAGATCATGGTCCAAAAAAAAAAAAAAAAAACCATGGTCCCCACAAAAATGATTCCATTGAAAGGAAAATGGGCCCTCCATAGAGTTGGGCCATGTGCGGTCGCACGACCTGCACACCCTCAGGCCCGGCCCTGTGTGAATGGTTATTTATTATTTCACCTCAACATTTATTAAGAACCCTCATTTGGGGCATACATAGAAATTTTGGTGTATATATATGGATGACCCTAACTAGTGTGGGATGACAAGGAGTGTCTAATGAGTGGTTAAGTTACTTAAATACCCTTGATTAATTAATTAATTTTTAATATTAACTTTTTTAGTTTATTTCTTTTTTAATTTTTAATTTTTTTTTATAACTTTTTTTTTTGAATATTTTTTTTTTTAATTTTTTTAATTTTTTTTTCTTATTTCATGGAATTTTTTTTTTTACGACAATTACAGTGCAAAGTTTGGTTAACAATAAAATCAAAACTATCAGCCGAACTTCTTTTTTTTTTTTTTTCATCCTGAAAGTGTCGATGAACAGTTCGGCTGATAATTAAACACGAAGATGTTAGCCGAACTTCACTTTGTGAAGAATAATATTAAATTCGGATGTCCTATTTTTTTATTGAATCTGCCGAACCTAGGTATGTTTTCACAAAACACAAGTTCGGCTGACATACTATCAGCCGAATCTACGTATGTTTAGGTTCGGCATATCACTTGTCCGACGAACTTAGATTCGTAAAATACAAAAATTGTTAAATTTTTGTTTAAAAAAAAATTAAAATTAAATTAAAAAATTAATTTTTTAAAGAAATTTTTTTTTATTTTAATTTAAAAATAATTAAAAAAATATAAATAATAAGGGCACTTTTGCCATTATGAAAAATGTCTAGATAAGGGGCACCCTAGAAATACTATTTCCAACCTTGTTTTTGTCTTATTCAATATGCCCCAAAATTTTCATGTATGCCCCAAATGATGGTTCTTTATTAAAGCAGGCAAGCTGGGTAATGACACGATTGTAGCTTTTGATGTTCGGGCCGAGAAGTTCAGAGCGATCACAGTGCCTAATTTCATCCTTAGTCAACCAAGGCATGTTGATCGAAACGGCAGAAATACTAGTTCTAACCATTTAATAGAACTGGAAGGACGTTTAGCTCTATTAAGTAGAATGAGTGATTACACTGCCAAAATATGGGTATTTAATGATGACTTTCATGGGAACAACAGAGAGAGAAATGAATACAATTGTGTATTCAGCACCCATCCGGTCCGGACATCTGTTTTCATTCAGTTGTAGGAACAGACCAGATAATCATAGAATCCCGTGATGAGAATTCTGTGCTAACGAGGCAGTTATACAATTGTAGAACCAAGTCATGCAAGATAGATACCAGTGGGTTCGAGTTTTCCAAGGCTTCAGGTCTGGTGGAGAGCCTTCTGCATGTTCAGTAGCACATAAACGTTTGATTCTGCTTCATTTACATAATGGTATCTGCTTAATTTAGCAAGGTTTTGGAGTCTTTCATTGGAACTTTCCTTAACCCTTTGAAAAATAAGCAAAAACTTTTCTTAAATGCTGTGTTATGAAACATAATGAGCTTTACAAATGCCTACATATTTTTATTTATAAGTGGAATTGTCAAGTTAAATGAACGAACTTCAAAACCCAACTTGAAAACAATATGAAAGACGAACGCAATGATAATTGCAATAGAGAGAAACATCAGTGATCAGCCAGCCCAACCACATTGTTGTTGGTTGTTATCCTTTGTGAATCACAGGCTAGGAGTTAATTAGGCGATCCATGACCAGCTTAAGCACTGCGGGACCATCAACAGTAACAGCCACCTTAACTGTTGGCTTACCTGACCACTCCGTATCATCCATAAACCTGGTTCATATGGACATTATTAGTGAGTAGCAAACAAGACATTCGACATATGATTTCAGTTCACCTTTACAAGAAATTGGTATTACGTAAACTGCTAAAGAAAAATGAGTTAAAATATTTGCTGGGTGGTGTCCACCGTGATTTGAGGTTAAAATGCATAATTTACCGACCCAGTGAAAAAATAATTCTATAAAAACAATACTTATGTGTTCTTAGAATTATAAAAGAGAAGCAGTCTTTACCTTTTGACGGTGTTATAGAAATCTGTGGCACTTCTCGTTATACCGCTTGTCTGAACTCTTACGACACCCTCAGTGTAAGTGAACAATGAAGGATCCACGGCCGCAATAATAGTTGCTGGATCGTGAAGGTATACACCTGTATGTAGTGCCAAGAAATTTAATATCACATCAAAAAGATGAATGTACTAGTCTATTTCGTTGATGGAGCACTATTTACCAAACAACCTTTTGTGTTATATGACTCGTGGTGATAGGAGTAATAGATATCTAAGATCTTGCTTATGTATTGCGCGAATTTCCCATTGGATTGTACAAGCTTGTCTCGGTCATCATCTGTAATAGAAAGGAGAATATGGCAGTGAAATTCATTGCTCAAGAAACAAAAAACTGAACATGCAGAACACTGGCATGAAGGAAGCTTTTGCACATACTTTTAACTTGACATTAATGACAAGGAATTCAATAGATCTTTACAGTAACGGTTTTTATTTAATTTTTGGGCCAAATCATCAGAACATGGGATCAAGACAGACAAGTGACATTAAAACATACCAAAAACTCAATGAGCATAAGAGTTGTGAGAACCATACCTGACATAATAACTTGATGAGTAACATTTAATCCTATAGCTACAACGTCAGCTCCACTAGTGAATACAATATCAGCAGCATCTGGATCACCAAAGATCTGGTCATCACAATTCAGAAACGGAAAAAAAAAAAAATTAAGAAAATATAGAGAGGATAGTGCTGGCTTTGAAGGTGGCAGCAAAAACAGGTTATAAGTCAAGGACTTGCATATCTCAAACACAAATTAGTGTTACTGCGGAAACAAACAACAGCAGTATGAATCGTGTGATTCCTCCAGCATTTAAAAAGAAAACTCTTTGCTACCTATGAGTAATCTGGCTTGGTAAGAAGATGGATAGAAAATCGAGATGTTTAAAATTAACTTTTCCTAGATTCTTTTTTGAATCATAACTTCTGTGTACTGGACTCTCTGTCCATCTGATATAAAGCTGCAAAAGATATTGAGCTACATACATTAGCCTCAGAGGCAGGATTCACGTTCCCATTCACAAAAAAAGCACCGCCAAGAAGAACAATTTGTCCTATCTTTTTTGCAAATTCGGGATCTTGCTCAACAGCCTGTACCAACATGGAAATCAAATTAGGAAATATCATAAAAAAATCACCTAAGAAGAATCAATTCTTAAATATATAATAACTGACCAAGGCAATATTAGTAAGTGGTCCAAGTGCAACCACCGTAACTTCTCCAGGGTACTGATTTGCTTGTTCGACAAGATAATTGACAGCTGATTGTTCAATCGCCTTTCCTAAAGGTGGAGGAAAGTTTTGGTTCCCGAGACCATCAGTACCATGAACAAAATCAGCAACACGAAGCTTTGTACCTTTCTTTAAACCAAGCAGAGGAAACGATTCAGCCATGACGAAATAACCCATAATATGTCAAACCAATAAACCAGTCAAACACATTCCCAGTGTGCGTGTATGTACTGTGTTACGAAATCAATTACAATTAGATAGTTACTGAACGGAATTTCTCAGCCACACGTTACCATAATTTAGGATCAAGATATTTCTGGCAGATTAGATTAAGGAAGAAACTGACTGAAGGTACAAGTAAAACAACAAAAAACATTACCATCATATAAATACTTACAGTAAATGTAGTATGTGACCCCTCCACCACTGGAATATCTGTCCGTCCTGCAAATTCCAACTATAAGAAGACAAATAAAAACTGTAAGACTGATATCTTTACAAAAGAAAACAAGCTCATCTAAGGAAAAACTACGTCTGTCAATACAGATGGACGATCCAATATTATCGACATACAGGGTGTTTGTTTTCTTAGGCATCTAACCCTTGGAATAAAGCAGCCTTCTACATTTGCATTGAACACACTGCAATCTTTCACCTCAAAGTTAGCTGAACTTTGAGATTGTGTTACAAATCTGACTCGATTCACAAGCAATTTAGCAGCATCAGTGTGCATCAAATTCATACGCCTTTAAGAAAAGGCGAATACCACCTGAATCTGACTCGAACCAGAATTGTAAGTCAAATTCAAGACACCCTCTTAAGGCAGGGGCGGAGCCAGAATTATAGAAATGGGTGGGCAAGCTATCAATCAGTGTACATTTTAGGGGGTGCAAAAGGGTAAAAATGACTAAAATGGGGGAAAATTGCTTAAATTAGGCTTGGAAGCTTACATTTGAGGGGGTGCAATTTCCCACCTACCTCTCAATGTGGCTCCGCCCTGTCTTAAGGGAATCTATAAATGGTCTAAAGAGCTGCATAGTGATTTTGATGGCCGAGCCGTATGCTTTGCAATTCGTAGGGACAAAGAGCTAAGTATGTGTGAATTGCAACATTGAGAATCATACTTACCAAATGCAAAGCGTTCCTTGTAGCAAGAGTAGTATAAACATTCCCGAATATCGTAGTCAGTCCAATTACTTCTACTTCTGGTGAATTTAGGGCAACAAATATTGCCATTGCATCATCTACACATACAAAAACTTAATCAGATTGGAAAAAAAAAAAAATGTACACAAGAATCTGGTCAATAGATGTTGACTTATCAGAAGTTATCAAAATTAAAGAGAAATGAACAGTAAATCAAAGATCTTTTAGCTCTAGATTGTGTTTTATTATGAGATTAAAATTGGGTTGTTGATTAATTTGAGTATTAATGAGTTAATCATATAGATTGAGATTGAAATAGAGATAAAAGGAAAGAATGAATTGAGATTGTCGAAGAAAAAACTTACCAATTCCAGGATCAGTATCAATGATGATCTTCTTTTTCTTTGTTGCTTCTACCATGATTCTGATTCTATTCGATTGTAATGTTTTTTTTTTTTTTCAATAAAACGGTGATGAAAAGAAAAGAGAAGAGAGAGAGAGAGAGACCAGACTGTGTAAAATTAGGTACCGGTACGTTATAACGGAAGTGGTGAAGAAGAATGGTCAGTGTACGCAATGTGCGTAAGTTAGTGTCTATCTTCTTATAATTGTGATTTGGGATAATTTAATCAATTTTGGGTGATAATTATCACTCTAATAATAAAATAAGATTGCGGTAGGCTGGCAGTTGCCTTTGCATTCACGCTCCACATGACTAACATGTGTCTGCCGCCTCTGCCTATTGTCCTTTACGATCGGGATAGGCGTCACGCCACCTTCAAAGCGATGCCGGCCCGCAACAAATGATTAGGCCGAGCGTTTTTTCCCCATCATATCTCGTTTTATCAGGTGCGTGTAATACAATTTAAGTTTCACCTAGGCAAAAATGGAAGTAAAAGTTTACATTTTTCAAATTTAAGTTACTCTTTAAGTAGATAATGGTGAAACAAAAGAAAATTTGTGATCCTCGAAAACAGATGCCACCAATTTACTTAAATTTTTGATGGGCGAGTCGTGGCGCTGGTGGTAGTAAGTAGTGGCAAGGACAGCGGCAAACGATGTATGTGCCTACCGCTCGAACATTACTGTGTGAAAATGAAAAAAAAAAGAAAAAAAGGGTTTTACATTTCTTATCAGCATTACAAAAGCATGATAACGATACAAAAGAATTCTATCCTTACTTTTATCCATAGTTGTTTTAGTGGAGGTTCATTGGCCTCTTAGGACAATCGAAGTACCTAAAATATTTTCAGCCATGATTCATTTATCTAATTGAATGAAATTTTAAGCTTCGCACGTGTATACTGTCTTTGACACCAATAATGGAAATGGGAGCCTGTCTATCCACGTCATAGAGACAATTTAGTTTCAGCTGGGCACGTGTATTTGTTAGGGATCGTGTAAGGATAGGTTTGTAACTTCCGAAGTAAATGGAAACCTAGCTTTTCTCTTTACAGTTTGCAGCGGCGCAAGCACCAAATCCCCCATTTTTCTCTATTCTGCCACCGTGCACGCCCACCAATAACTTCATTGCCTTCTCAGTGACCATGTCAACTGTATCTTCATCTTTGCGATCTGTGTTTTCTTTCAAAATCATACCCGATCCTAGATCACCACCACCACAGAGCAGCCCCATGTTGACACCTCTTGTGCAATCTATTAGATTGCAAGCATATGTTAGTGTTTGTGTATATATAGGATTGTATTACCCAATTAATTTTTATTTATCTTACTTTTGAATTGGATTTGATATCTTAATACAATAGCTACCTCAAAATAAAAAACAAAGAACAAAGGTGGTGGTGGCAGTGCTGTAGCTGGCGGCGGTGGAAATTCTGACTTGGGTACTGAAGATATTGTTGATGGTAATTTTGTGTTAGTGGTGTAGAAGGCAGAGAAAGAAGCTGTTGGTGATAGTTGTGATTATAAATTTTGAATGAATTTGGGGGTGCAGCTGAATATGGTGGTGCTGATGCTATAGTGGTGGTGGTGAATGATTAATCATCCAGATTAGAGCTGAATGTGTTCACGGTGGTGGTGGTGATGGAGCGGCGGTGGTAGTAATCGTGTTCTTTGATGTATGTTGTGGTGGCTGATGATGGAGTGGTGGTGATGTGACGGCGGTGTTAATGGTGTTCTTTAATCTATGAATTTTTTTTATTTTATTTTGAGGTGCTGCTCATGGTGAAGGTGGTGACAGAGTTGCGGTGGTGGTTGTCGAAGATTTATGGGGTGGAGGAGAGTCGAGATGGGAAATGAAACTGAAGGTGTTAATCAATTCAACGGCTCGCATCAAATCCTTTTTTAAATTCATCTTATCCAACGACAGATATCGAATCTACACACAGAAATCTGAACGGCTCATATCAATTCCTTGTTTTTCAATCTTGGTAAAGGGGCGGTAGGGGAATCGGTAGAGGCGACAACCTAATAAGGCAAAAAGGTCATTGAAGTAAATTCAAGTGCCCCTTATCAATAAAACCCTGGAAATGACTAATTAACCCTTATTGTTAATAATCAAGTTTAGTAATGATAATCAAGATTAGTGTAGATAATCAAGATTAATTTTGATAATTAATTTTCACTTATTATAGAATCGAAAATCAGATGTTTAGAGTTATAAGAAAAAAAAATTGAGGAGAAGAAAAAAACTTTTTGATATTTGTGAAACCCTAGATTTTGATTCACTCCACCAAAATGAGTGATTCCAATGACCCTAATACTTCTAAATTAGTTTTCATTAGCCTTTTCTCGCTCAAAATTATCTAAAGTACATAACAAAATCAAAACTTTTTGAATTTTCGAAGAACTTACGGTTGCAATTTTGCTCGTGACCAACCAGTAACTCTTATTACTGTCAGAAGTTATCGAATACCAACCAGAATCGGTTAAATTTGGGGAAGATCCAATCGTAAAACCAGATTACGGTTGGTAATTAAATTTGGACAACAACCGTAACTAAATTACGGTTGGTAACTAATGAATCGAGACCAACCGTAACTACCCTTCCTACTGGTGTGTTAACTTAACTTTTGAACCGTAAATCATTATTTGATAATTTCTTAAGACACAAGAATATTTACTTGTTGGTATGGTTGTTTGAGTAACAAACCTGTACTCAATTACGGTTGATAATTGAACTATTACCAACCGTATGTTCTTCAAAATCTCCAGTTACGGTTCGTAATTGAGTTATTACCAACCGTAACTGGCATAAATCCAGAAATTTCAATTTCAATTTTCATACAAAACTCTAATTTTTGATACAAAATTAACTTAAATCCAACACGATAAACTAAACCCTAACTACGTTTTTCCAAACATTTTTCAAATCGTCGATTAATCGAAGACGATGAAATTTTCGGTTTTAATGGAGGTTAGGATTGATGGAGGAGAAGAGAAGATGAAGAAGAAGATGAGAAAAAAAACTAATTTGATTTTTTCTGATTCATTAGATTTAAAAAAAATTGATTTGATTTTGGTTAATTTAAGGTGAAAAGGGTAATCTAGTCAATCTACACCCCTATAGGACACCCCAACTAATAAGAGGGACATTGCTATCACACTTGCCGCCCTCTACCAATTCATGCCGCCCCTTTACCAAGATTGTTGTTTTTAAGCTATGTGATCCAACGGACCCGGATCTAAAATTGACACAAAATAAATTTTTCTAAATCTTTTTACAATTTCGTTAGGGTCCATTTGACAAAAAAAGTGGCCATAAAAGGACTCCCTCCCTACGGCCCTTCGGGCCCTCCGGTCGGTCGGCCAATAAAAAAATTTGTTTTATTTTCATTTGTATTAGTGTTTAGTGTAGGATTTAATTTAGGTTCGATTTTGATATAGTTTAACATTTTTTTTTTTAAATGATAATAGTTTTGTTTTGGTGTGATTTTATTTTCATCTTTATGAATTTTGGTTGATATGTGGATTATTTCTAGGAATTTTGGTTGATATGTGGATTATTCAAGAACATCAACGATTCAACGCGGAGGTGCTGCGATTTCACCTTCAATCCAAGAAATTTAGGGCATCCGAGTTCGTCTCAAACAATGGTTAGAGCAACTTACTTCTCTATTTCAGAAGAAGCATCTCTTTTGAAGAAAACAACTATCGTAAATGGTCGGATTTTACTCCGCTTTATACCATCTTTCCTCCTCCCTATAAAAATTGGATACTATTGCAGTTGATCGCTCTTTCTCTTCGCGATTTATTTATAACTTAAATCTTTATTTGTATTTGGATTTTAATTTTCTTGTTTTATGATATTCTTGATTATCTTGTAAACATCCATGTAACCTCTATTTTTTCATGAAATAAAATGTTACATGACATCAAAAAAAAAAAAAAGTAGACGAAAGACTTTATTGGACTAAACTTAAGTATCAAATAATTAAGAACGCGCAATTGGGGATAAAAAAAAAACTAATTGGGGATATGAATTACTAACCCCATCCAATAATATCCGTTAAGGGGTGTTTTTTGGGGGCGAAATACTAAAATACCCTTCCATCTAAATTAAAATTTAAAACTAAAAATCAAAATCAAACCCAAACAAGTTCTTAAAGATAGGTTAAATTGAATTATTCTTGAGAAAGAAGAAGAAGAAGAAGAAGAAGAAGAAGAAATGGCTTTATTGAGAAGGTACATGATACCTAATCATAATTAAAGTGTTGTTGTTGTTTTAAAACTTCGCTTAGGTTAGAATCATAAACTTTCAATCCACTCCCTACTTATGTTTATGATGAATACCCTACTATTTTTGTTCCTAAGTAGTTTTTAGGATGAATACCATGCCTAAGGTTTAGTGCCGCATGGTTTTTTTATGATGAATACCATGTACTAGTTCCGCATGGTTTTTTAGGATGAATACCATGCCTTACTAGTTCCGACATGGTTTTTTAAGATGAATACCATGCCGGTACTTGTTATTTCGTGACAAGTTTTCTCAGTATGTTTTTGTACTCAAACCGCATTTTAAGACACTTGGGAATCAACCATGCCTAAGCACTACTACCCGGCATGCTCGATAATGAACTTTCTATGCCGGTAATGTACTTCCAATTTCCAAAATTGGGGGATATTGTGTCTTAGATGGTGAAAGTTTGAATACCATGCCTTTAGTCACCAACATGGTATTCATACTTTTACCATGCCGCACCGAGTTTTTCAGTAACAATGGCTAATTCAATGGAAAAAAAAATCAAATTTTAATACATTAATACCTATATATAAGTAATTGGAGCACTTATATGTTCGGCTAGTTTACTTTCCCCGGGTCGGTTCTTCACCTAAACCTTCGTGATCATAAATATCTTGATTTGATGTTGTTGCATTAACAAATTCAATGATAATGATTTATTCTAATGATTATCAAACTAATCTATTAACTTAACTAATTATATTTAACCACTAAACATGATTAATGAGGGGTAGATTAGGAATTAGAAAAATACTTAGATAAGGGGTGACCCCTGATTTGATATTTAAATCCAGCTTTTGTCTTTTTCTTCTATCCCCAATTAGTTTTTTTATCCCCCAATTGTTGCTCATAATTAACTTTTTTGGATAAAGAAACCCTGATAATTTGCTGTCAGAATACGGGCATCCAACCAAAAACCAATTGGCAAAGAGTGGAGAGGCCCTAAGGGATTATAAACCGCAGATCTTAGATTGCCCAACAATGTGGGAATAATAATCTCAACACGCCCTCACGCTCCGATACCATGTTAGAATACGGGCATCCAACTCAAAACCAATTGGCAATGAGTGGAGAGGCCCTAATAGATTATAAACCGCTAGATCTTAAATAACCCAACCATGTGAGACTAATAATATCAACACGCCCTCACGTGTAGCCTCGGGTCTTACAAACACGTGGACAATTAAATCGGGTGACGCGAGTAAAGGTGCGGTCAACTGACTCGGCAGAAATAGCCTCGGCTTCCGATACCATGTTAGAATACGGCATCCAACTCAAAACCAATTGGCAAAGAGTGGAGAGCCCTAAGGGATTATAAACCGCAGGATCTTAGATTGCCCAACAATGTGGGAATAATAATCTCAACATTTGCGCTTTACCTAAATTTTGTGAGCCTAGACGGGAAAAGATGTTTTCAAAAATGATGAAATCTAAAAAATTTAGATTTTCTTATTTCCCAAATTTTTCCAAAATCGACATAAATGAATGTCTATATTAGCCGATTATAAACAATTAGATGACATGCACATACATGGGCCAATTATTTTTTATGTTCTTTGTAGTTGAATAACATCAACACATAATCAGTCAATGTTGACACTCATACAAACCAATTGTGGTTAAGGAAATAAAAGAATTTGTTGTGGGTAATTATGTCGACCAAATATTGCTTAAGAAAATGCCAATTTATTCTATCGGTTTTCATGTTATAATCAGTCGGTACAAATACTCATATCATATCGACTGATATTTGGGAACCATTTTTTTTGGAGATGATTTCTATATCGATTAATATTCATCAATTATAAAGTGTTACTTCAATCGGTGAACTCTGCTTTGAAAAGAATAATTGGTGGACGTGATGTATCGAGATTGTTGATTGATGTAATCGATGTATTGCTAATTGTTGGTTAGGTTACTAATATCCAACTGCTTTGTAAATAATATGTCGGGACCACATACAGGAACAAAAATACTTTGGGTTGTATGTCCAATTGTTTTCCATATAACTCGGTCGGATATTTTCCTTTTTGTTACAAACACGGTCTGCGTATAAGGGCACCCATGCATATCCACCAATTGTTTGTGTTTTTTGTGTGTAAACAACACCGACCCAGATTTGATATATTGTGTCATCTTATCCGTTGAATCTGAGATGGTGTTTTTAGAAAAGAACAAATTTCCTCAAATTTTTTGAAGTTTTAATATTTCATTAACATCAATTACTTGGACACTAAAAAAGTTGAGACAACTAACAGTAACTAATCAAAGGAAAAGTAGTCATTAACAAAAATAAGTAGATCAGGTTTATTTTAAAATATTTCAAAATGAGCAACAAAACCAAATTGGTAATAAAAATATAAAATAAATGAGGAATCGTTGGTCCAAGTCTTTTGTTGCGTATTCAAGAAAAAAGAAAATAAAAATGAAATGCGAGAAGGTTCTCCGAGTTTGTCTCGAATAGAACTGTTGTCCATTGCCTTTATGTTGTCGCTTCTCAATGCCAAAAGCAAGGACCAAGTTTCTCAGCTTGTAATTCTCAAATGTTGATCTAGAAACATTACCTTTCGCGCATCGAGTCCTTGCAAATGAAACTCGCACTGTGAAACCCGGATGACTCTTGGCTACCCCATCAAGTTGTTAAACTTAATCCATTTCATGTTCGGTGGATCATCCTATCTGGACTATTGAAATCTTTTTGGTGTTTCTTGAATGGTTAATTATCGGAGAATCTCCTGGTAGGGACCTGAGCTAAGGAATGTAACGCCGCAGAATATTCTTGTTGTTGTTTCTAAGAACAAGCTAAAATTTCTCGCTGATGTTGTTTGCATTTGGCGGAATTAGTTCATTCTTAGATAACCATAAGGTCTAGAATAGAAAACCGAAAGAGGAGATGACAGATATTGATGCTTATTGTTGTAAGATTTGGGAAATGGTTGTAAGGCGTTAAAACAAATGTGGGGGTATCAATTTTTGGAATTTGGTGTGGTTGAGGGTTGATTGAGTAAAGTGTTCTAAGATGTAGTTGTCGTTGGACAAGATATCGAGAAGTGAGTCGTTGATTCTCAAACAAAATTTTTTATTTGGGGAAAATGTCAGTGTTGGTCAAATGGATGTGATAAAGAAGAGAGAAGGTTGGTAGACCTTCATTGATTGATTTCACAAGAAAAGATGAATTTTTGTTGGACATGGTAAGACCCCATTGAAGGTTAACTATGGGTTGGACATTTGTATCCTCCGATGAAGTAGTGAATGTGGCCGGATAATGTTTTCTTAGGGGAGTCGGATGCTTATGATTTTTTGGGATAAAAAATTGGAAAGTGTGTTTAATTTTTCCGGTTCCACCACACGAGAGATTGGATCAATGATACCAGCAACCTTTCGGATCGGGTAACATTGAGTTGGGTCTAGGTTTGAGGAATGTGCAATCTAGTTGGCTTCTATTGGTGTTGATAAGCCATTTACAATATGATGAAATAGCAGTTGTTGCATGGTAGGGATGATTGTAGAATTAGTTCTTGACCGAGATATTTTTCTCGTAAAAAGTCTTCCAAATTATTTTTCGTGCAAATTCCAAATTATTTTCATGAGAAGAACATTATTATATATATTATCATTTCTTTTTTCATTATGCCTAGTCCAAAAAGACCAAAGACCAAAGACCAAAACCCTTTCCCCGTGCAAGTACTAGGTAGGGTAGGAGATCAAGTTAGCTCCCGAAAGTAGGACAATAGTTTTTACGTCGGCCTTCCCAAGCCTTGCACAACCCGTAGATAATAGCTCCTTATGCCTAGTCCTCCTTCAAATATTGGTTTTGTTACTTTGTCTCAGCCAATAGGATGAAGCTTTTTAACCGACTTAATCTTTATTACATGTAAACATGAATTACTTTAGAAAGAGCAAAGAAAATGTAAAAAAACTTTCCCCCCATCCAAGCCATATAGGCGGAAATTTCGAAAATTTTAGATTAAGAAAAATTCTAGATTTTATAAAACTCTTTTCTCCTTATATAATTTGGACGCAAGGAGTAAAAACAACCGTCAATAACCTCAAGAGATTGGGGTATACCCAGTTAATTGGGGTATACCCAATTTCAAGGGGACGTAGTGTGTCATTATTACAAAGGGTGATTTTACTATATACCCTTGAGCTAATTAAATCTTAAAAATATACCCATTTCTTAATTTCATTAACCTTAAAATTAAAAAAAACTATACAACTCTTAATCTTTTCTTCTTCATCATCTACATCTTTCATCAACCAAAACCATATAAAAAATTTCAACATTGATTTTCCAAAAAAATTGTGGATTCTACGGGCGAAAAGAAGACTATAAATGATGTTTAAACTCAAACCCTTCATTGTGTTGTGCGATTTGGACTGTTATATTAGGTTAGAAATCGAAAATTGTGATTTCTCGTGTTTTTAGCCTAACAAGGTCGTAACATGCATATCTTGCCGACTTTTCATAACAGCCATGGCCACTGTAAATTTTTTTCAACATTCAAAGAAGGTATTTTTTGATGACCTTGCCCGTAACACAGTGCATAAGGTCATAACATGCATATCTTGCCGACTTTTCATAATAGCCATGGCGATCAGAATTTTTAAACAAATTCATGCAGGTATTTTATGAAGACCATGCCTACTAATACATAGCCGACAGGGGTATTTTGAAGACCTTGCCGGCTAATTAATAAACAAATAGGCAAGGTATTTTTTAAAACTTGCTTAGCTAATTCATTTTTCTCGAACAGTAAGCAAGGTATTTTAACAAATTACGGGGTTTTTTGAAGACCTTGCTTCTGCTAATAAATTTTTTCTCATTGCTCTCGTGTGTCAAACAAAAGCCTAAGCAAGGTCGATGAATGGAGATCATGCGGCCAAACTTTGGCCTAAGATGATCTCCATTCGTCGACCTTGCCGACTTTTTATACTTTCGAACTCAAAGTGCTGATTTTTGATCTAATTTTGAGTAAGATTTCATATAACAACTTTGCAATCCCTTTTCGTAAGTGTTTGGGTTGTGTGCTTCATTTCCGTTGCAAAAGATTTTCTCAAAACAATATTTTTTCATCAAAAATCTTCCCAAATAAGTTCAATCAAAACAAAATTTCATTTCATAAGTTTTAATCTACTTAATTAATCAATCTAAACTCAATTAATTAACCTAATTAGAATTTTTAGTGTTAATGAAACAAGGGCATATTAGACATTTAGAAAATATATGGTTAAGGGGTGGCTTATTTTACTTCCAAATGACCCTATTTTGTCTTATTGGGTATACCCAAATTAATCTAGGTATACCCCAATCTCGCCAGGGTCAATAAAGGGAAGTTGATGACGTTACTCATGCAGATAATACATACAATTCCCATAAATGAACAACTAGGCATCATACGAGGTTCTGAGATCAAGGAGCATTAATCTATAACCCGGCGAGATTGGGGTATAACAAATTTAAATGGACATGTGCCCTTACTAAATGGAGGTCAAAACAAGATGAAGTTACTTTATTACCCCTGCACTAATTAACCTAAAATTAAACCCTAAATTTAAAAACTAAAAATTGTTTAATCTTCCTCCAATCTATCTTCTCTAATCCCTCTCCTCTTCTCCTTCCTTCATCTTATTCTATCAACCAAAATTTTCAATTTTGATATTCTACCAAAAATGGTTTGATCCAGTAGCAACAGAGATTCAACAGGTAACATGAGAAGATCCAAATCAGAGGGAAAAGGTAAGGAAAAAGTTGGAACTAGCAAACCCGAAAATCCGATCCTGGAGAATGTTGAACAAAACCATCCACCGGTGAAAAGAAGATTTTAAGTGATTTCTAAACTCAACCCATTATTCTTAAGTGTTATATGATTGTTATATTAGGTTAGAAATCGAACATTATGATTTTCAGGATTTTTGGTCGGCAAGGTCAATAATTTAAAACCATGTCGACTGTTGTTTGTTTTGTAAGCACCGTCATGGTATCAGGATGAATAACCTGCCGAATTTTCATAGAAGTCATGGGACTGTTAGACAATAACCAGGGTCGGCATGGTATATTAACAAACCATGCCGACTTACGTATAGTCGGCATTGTCTTGAAATTTTACCATTCGACATTAGGTCACGTAAACTTGATTTTCCTTAGTTAATAGTCGGAATTTTTCTGAAAAAAACCATACCGAATGTGTATTAGTCGGCATTGTAGATGAATACAACCTTGCCACCAAGTGTTGGTCAACATCGTGGGTAGATTGTCGACATTGCCGACTAGTAGATGACCAAAACCATATTTCAATGTGTAACAATTTTTATCCCTCTCCCACTTTATGTGTATGGGTAAGCGGTGAGGAATTGATTATTTTTCTTTAAGAAACAAGGAGAACAAGAATTAATTGCTCATTGTTTCCCCATACACGTAAAGTGAAAGGGAGAAGAAAATTGTTATCCAAATTCATGAATGTACCGACCAATATCGTATGTTCAACATTGTTGTTTGTTTTTATATCTTTTATTTGTGCATTGTTTAGGTTCCTAGAGGAAAAAAAAGAAGATCTACCTTGTATGGTAACTGCAGAAGAGAATTTATTGACGGAATTTATCCCAATTTAGAAGATCCTAAGAATGAAACTGAAGAGAATTTCCCTTTAAGAAAGTTACTTCTGATGGGTAAGAAAGATCCTGAAGAATTCCTAAGGTTTATGCACAGTCTAGAAATCCCCTCAACTATGTTGAATGAACATCATCAAAGGAGGAAGAAAAGAAGGTTGATCCAAGGACTTTTTTTCGGTGGCAAGTGACTTTTCGGAGTGAACCCCTATTACAATGAGGCAGGTGATTGATAAGCATGTAAATGCTACATTTTATAGCCATATTTATATTAGCTAGGATACAATATTTTAGTTACTAATAATATTTTAGTGCTTTTGTAGAAAATACAAGTGAATTCGATCATCCAAATAATAAACAAGGTGGCAAAAAAAAGGGGAGTTTATTATTTCATTGGAAGAACAAGGTGGCAATACTATTTGGGGAAAGATATTGATGATTTACATCAACTTGCATGCAAGATATTTCATTGAATAATTTATTTTGATACTTTGATTAATGAAATAAAAGAAAAGGAATGTGTATAAGAAGGAGGTGACTATTTGAAAGGGGACCCGGCCATAGTGCCTCAAGGAGAGAAGGGTTTTGAAGTTTTGTTTTGATTCTTTATTTTTCATTAGCTAGAGTTTAATTTTAATATGTTTATGGCTTTTGAGAAAGCCATATCTAGCTAGAGCCATGTTAGGGTTTAGGTAGAAACCAATTTTATTGTGTAAACTCTACATTTATATGCTTAATAATGATTTGATTGATTAATAGTTCTTCTTCATATAGCTTGTATTTAATCGTTTATGTGATTTTCTTGATTATTTATGCTTTTGAATTGATATTTCGTGCTTCGGTTAAATCCTGGAGACGTGGTATGCAAGGATTGATAGGTAATGCTTTAGGATCGGCTACCCATAGGCGAAGGAAACTATAGCGGAGAAACAATATTTGATAATGCATGGAATATATTTTTAAAGATTGGTAGAGTTTGCATAGTTAATTGGTGGCAACCGAAGACCTAGCAACCCGTTCTCATTTTGTTTATTGTTAGAATTATTTTTTATCTCGTTTTGTTTCAAATTTCTAAAAATCGTTCAAACATCATCTCGTTGGTTACTTAATTTTTGATATTAGTTGGTAGAGTATTTCACACTTCTCGTGGGAGCGATTTGCTATCGATACTACAATTGACTCGGCGCTAAGATATAACCAGGTTTTATTTAATCGTTAATTTGACCAAATTAATTTGACCAAATTAACGATTAAATAAAACCTAGTTATATCCGCAAATTTGACCAAATTAATTTGACCAAATTAACGATTAAATAAAACCTAGTTATATCCGCAAATTTGACCAAATTAACGATTAAATAAAACCTAGTTATATCCATGCAAAGCGCACGGTCAATTGTAGTATCGATAGCAAATGCGGGTCGTTCCCACGAGAAGTGTGAAATACTCTACCAACTAATATCAAAAATTAAGTAACCAACGAGATGATGTTTGAACGATTTTCAGACATTTGAAGCAAAACGATATAAAAATAATTCTAACAATAAAAAAAATGAGAATGGGTTTCTAGGGTCTTCGGTTTCCACCAATTAACTATGCAAACTCTACTAATCTTTAAAATATATTACATGCATTATCAAATATTGTTTCTCCGCTATAGTTTCCTTCGCTTCATGGGTAGTGATTCTAAAGCATTACCTATCAATCCTTGCATACCACGTCTAGGGATTTAACCGAAGCACAAAATATCAATTCAAAAGAATAAATAATCAAGAAAATCACATAAACGATTAAATACCAAGCTATATGAAGAAGAACTATTAATCAATCAAATCATTATTAAGCATATCAATGTAGAGTTTACACAATAAAATTGGTTTCTACCTAAACCCTAACATGGCTCTAGCTGGACATGACTTTCTCAAAATCCATAAACATATTAAAATTAAACTCTAGCTAATGAAAAATGAAGAATCAAAAACAAAACTTCAAATTCTTTCTCTCCTTGCGGCACTATGGCCGGGGCTCCCCCTCTCAAATAGTCACCCCCCTTCTTATACACCTTCCTTTTCTTTTATTTCATTAATCAAAGTATGAAAATAAATTATTCAATGAAATATCTTGCATGCAAGTTGATGTCACACAATATCTTTCCCCAAATAGTAGTGCCACCTCGTTCTTCCAAAGAAATAATAAACTCCCTTATTTCCAAAATCTCCCAAATGAAAAAAGAGTTATTTTATTTCCAAAGTAGTCACGTGTAAATATTCCTCAATTAATTCTTCACATGACAAATAAATTATCTTTCTCAAAGGAATATATTTGTAATAAAGTAAGAAAGATAAAATAGTTCCCATTTCCAGTTTCCATGTGCCAACCCCACTTTGATTTCAATTCCTTTGCTGCGTTTTTGCCTCGCCTATGAAACAATTCTATGTTGCTGATATATATGGAGATACCAGGACAAACTACATTTTGTCATTTTTGTCATTCGGGTTGCTGATATATGGAAATACCAGGCCAACCCATTTCATCATTGTGGTTGCTTGATATATAGAAATACTGAGGAATAACCCGCTCATCGATATATAAAAATACTCAGGGCAACGTAATAAAGGTTGCCGATATATATAAATACCAAAGCGGCAGTAATAAGTGTTGGGTTTATATATAGAGATACCATGCCAACATAATAAGTCTTTCTTTGATATATAAAAAATACCAGGCCAACATATTTGATCATTGTGGTTGTTGATACATGGAAATACCAGGCCAACCACATTTCACCATCATGGTTCTTGATATATGGAAGTATCGTGCCAACCACATTTTGCCATTTTTGTCGCAAACACCATTAAGTCTCACATTTTGTTGTTTATTCATTGGATGATCGAATTCACTTGTACTTTCTACAAAAGCACTAAAATAGTATTAGTAACTAAAATATTGTATCCTAGCTAATATAAATAAGGGTATAAAATGTAGTATTTACATGCCTATCACAGCCGTATGCTTCAAAATGCACTTGCTGTGGGTTTTTCTATTGGATAGATGAGCGACTAGCTCCGTATGAAGATAAAGTTACTAATATCAACCTTCTACCATGCACAGATCCATGTTGCGACGGTAAGATGAAGCTAATTACCTCTCCTAAGAAATTGTGTACCGGAAAAAGATACTATCTATATCCCAAATGTGTTAGGGTTAAGTTTTTAACGTTTGTATGCTTTAATTAAGGTTTGTATTCGATGTAAAGTCGGCATTGTACTAAATTAAAAGCGTGTCGGCTGCTTTCCACAAATGGGGCACTTAAGAGTTTACGAACCATGCCTATGTGAATATATGGTCGGCGGTTTCTCCTAATACACCCTGGCGACTATAATGTATGAGAACATCTAGAAACAAGTTTTTTTTCTGTTTTGATCGGCATGGTTATCTTCATAAAACCTGCCGACGGATGTACAGTCGGCAGGGTTCTCCTCATAAACCATGCCGACTTAATGCATGAGAACATCTAAAAACAAGTTTTTGTTTGTTTGTTTTGGTCGGCATTGTTATCCTCAAAAACCATGCCGACCCAGGATAAAAGTCGGCAACCCGAAAACCACGACCACTGTCGACCTCCGAGACGATCGGCACTTTGTAAGAGGGAAAAACCTTGCCGACCGGTCCCCAGCCTATTTTCCGTGCTTTCATGCAAAGTGCAGATGGCGACTGACGAATTAATAACATACCGACCCAGGAGGGCTCGGTGGGTCGTGTGACAAATACAATGCCGACCAAATGAGTATACACAAAAAAAAACCACATCCATTGTATTCATTTATAGTACGCCAAATTACATTACACAAAACACGAATGCGATTACAAAATTACTCCAAAAAGATTCCTTAGTTCCTACCATAATCAATCATCATTCAAATCTACTCAGGGAGTTCATTCAAATCTATTAAACCTCCTTTAGTCAAATGACTCAAATCTATGGGAAATTCCTAGACTCATCTAAAACATTCCAAAATTCCATGTTTTCCTCATAAAGTTTCATTAATTCCTTGCTCTTGTTGTTTGTGAATTTCTCCCAAAAAATAAACTTACAAAGAGGAGGTAATGGACATTCCTTGTTAATTTGTAGACCAATAAAATGATTTTTATCCACCAAAGCCATGACAATTCTTCTATGCTTGAGTTGATCCACGCAAAACCGCATGTTTCTAAGTGCAAATGCTATAGATAGTCCCTTACTAAAAAAAATATACCACGCAATTCCACGTATCCGCCAATAGATGGCCACACTCCGGCATTCTCAACCAATGCTCCCATTTGACTGAAGGCATTTCCCTCCGGACTTTAACACTAGTTAGCAAATCTTTAAAAGTTGCTTCTTTGTCCTACATGGAACCTTCTAGCATCATTGAGATATGAAACTCCTTGTCGTTTTTCTAGCCGGGCGGCCATCTTCTTTCTTATGAATTGGCATTGGGTGAGATTCTCCTCAACCGCTTCACTTAAGTGTCCCAATTATTGCGAGACAACGTGAAACCCACAATTTCCATCTTTTGGGATGTTGTCGGTACTAATGACGAACTCTTGAATAGTTGGAGGTAGTTGTATGCGATACTATTACAACACCAAATACTACCTTCCTTGAATGACCTCTTTTATTCGCAACATCTCCTTGGCTTGCTTGACTCTCAAGAGGTAGAGTGCCATTTGGATTCAAGTTTGAGACCGTTGGTGTAGTTGAATCCTTCCTTGGCCGACCCCTTTCTTTCCAACAAATTCCACACTTGCTTGACTCTCAAGAAGTGGAGTGCCATTTGGATTCAAGTTTGAAACCGTTGGTATAGTTGTTTCTTTCCACGAACGACCTCTTTTCTTTTTAGCCGGCTCCTCCTTGTATTGCGCCTCGGTATAAACATGTTCGGATGGATCGCACTTTGTACTCAAATGCTCTTTAATTTGTTCCATTTCGTATTGATCGCACTTTGTCCTCAAATACTCTTTAATTTGTTCCCTTTCGGATTGATTGCATTTTGTACTCAAATACTCTTTAATTTGTTCTCTTTCTTCAGCCATCATCTTTGTGGTAGGTGGTGGTCTACCCATTGGATCTTGTTTCGCCGTTTCTTGAAGTTCTTCCATAAAAGGGTAAACAATCGGCATCAACTTGTGCTTCATAGTTTGTTTGTCCAACCTATTCAACTTGGGGTACTTTTCGAGGATTATTATCCCAAGTTCCATGTCGCCAAACTCTTCACATGGATCTTCTCTTGGAGCCGGTTTGAAAGATAATTGCTTCCAATAAGGATCGATATCATCAAGAGGAATGAGAGTTTTATACCTACCAAGCATATGACGACATGGAAGTCCGATAGCCTTCATTATCCTACACTTACAAGGAGTGATCGGGTCGTCATACTTTTTATACTTTTTAAACAAAGCGAGATGTTTCATCATAAAACGTATTTCCCAATGCGAGACGTTGCAATGTATACCAACAAGCATCCAATTATCCTCCTTAAACTCCCTCAACTTCCTAAGCTACTTTCTTGGAATTGCTTTTTTATCTTGTTGATATCATTATTAGTGTACTCATGGATAGCATGTTGCACCGTCACAATCCCATTTGGACTTGTGAAAAGTAGACCTTTTAGTCTCCCATGAGCTTGCTCTACCATACTTGTGGATTCAAGTTTGAAATGTTTATAGTCGTAAGTAAAAGCATACACAAACCTCTCTTTGTGTTGCCTCAAGCATTGTTTCTTGCAATATTCCACTACTTTTGGGTAATTAGTCCCCCAATCTTCCTCGAACTCCTTCAAGTTTATCTCATATCTTGCATCACTCATCGACCATGCAAACCACCTTATCCCACGCTTTCATGAATAAACCAAACTTGATCTCACCTTCTATCCATTCTTCGTCTTCTTTCTCTTTCTCCTTCTATCGCTCCTCTTTAGTTAGTTTGCTAAGACGTTCATCTTCCTCTTTTTCACATTTCGTTCCTTTCTTTGCCTTCGGTTTTTGGATATGACTTCTACAATTCTTTCTAAGATTGCATTGTATATGCCAAGTGCAAAGGAAATTTTGTCCATTGGGAAAGACTATCCTCATGGTGTTCATTATTGCTTGGTCATTATCGGTGACTATAACCCCGGGAGTCTCGTCTTCGTGGTAGAGAAGATTCAAAGTTTCCAATGCCCAAATATAGCTATCATCCTTCTCACGATCCATAAAACACCATTCCACCGTGAACGATTGCTTATCCGAGGTTTGTCCAACAATGTTCAACAAAGGCATGTTGTACCTATTCGTCTTATAAGTGCAATCCATGAACAAAACTTGGTAAAAACAACGCACCAATTGAATCATATCGGGATGCGCAAGAAAAATACAATCCACCTTCCCCTCCGATGACTCATGGTGTCTCACCGTGTAGTTGTATTTGTGTATTAACCATTGTGATTCTTCCATCACCTTTCAATTCTTTTAATTCCCCAACTTAGTTAGGAGCTTACTTGGCCGTATAAACTGTAGAAAATAAAGAAAGGTTACGCTGGTCATCCCTCTTGAACTTACTTAGGAGCTTACTTGGTTTATTTCCCCAACTTGTTCTTACTTGTTCGAACTCGTGCGGTTTCAACTTGGCAACTTGAAAATGACCAACAAGAGTTTCCTGATCTTTATCTTTATGCCAACCAACATCAACTCTACTCATTCTCCACACGTTGTCGGTTTCTTTGTTCCTCCAAAAATAATCTTGAATGGGATACACACTTCTTTGTCTTCGTCTTGTACACCCTAGTCGTCTTCTTATTATACACATAACCCTTTCTCTTGTGACTTTCCTCCCGCGACCCATAACACTCACATACCGTTTCAAAACGCGTAGATTTTTGTTGGGTGTTTTTCACTAGAACGCACATCTTTCTCTTTGGCTTTCTCAACAATCCTATTGACCGCGTCATTTTTATCCTCTCATTCCAAATCATTAGCGTAATGTGCGGAAGTATCAGGACCCCTAATTTTCTGAGCTTGAGGCTGACTCGTCATCGGTACCAATGCAACAATCTACAAAACATCAAAAGTTAGTTGATATGTATTACCAAAGTCGGCAAGGTCGACATATAAAACCCTGCCGACAACAAAATGGCCTTGCATGTAAGAAAAATTTAACAAAGGCTTGACCCCTAGATTCAAGAGAGGTTCGAAAACTTGAAAATGCCGGCTTAAGCATTTTCAAGTAACGACTCTGTGTTATAAAATTGAAAGTCGGCATGGTGTTAATTTTATACCTTGCCGACACAAATACCGCTCATGAAAAGTCGGCATGTTGTTAAATTACAAACCACACCGCGTATTTGGTCGGATGATCGACAAGCGTCGACCTTGCCGACCACGGGAAACAAAAGTGAAGAAAAAAACCGAAATCCATCATTTGCATGGAAAAATCACAATCTTCACCACGTAGGTTGTCTACCTGATTACTTGCAGCTCCATTCTCTTCTTCTTGGTCATTGGATTCTACGTTTGGCTCAACATATTCATCACTTCCATACCCATCATGAGTTTGCGGAAAGTAAAAGTGAGGGTCATGCATGTAATCCATTTGATCATGGTCCGGTAGATCATCATACAAGTACTCATCTGTAGGAGGAAAGTTAGAAGACTCCCCCACTTCAAAATCGGGGATTTGAATCACTCATATCACAAATTTCTCAAAAACCTTAACTTTTCCCCCAAAAACTTCCTCTACTACTTCACATGGCTGTCGCTGAGCATAGGCCAGCTAGGCGACGGCCTAGGGCCCCCATATCCTAGGGGACCCCAAATCAAAATCTTTCCTACCTATAGTTACATACGAAACCTAGTAAGAAATATAAAATTTTGGGCTTATTCCGCTAGTAGTCCAATACGATTCAACGTTTTGTGCCAGCAAATTAATTGTGTATACTTAAGGTTACTAGTTTGGTCTTTTGCTATTGTTTTTGACTGCTTTATTATTTTCTCTTCTTTGTTCGAAGTTCCGAGGTTTTATCTGATAATATTCATAGAATATATTCATATTTCTGCAATACGGTTTGAATAAATTTTGATTATAAGGAAATGATAGTTTGTTACAAGGACCTCTCGGGTATATATACGCTCCTCTTCAACTCTCAACATCATACACACATCCGTACGCTTCACAGAATTAAACTCAACACACGTCTCTGTCATGATCTGCAAACTCTTATGATATTTTATAATACTCCAACCTCAATTTTTTTTTAAAAAAAAGGATGATTAAATAATGAAATCAAAGTAAATATTACCATTTGACAATCATATGTAGATATTGCTAATAATGCAAATCGGGCAACCATTGGAGTTAAAGTTGATCAAATCTTACCTACGATATTGTCACAAAAAAGATTAAACGGACTTTTAATATGATCCATTGAGATTGTTATAGTAGATACAATTAATTACAAACTCTATATGAAATTACGTCGATACTTCCACATATTACGGGTAACATATGAGGCATCTCTATTTTTCCCTAGGGGTAGAATTACCGCTGCTTAGCTTTCGATTCGCCTCTGACCATCAAATTAAATGTGAATAACCCGTCCTCCTCTCTTTGAAATAAGGGACGCTCAATAACTTCGCGTGGGAAAGGGAAGGAAGATCAATCTGTTTTTTTTTTCCTGAAGCATAATTTTTCTGTGATAAGCCATTTTCTTTATATTTTTAGTCTTATCTTATGTAACAAATTTTATTGGTTGAGAATATTATATCTTTCACATGAAATCACAAGTAAAAACTTATTATGTTTATATAGGCCCCCATTTCTATAATTTCGCCTAGAGCCCCCAAATACTTTGCTACTACCGCTACTTCATTCTACTTCTCTCTCCAAATTATTTCTAAAACCCAACTTATAAATCAACTAACTAATCTAACTAATTTAACTAATCTAATCATTTTAATTAAATTAGTGCTAATCATTGTGGGGGCATTTTAGCCATTTAGAAAATACAAGGTTAAGGGGTGGTTTGGTTTTACTTCATAACGAATTTACTTTGTCTTATTGGGTATACAAATCAAACCAGGATCTATAACCCCGTTTGGGATTACTTTTATTTCTACCAAAAGCACTTTTGTAACAAATTTTTAACAAACTTTTACCAAAAAATTTCAAAACAAGCACTTCCATTTTGAGTTTGCATTTAAAAGTTACACAACACTAGCTATTAAAAACTGGAAAGTAGAAGGCATGCGACCCACATAATTTGATTTAATTGATTCTCTATTTTGACCTTGTTATTTTATTATAAAGAAAAAATTTAACCTAGAATATTGTACGCTTATAATTATATTTTTGTAACTTTTATTTGTCCCTATACTTTTATATTTTTCTTTTAAAGATAATAATATAATAAAAATATTTTTTTGAAGCAAACCATAATCATAAAATTATTTATTAAGTGATAAAAATTAAAATAAATATAAAATTAAAAATATTATTTATATAAAAATAAAATAAATAAATATTATTTTTATTTTATTAAAAATATATTTGTTTTCAATAGATTAGGCGTTTCTATTCGTAGAGGTGTTGGGCCCGACTTGTCGCTAGGCTACCGACCAAAAGCTGTTTGATTTGATGGAATTATTATTATGATGTTATTATATTTTATCAAATATATTAGAATTAAAAGTATAATTATTATAATTATAGTGTATTTAGAACTAATTTTTAAAATATCTCTATTTTTGTCATTAACTACATTATCAAAGACTTTAAAATACAAATTTACCAAACAAAATTTACAATTTGTTGATTTCATGACGCTTTTAAAATTATGGTATACCAAATGTTATACCACTTTATTTTCACTAAGACAACACGTCAACGCACAACATAACATAACAAAAAAGTAATTTTCTAAAAATTCACAACAATACCAAACTAGCCTTATAAGCAATCCATCCAAGAAATGGGAGTTTGAATAGAAGACTGGATCGATCGTAACAACCATCGTGTAGAATAGCTAAATGAAAGACTCGGATACTGACTTCGAATTTGGCATACAACTTCCCAATTGGTTTAAAGTGGCTGAAATGCAAAACAATTACGAAAATACTATATTTTTTCACAGTGGGTTGCATTCCGCGATCTGTCCCGCCTATCAGTCAACAAACCAGGTGCTCTACCTTTGTGAAGGAGGGAGGAATATCACACGCGGTCAGAGTAGCAGTTCCAAAAGGATAGCTAACCCTTGGGCTTGGGGTTAGGGATGTCCTAATTGTTTCCAACCACCACTGGCTGCCATAATAATTGTACAGTGGCATGCTCTGTAAATAAGACCAAACCCCAAGAAAGTCCCTCTTTTCCATAATTCAAAATCATCTCCTTTCTTCTTCTTCCTCTAGATCTCACTGCTACTTTCAGACACACACAGTTAATGAAGTTCAAGAAGAAGAAGAAGATCTAATCAATCAATAAATTATCAACACTCACTCCTTTCACTTCATCAATTTCTCAATTTCACAGAAATGAAGAGAGGGGGAGAAAAAAGCAGTAATTTTGGGCTAAAAAATCCACCCATGAAAATTGAATCGTCATCTTCATCAAAGAAAAATAAGAAACCCAGTCTCAGAAACCCATTAACAGACATTAATTCCTCATCTTCTTCTTCTGCTAGTACTGTTTCAATTGAAGCTTCGTCTAGAGGTTGTTTAGGGTTTTTTCTTATCAAATCCTTCAAAACCCCAACTAAAAAACCCTAAATCAGTACCAATTTCAAATCCCAGATTAAAGATCCACCCTCAAAATCAAGAGAAACCGGTGATTAATAAAGGGGTTAGGGGGAATTTGAATCAGAAATTGGGGTGCAAAAATGTGAAAAGTTCGAGCTTGAAATCACAATCGGTTTTGAGGAAGAAGAAGAAATTGGAGTCTGAGGCAATGGGGGTTGATAAAGGTGAGATTTTTGAACAAAATTTATTTAATTTCAGTAAATTAGGGTTAGATGAAACCGTAAATGTTACTCCTTTGAATAAATTACAGTCTGGGTCTGTGTTAGATATGGAAATTGAAGAGAATTCAGCATGTAAAACATTAGAAAAAACTCCAGAAACTATAACACCACCAATTCAAGCTTCGGTTTCGCCGGAGCTTCAGTATGGAGCTTCTTCCATGGTTGGTGGTTCCACTACAGGGTCTTGTTATGCTGCTGGTCATGTTCTATCAGGTGTACCTGATAAAAGGAAATGTAGACCTAGAGGGATACTTACAGTAGGTGAAGAACTGGGGTTTGAGAGTTTTCAGTTGTCTAGTGATGAAAATGTGTCAAGTTTCGGTAAGGGTCGTCGAGTATCTTTGGTTCCGACGCCTAGTGGAGCGTCAATGCGGTGGTTGTTGTCTCCTTGCAAAGAAGAAGAAGATAAAATGGACAATTGTTCGCCGAATGCCTCAGCTGAATTTAGGAGGAGAATGGGTCCAACACCATTTCAATCACTTTCTTCGCCGTCTTCAGATGTTTGTTTGAAAAGTAATGGTACTAGTAAAACTGGTTCTGTTGTTAAGATGAATTCATCAATTTCACCAATTGAATTGTCTAAGTTTGAAGGATTTAGTGATGTTTCTCCGTCGATTTTTCAAGTTAGGCCTGATGTTGAGCATCATTTGGTTTCTTGTTTCTCGCCGTCTTCGTTTGCTGATACTAATACTGTAACACCTTATAAAAGGGTAGAAGAGAGTTCTCCATTATCTGTAGACTCTTTGGATAGTCACAATGCAGTTTGTACTCCACAATCAGATTCAAGTTCGGAGAAACGGAGGAGGTTTTCTTGGATGAATAATGTTGTGGATCACCGTGAGTCTCGGTTTGAATTTGATCCATTGGCGGATGTTTTCCGAACAAAAAGTTTGTCTCCTAGGGGTAGGAGAACGAGTTGGGATCCAGCTGATGTTTTACCACTCCCTGGGTTGAATTTTAAGCTTCATGATACTATGATGGATCCAATTTTAGGTGTCTCAAGTTCTAGTTTCAGAGATTCAGTTGATTCCCAAATGAGAATATCTTGGAGAGAAGGACTAGTTAGTCGGATATTCGATATGGATGAGTTGGATTCTTGTAGATGGTTATCAGATGAAGAGGAGGCAGTTGGTCTTTGTGGCAGTAAGCAGTCAAGTTCTGCAGATTTCGATTGTGCAATTGATATGAGTCTTGAATCTCTTGATGGCGAGTTAGTTGTTAACATTACAAAATCACCTGAATTTGTCTCTGAAGAACCTGAAATTATTGGGAAAAGCAAGCTAAACTCTCCTCAGAAACTCAGATCTTGCGCAGAATCAATGAGCACGGACGGAGGAGGATTAATCGCTTCGGGGGATTCAGATTGGACTCAATGTTACAAAAACCGTTTGTTTCAAGGATAGGTTCATTTCTTCTTTTTCTTTTTATTTTCTTTTCATTTCTGTAACATTAGTTTAAATTACATCATTTTCAAACACTGAGGTCTAGAATAGATAATTGTGAATTACGTTATGTTAAATTATCATCTATTCGTGCATGTTGTAATATTCGATTAGTCTAGTTTGATGTTCAAACTAGTACTGATAAAATTTATATGTAATTCACATGGGTTCAATTACTCTTACAGTTTACTCTGTCTGTTCCTTGCGTTTCCTATGATCATGTGAATTGTGAACTTTTTTGTAGTTTGAGTTGACACAATAGACAGAACGAGATCCTGTATGGCTGTATTCGGGTACGATTGCAGAGTTCAGAATCGCTCTTCATACAGGTTTGAATCCTTAGAACACCATTCAATTATGAATATGTTATTTTCTTTTCTTTCACATCTTTCTCCATCTGTCAGGTAGAATTTCCTGAAATGCATTTTGGTTCTCACCCAAAATTTATTTCTCAAAAATTGAAGAAAGAATGCATATAACTATGAATGTGTTTGTTGATGATCATCTAACCGTAACAACTCAATGAAAGAAGAAAAATGATTAGATGACTATCAACAAAACATAATCATAGATGCAAAATGAAATTTGACAGAAATTTTTCTTAGTTTTCATCTTGTAAGAGTTGTATTTCTGTTTTGAGTTACAGAAAATGAATAGGAATATGTTTGCTTTTAAGGAATTCCTACGCAACATATAGTACAGCATATTCCATAAGAATAAACCTTTTATCCAAAACGTTTTTGATCGCTATGAATGAGAGTTTGCATCTACTTGGTACCTCAAGCAGTAAATGACATGTTTACTTGGGTTGATTGAATTGAATTCGACTTGGGTTGTTTCTGAGTTCCTTGTCTCTCCCTCATAGTGAACCTACACAGTAAAAACAGTCTGATCAATAGAAATTTAATTTTTACTGTTGTTTGTTCAATTCTTCAGAATCACTGTTTAGACAGTGTACCTGTTGGAGGCCGTTACTGTTTTTCTGGAAGAGGAAAAACTAGATGTCCAATTAATCAAACTTATGAGCTTTTTTACCCTGTTATATGATTTTTTTTGGGTCATTCTATACTGTACTGACTGTCACAGTGATTTTCCAGATGAGCTGACCGTTATCGTTATTATAACAGCCATTTTTAAAAATTGATGTTGTTGAATTACAAAATCTTTGCAGGCTTCATAGACACAACCAAAAGAGTGTAGGACCATCAATAAACTCCAAACGTATCCATTTCAAATAGGTTTAGACGTGTAGGTATCTTCATAGCTTGTCACCTCACTCTAGAATATAGCTCACATGACAAACAACATGTACAGCCTTTCAACCATATTAAAACAGCTAATTATATAATTATAAAAGATTAGAATCCCATTTGTCACTAATGCAACAAAAGTTTGTAGAAAACAAAGCATAAACTAGCAGTTCACAGTGACAGAAATGGAAATTATGCCATAAGCCTACTACTTGTTTTTCTTGTTTTCTATTCAATGTCCAATAGAAAGTTAGGTTTTGTGTGATGAATGAGGACAAAACTAAAAAAAAAATGTCGACAGTATCAAAGATACTGAAATCTATAAACTGTGTAAACTTTGGTAAATCTGACATTTTCAGCATAGGAGATACCATGGTTAGAATTCGAGTGATGCATTTTTCTCTCTGCTTGGTTGTGATTTCGATTGTAATTCAGGTTTGTGTTGCTCAGGGCGATACGAAGCTGAGAAGTGACAAACTATGTAGTCAGTGTTCTAAATGTGAAGCAAATCAATGCCCACCTAGTGAATCTTACCCACATATGACAGCATTTGATGATAGACTGATTGCTAGTGCTTTACAATCTGATCATGTCGATATTGGAGATAGAGGTGTTTATTCAGTTCCTAATGTCATTGGTGGTGTTTCTAAGACTTCCAATTCCTATTATGGATGGAAATCAACATCCGGATCGCAATCAGGATACCACAGGTAATCTTTACTAACCAGAGTTTTCTCCACGTGGCATAACTTGCATGATGCTGCATCTGTACTTGGTATGACCTGATATCCAAACTTTTTGTTGTGCACTTGGAGGTTTCACCACTTCACCACTTGCTATGCAAGCAGTATGTTGTTGTTCATTCTTATTTGAGGAATTTCACAGTTTTTCATTGAATGAAATGTGATAGTAATTCAAATTGTTCATAACATGTTATAGGTTTAGCAACTACATGGATAAATGTTCAGAAGGTCAGACATATCTAAGTCTGGACAAGAAGGGAAAAGTAGCAATTCGCTCGTTGCAGTCCCTCGCAAGCCTAGCCCAAGCTGATTGGAAATCTATTAATCCACCGTCACATCTAAACCACCGTGAAGTTCGATTCTGGGTCTCTCTTAGTACTGGGAAATGTTTAACAGTACTAGGAGGTAAAAACAAATTTAAACGAGCTTTAGGTGTGGCTGAATGCAGATTCGATGGTTCCAACCTTAACCAACTATTTGCATTTCGGTTTCACTATCAGAAAGCTTTTTGCTGTTGTGGTATCTTCAACAACTAAATAGATTTACAAATCATAACCTTCAAAATCTTGATTTATATATGCAGTCACGACATTGTTGTCATCAATTCAGTACTTTTGATATTAATAAAGATGATGCTTATGTATAAAATCATCAAGAAATCCCAACTTTGTTTTCTTCTTAAAGTTTGTACTCAGAAGAACGTTAAGCTTTCATACTGACAACCGAGTATGGATTAATCAAATCTAGTTTGCAAACAACAATGTAAAAGTTTCCGACTATCAAGTACAATAAGAACTGAATTCAAAACGTACCAAGGCACTGCTGACCAAATAAAAAACCTGGAAATAAATACAGATTTGGAGTAGAAGAATTCAAACTGTTCGTTCTGGTGGTGCTAACCAATCTTCAACAGCCCAGCAAAAAAATTCAACCAAGTGTGGCAGGTCCAGTAAAAACCTGGAAGTAATTTAGAAATTCCAGGTTAGGTTGATATCTATCAGTAATTAAATCTTGTATAATTTCATCAAAAACAAGATGAAGCTAGTGCTTTATTGACAAAAATATTACTTATAAATTTCAAAAGTCACCTGAGATGATACGGACTGCAGAATTTATAGACACGCTGATCACTGCCAATGGTTTCTTTGTATTGCAAGTGAAGATGACCAAAGATGGACCCAGAAAGCCTTACATAAAAATGTTGCCCGAGCCACTTATGTCTAGTCCAGGGTTAGACCGCTAGAGGACTAACCTGAGCTAGAGTCTGTCGGTGCCTCCAGATCAAATCTTCCACCCAAACCATGACTGAAACAAAAACACATCGGAAGAAATTGTAAGTACCGTTCTATTGACATGAAAGTGTCTGCTAGTTGTTATGTATCGGCAACTTTACTAGTAAAGAAACAGGAGAAAAATAAACAAAATTATACTTACATGTATTTGATATGAGATATCTTTTGAAAATCTTCCCCTTCTCGGTCTGCATATGTTTTCTCCAATTGAGGGCAATCGTATACATTTAGTTTTTCAAGTGATGAAATGTTTTTAGCCAGTCGGGCAACACCACCAAACCATAACATTTCCATAATGTTAACTCTCTTAAACCAGTGAGGAGCTCAATTTGACGAGGAAGAGAGTTGCTCTTGTTCCATCCTGAAATATGTAAGCTACGAAGGGAATCGAGGTATTGGATGCCTTCTGCTTCTTCATCTGCTTCTGCTGGTACTTGTAACGAGGAAAAGGCAGAAGGTAAACTGTAAGCAAGCCTTGGACTACCACGATCCATGTCCATAAGGTTGGGAAGGTATTGAAGATCCTTTAACGGCTTCCGTTCTTGTGAAGAATAATGAATCAGCACTCTACAGAGGGAAATCATTCTACTAAGGTAGAAGTAGCACTCATCTTTGTTCCGAACAAAACCTTGAAATTCTCGGCAGGTTATGAAATGTAGGCATCTGAGACCAGGTAGCCATATCTCTACCGGTAGAAACTTGCGCTTGGGATTACTATGTACCGCCACCTTGTTGAGAGAGGTGAAGTTGTTTCCCAGCAATGAACTCAACCCTTTTTTGTTGATGGATTCAACTAACAACTCCTTGAGAGAAGGAAACGTTGACGTCTGTACCACTCTCAAATCATGACAACTACCAATATCCAATACCTCAAGCTAAGGGTAATAACAAGGTCCTGGAGAAACTGTTGTTGTAGTTAATGGCAATGGCGCCTCTGCCCATTCTTTCAAATTTTCCATGGAGTTAAGAATGAGTTCTTTTAAGGAAGGAAGTATCCCAAGCCCTAGAAGCTCTTCACATGTTGAACAATTACTAAGCTGGCTCTCCACCGAATTTGGCAACGACGCGTTATTGCCCATTAACCATGATGGGAGCTTCCTACCTGAAAAATTTGTAATAGAAAACTCGGGTGTTTGGCTGAAACTATGCTTGATTCGGTTAATAGGGTGAAAACTATGTTATGTTGGCGGATGTGACCAAATCTAAATGTATTTTGGTATTTGGACGTTTCTGCCCTTACCTTTTTATTTTATGACCTGTTTTTCCCGTCCGTACCCAACATCTGTTTTTTTTTTTTTTTTTTTTTTTTTACAGTTACCAATTATTATTTGACTGTGGCTTACGTGGGTGTTGAGATAGCACATCCAGATACCGTATAAATGTTGAGTATATAGGCATAATAGATTTGTTTCAGTGTCGGGACATCCATTTTATGATGTCCCGACTTTGATTATTTATATGTGATTATACAGGTATTATACGGTGATTAGTAAAAAATTATATGGCGATTAGTGAAATATTTGGTACTAATCCGCCTCTCGATGTCTAGATGTTTTTTTCTTTTTAATTTCATTACTGATTTTTTTTCTTCTTCTTCTTCTTCTCATTCTTTTTATTTCTCTTCTTTGTTTCCCTTCATCTTCTTGGTTACAATCATCATTAATGTCTTCAAGAGAGGCAACTAGTGGGCTTTATTTTCGGGAGTGAAACAAGAGATCCGGTCTTGCATTTTCTATCTCTTTATTGTTGTGTTAGCTGGGAAAGAAGCATTGAAATCATCTTTGATCCAAAGTTATTCAATTTGTTCATGATTGGGTTTTTATTTCTCTGTCTTATTATCTAGGGTTTTGATTTTCTTACCCTATGGATTAGAATCTATCAATTTCCTTAAAATCTCTTTTTTTTTTTCTTTTTTTTTTGAATATTGGATATGGTTGAGGTAACCAGATGTTGTTGAATTTATAAAATAATTTGGATATATAGGGATTGAAAACGAAAATTGAACTCAAGGGTTGAGTTTAATTGAGGATTTATTGTTGAAAATTTTGGTTTTTTTGTTTCTGCATATAAGGAGGTTGGTTTTAAATATGAATGAGAGATGTGTAATTGCTAATAGATTTTGATTTAGATGATATTTGAAGGAAAATCAAAACCTGGGTTTTGGATTTTGATGTTCAAATGTGGTTCCTTTTTGAGTAATTGGTAGGAGGATTGATGATTTTTCTCTCAAGTGATTGTTAGAAGAATTGGGGCTTTTGATTTAAGAAATTATTATCTAGTGAATTGAGATTAGGCTGAAAGATTGTACTCTTTGGGAGCAGATATTGTGTCAGAATCTGCTAGGGGTGTCAATTCAATTCCAGCACGTTTCCTTTAGCTGTGTTCTTATTAGTGGCTCTTTTACAAGGTGAGTTGTGTCTTAAATTTGCATGCTTCTGATTTGGGGATCTTATGGGTGTTCCATTCTTGAATATTTTCGGTGTTATAGAATTTGGATTGGTCTTCTGATTTGTTCTGGTTATATATAATTACCTGAATGCAATATCTAGCCTCTTTGAATTTGGGTCCATAATTTTGTTTCTAGTATTTTTTTCAGCATTTTATCATTTGTTTGTTATACGAGTACAATTGTGAAACGTAAGAGAGGGACCTTTCTGGCGGATCTAGCACAGCCAGGTGATGAAATTCCTCGTTCTTGCTAGAGGTGGGCAAGGTGGGGTGAGTAAATTCATATCTTAAATGATAAGTGATACTCAGGGATCTAGCCTAACATTCATTATCTAATACTAATGTGCCAGTACTCCAAATTTGAGTTTTTTATATTACTCCTTCCAGCACGACTTATTCAACCATTTCGTACTGCTTGATATGTTTATTACTAAGCATAGTCCGTCATTAGTCTTATGTTTTGGTTCTGGCAGATCAGCTTGTTGGAGATGCCTGAGCATAGAAAGAAAAAGGCAATGACGATGAGTAGTAATGTCATAAGGGATGACAGTGACAAGGTATATTACTTGGGCATATTTATGATCAGCTAACTTCTTCTTTTTTAAGCAAATGGAGAGTTGACTACGTTATTATTTGCGAAGCTAAAGTGCTTGCTAATCAAATTTATTGCAGGTGTTAACTCTTAGTCAACCTAGGGAGGAAGTTAATCTAGAGCTGATTTGAGAGTAGTTGTTGATGTTGGTCTAGTGGTAAGCACTTCTTATGTTGCTTGATTTATCAAGGTTATGTGTAGATTAAAGGTTGTCTTTTTGTTGTTGTTTGTCTTTGGTGTCTCTTAGCCAATTAAAACTACTCTTAACTGATCGCAGTGATATAGTTTCAAGAAAATCATAATAAAACATAGGAATTATGCTTTTCCGAATCTTCTTTTCTCATTATAAGTTGTCAGTGATCCATTTTTCTAGTGATGATCATTCATGACCTTGAATTATGGGGTTATGATTCTCTTTTGAATATCCTGATTCCGACATCTAGGTTCGGTAAGTGTATTGAACCCTGGAGCCTTGTAGGTCAAAAAGGTGATGTGCACTGAGGATTGCATTCAAACTCAACGTGTTTCCTTTATATATGTTATTTTCGGTCAATGGTGGATTGAGATTTGTTTTGAATACAAGTTTTACTTATTTTCTAGGGGATCGCCAAATGCTGGAAGATGCCTGCACAGTAACTTCCTATTTGAGTGAGTTGACTGCCTTCTTGCTACTTATCATGGGTCCATGTGGTCCCACACAATGACTGGACAACATGAGCTGGAGAAGATTGTCCAATTAGCTTCGCCGATTTACGTCAGAGGAGTGCTTTTTGGGAATTCACATCCCGCTCCTTCCAGGTTTTCTTTTCTGTTATTGTTTATATTGTGAATGACACCTCTCTAGAAATAAATTTTATGTTTTTACTTTCGTTTCGGGTCACATTTGTTCTTCAAATCAGTTCAGCAAGGGTTGATTATTTTCCCTATTTTGCAACTTTTCCTTCTTCTTGCCTTTGTCATTTTCAATCTATGTACAATTATGGAAGGTTAACTAACATTGTGGATAATAGCCGCATACTATATATACATTGTGGATAATAACCGCACCTTGGAAAAATGTTGGGAATAATATCTCGCACTCTAAAAAATATTGTGGATAATATCTCACGCTAAAAAATGTTGTGGATAATATCATTTAAAAAATATGAAGAAAATCTTAAAAATCGTTTAAGGAATAATGATAAGGGTATGGATTACTGGTGAACAATTTGGTATAGTATCTTCACACTTTGTTTGAACAATTTGGTATAGTATCTTCACACTTTGATTGATTTCCTAACACAATAGTGTTGGCTTTTTAAAGCATGTTTATGTCGCCATTATGCCCTAATACTAGCTTATTAAGTTAAAGATAACTAGTGAACTGTCCCATGTAGCCATGAAGTGTGTCTCCAAAATGGAAAGGTTAGAGAGGCATGTGGCATGCATGATTAGGACTCTTTTCTAGCTTCATACATAAAAAGAAAATTATGTTCTATTCATCAACCAAGTATGAGGAATAGAAGTTGTAGAAGTCCAACTCAAATGCCCAGTAAGTTAGCATTATTTTCTTCTTCAATCTTCATAATGATGTTTTATGTGTTGTTCATGAAGTCACGTATACACTGTTTATGATACTTCAAGAAGAACGAGAGCATGTCCTAACTCTATAGAAAACGAGTAATATAATGTTATGCCTATTACTGAATTGTATATAAAGGGTATGATATGTTTTGATATGTATGGTGTGTATACCATGTATGATGCAGATTTTATGAGCTGTAGCGGTTAAGAGCTGAAAATCTAACAAATATAACTTATTTGCATCAGGGAGCTCTAGTCGACTTGAAATTCGCCGACAAGCTTTGATACTTGAAAGATGAGGGCTAGAATCGGATGATATCCTTAACAATGATGTTAATCTGTAACTGTAACTTATTGTGCTCATCATTTCAGCAGTTTGCAAAGGATCCTTTTCCACGCATCTCTGTTTTCTCAGGAAAATATATCTCTACACTGTCTTAGTCCATATAAAACTCTTTGTCAGGGAGAAAGTGCACAAATACGGTATGCGGGAAGCATTTGTTGCCGACCAGCTACTTCAAGTTTCAGAACATTCATCGGATGATCTGATTTGGGCAAGCAATTCATTATTTTCTTCCGTTAAGATGCTCGATGTCTTCTTATTTTTCCTTCCAAAAGTCGGTTTTTTTCTTCTCTCATTTTGCGCAGATCGGGTTGTTCCCTTTGTATCTTCTATTTTTTCATGTAGGCTGCTGCATCCCGGGGTTCATCAAAATGTTACTTTTCGTGCAACTATTCAAGACTACAATAAGTACTGGACTGATTCTGAGTTCCAGTCCTTGTCACTTGATGATCTAAAGCAGGAAATGTTTTCTCTTATTGAGAGTGAGGTATGTCTCTCTCGGCACTTGTATCAATCATTATTGTTTCTTTGTGTGTCAATATTCATAATAAAATTGTTTGTCCATTGATTTTTTCCTTTCCTCGGAGGAGTGCGCAACTAAATAAAGCTTATGATTGATTGTTTCTTCTGTCTCAGGGAAGTGCCGAAAACCCAATTTCAATAGCTTATTGCTGGAAAAGTTTGTGTGCTCGCTATTTTCATTATTGGTGTAAAAATAATAGACCATATGGCTTCTTTGGTTGATACGGCGAAATTTTTCAAAAATGGGAAACTCGTTACAAATTTTGTTCATCAAAATGTTTGAGCATGACTGTTGGTAAAAGTAAAGGCATATCAGATCATACTTGCTACCGCTGAATAAGATATTGATCAAAGAACTCATATGTAGTTTTTCAAAATGATGAATGATCATATATATGACGACTGCAGTTCTCCCTGTAGACATTTTTATCTGATATTTGTGTCAATGAAATATCTTCCCTTTTTTTTTTGTTATGACAGGCCAATGTTTATCAGGCGACAAAAGATGATGGTCAAGAATTTGCAATAACGGTGTATAAAACTTTAGTTCAAGCATTTAAGTAAGTCACTGAATCATCTCGTTATCTTGTTGTCACTTGTAATCACTGACCATTACCACACCACTGTTAGTATATTCAACCTTGATGTTAAAGTCTCTTTACAACATTATTTGACCTGACCGTGTGTGATTCAGCTTGTTTTCCATGATAGAGATCGTTTTGGATAAGGGGATTACAGTTTTAGACTTGGGTACTGCAAGAAAAATCCCAGGAAAATGGTCAGGACCTGGACAGAAAAATAATGAGGAACCTTGTGAGGTAAAAAAATCTTTCCTGGCACGTTTTCTGCTTTGAACTGAAGTTGTTGAAAAGATGGGATTTCTGTAAATCATTAGAGTATGTAATGAATTTTCCTTTGCGTCGCCAGTAAAAGTTTATGTAGAAACTTGACCTTGAGCATATTTTACATGCTTAATAGGAGAAAAGAAAAAGAAAAAAAAGATGGGTGACATAGTGAATGAAGTTAAAGAGAAAACTGCAGGTTTGGAGAATTGGCGAAGCTAAAAAGTGAAGTAGTGGAAGTTAAAAGTAGAACAAGTATGTTTACAATTTACAATTTCATACAGACATTACAAATTTTACTGTTTTTATATGAATTTGGTACCCCACTGGTTTGAATTTTGCAGGTGACACAGTCAATGAGAGATAGAGATGGGAATTGAAAGAGTTGTGTGGTAGCAACTTGCCTCTTGATAATCTCCAGTAAGGTTGTTAAAGGAAGGCCTCTCGGCAATTTAGAATTTATGCAGGGCGTGAAGAAATACTGTGACTCCTTCAATGGTGGTCAGGTGAACAGGCAATTTCACTTCCCTTAAATGTTCCAGCAGGGAAGATAAATTGGTCATGGACGCAAGGTGGTGGGTCGGTTGTAAGTTGATTTTTGGTTGATCTAAGGGAGGGGAAGATTCACATCTATCTGTACAGGATAAAGGGTGTAGTTGTATGTCAGTTACTTTTTTTGTACAACAGCTCAAAGTAATTTATAAAAATGTTACAGGCTATGAATGTGACCGGTTTTGGCTCATTAGTAGTGTTTGATTTTTGGTTGAGATGATTTGAAGATTAAGATAATTTTGAATTGATAATGCAATTGCTTTTTTTTGTGAGAATGTTGAGTAATATGATAAAATGTGCATGGAAACAAGTGTTGTGCTGATAGCCAATTTAGCAAGCATATGGAAGTGAAGTCAGTTTGTTCATGTGAACAATTATGTTTACAGATTCTAGTTTTCTACATAGTACTAGCATATGGTCAATCATTGCAATAAAAGTGAATGGACATTAGAGGTCCACGTGTTCTTATCTTTAAGGTCTTATATTGATCATGTATAGAGAAAGAAATTATTAGTAGAGAGAAATTAATTGAACAAAAAAAAGTGAGTAGACACTATTAGTTTCCCACTTCTTTAAGATCTTATCACTCTTTTTTATTTTCTTGATTAATCTCTCTTAATAATCATTTCTCTCTCTATTACATGGTCAACATAAGACCTTAGAGATAAGATGACATGTGGACTAGTTGTGTCCATACGATTCTTTCGCTCTAAAAGAAACACATATTAATATGTAGAGAAAAAAATACTTTATAAACAGAAGTTGTTCACACGAACAAAATTGACTGCATTTTCTTATACTAGCAAAGTTGGCTTTGTGCACAACACTTGTTTACAGATACATTTTCATCACATAACTCAACATTCTCCTCCTTAATGTGATGATCCATAACTCCAAGTTCAGATTGAATTGATCGATTCGCTGATACCAATTGTTGGAATTTTGGTTAAGATGATTTGAAGATATGATTTTGATTTGATAATGGAGATGGGAAACTAATAGTTTCTTCTCACTCTCTTTTCTTTTCTTGATTAATTTATTTTAATAATCATTTCTCTCTCTATTACATGGTCAATATGAGACCTTAGAGATAAGATGACACATGGACTAGTTATATACAAGTGGAAATGGATTAGATTCTTTATGTGTGTCAGTCATTTGGCTTAGAATTTTGTGAACTTACCAGTCAAAATTTCAACAGTAATGCAGAGGTCGTCATTTTATCAAGTACCAAAAAAAAAAATGGTCCCACTAATGGATATTCAAATGATTGGTGTCGGGACACAGACAATGGATGTTGGGACACGGACACAATGGATGTCAGGACACTGAAGAATAATACAAAGATTTTTAAGCAGGTTTTTACTACTTGCGCAAATTTATTCCATAGATGGAACAATTAGTGCTGATTGAAGTACAAAAGAGTAACTATTCTTTCATATACAACCATCTATTGAAAACTGATGCTGGTTGGTTGGACTCGAGACTCGTGACGAGTTTTTCTTCAACTTGGTCCAAATTCTCCAGTTTACAGCTGCTTCTGTATGTTACAAGTTGTTGCTTTATTGAAAAGCAATTGTCACCCTACAATTCAAAGTTTGAACCACATATGAGAGACTGAAAAATTCGACTGAAGTTTCCACAAGCATTAAGTTAAATTTTGACCCACTATGTTGGTCATGAAGACTACTATGTTTACAGAGGGCGTAAAAGCTAACAAAATCAATAAATTGATTGTCTATTAAAGTATGTTTTATCGATATTAAAATCTAAATCTTGCATCTGGATGACAAAAACAAAAAAACAACAACTTGTAATCCCCTTGTATGAACAAAAAACAAAGGAATAAACCGACCCGTGACGACACCTTCCCAAATAAAGAAAAAGGATCTCCCTAGCAGCAGATTGAGGAGAATCTGAACCATAAAAGAAAATCCTCTCTAAATCCAACCCGCACGTGGCTCTAATACTGCAAATATACATAGTGAACAAGCTTATTTTAGCATCACCATGGAATTTAGTATCAGTATGAATAAACTGATGTCACACAACACAACATACTTAAAGTTAGGTAATGAATTTCTAATGCTTAATGGTGCACATGTGCCCAGGTGAGTGCATATGATTATGTGGGTTTAAATCACCATCTCGAACAAAGCTTGTGCACATATCAAAAAAAGAAATTGGATTTCCAAGAACTTAAAAATTAACAAGTGTTGTAGTAGTACAAGCATCTACATGAGTTGTCAAATTAATGGATTTTCCTCTATCACTTTTATTTCAGGATACTCGAGAAGTGAAAGACCACACGATCTGCTATAGATATATTGTGGGATTGAAAGTGGACTACTATGTTCGGAACCTATCCCATGTCATTAGTCAATTTCGAGAGAACAATTAACATTCATTTTTTAACAAAGGGATGATAAAATAAAGATGATGGTGGTAAAAGGTTCGTACATAGCACAATTTCATACTCGTGTTCCACACAAATGTCGTTATCGACATTTAGGAAAATAGCACTATAACATGGCACGAGCTCATAAAAAATAGTTATACCCTAAATGTATGCAAAGAGTGGGCCAATGGAGATGGTATTCTCTACATTTCAATGATGTGATCCTTGAGCTAGTGGGTATATGATAAAAGAACTAAAATAGCATGTATAACATCAAAAAGAGGGGTCCATTCTAGCATTACCAGCAACACCAAAATATGTACAGAAACATCAACAACGTCATCTGGCCTATCTGACATTCCTCCATTCTCTTTATCCTACAATTTTTCGAACACAACTCGATCATGTTGACAAACAAACACGAACACCACCCCGATAAGAATTTTGTACGTAAATCAAGACTTGATAAGATAAATCCCCACAAGAAACCGAGGTAGGTACCTTAAAATGTAAAATGAACCCAACAAGCTTGTCTTTGTCTATCCAATGAACTCCGTCGATCGAAATTAGGCTAGAAATAACCCGCACAGAGTAGCAAACCTAAGAAGTGGATGAAGATTATTCTTGAGACAAAAGGAAAACGTGCTAAAGAAAAAAAATAAGTATTAATTTAGAAGAAATCTTCAACCAGATTGGTGGTGTTCTTTTGTATTGACCCATATTCGAACAAATCAATACCTTCTCACATCCAAAACACCCCAAAAACCCAACATTAAAATCATACTAACACATCAGAAATACAATAGATTTGTAAATTGAAGCTACTTTTTATTGTCATTATACCTGAATGAGAGATTGAGTTCTCTCTGAATTTAGTAACAAGGGGTTATTACTTTTCGAGTGGTTAGAGATGAAAACTAAAGATAAACAATAAAAAATGATTTATTATCTGAAAGGACAAGCAAGGTCCAACATGGCTTCCCTAGAAAAAAATATTTTATGCCTATATAAGCGTTCACAAGGATCGATTATGTACATAGGTAAACCTCGTGTGTACATTCGATTCATGGAAGATCTAACATTGCGAAATTCTTGGTTCACTTTGGTAGATCTAGTAAAGACTAGTCTCACAAACCAAAATAAAAAAGCAACGAAATGAATATATGACTTAAAGTGCTTTTGGCATTGCCCTTCACTTTTACGAGAAATAATAAATCATACACTAAGGTGAGGCAATCGTCCGTAGGTGTAGCCACATCCATAATGTATGAAAGATATCCATCATGAAATAAAAATTTCGAGATGAAATCATGAAGTAATAATAATTTCATATAAAACACAGATGGGAAAAGGGCACACGTTTGCACCCCATCATTCAAGAACCTTTCAAAAAAAAAAAAAAATCGGTAACCCTACAGCCAAATGTTAGCAAATCGTGTACAAACCAATTAAAAAGCCTAAAAGAAACTAATTCAATAATTACAAGTTGAAATGCAGGTTATACGTACTCTCGACAACTCTTACAAACAGCACAGAGCCATCATTAAATTCAAGAACAATCATCAAACACACAAGAACATAAAGAGATAATAAGATTTTAAGAGGTGTTGCAATAATGATTCGTAAGACCAGAACTGAACTTTCAGTTTAGAATGGAAGTGAAAACACCGAGTGCACAGTGATGACAGTGAGACTATAAATATGGCACTGGCCAAAAGCAAGAAAAAGCGAAAACACTTCGCACCACCAAACTTATACACCGAATTCATGTGATGTGATAAGAACAAATTGTTACCTATCATAGCTACAAGTGAATTGATTCGGATATTCTTGAAATTTTAACTACACAACTACTCAGAGCTCGAGGAATATGGGTCCAGATGCAATGAACAGGACCAAGAACATGGTAAGAAAAGATTGTAAACATGGTTTAATGAGAAAATGAAATTAGATGACTGACCATATTAATGGGTGCAGCTAATCTCAAACAAATCATTTCCAGAAATAGATGAGATTACCAATTTGGATTAAGAAAATCAAACTAGATTTACCTTTTGTGGAGTGCTATTCTTTCCAATAGTCATAAACTGTAGTATGCGAGCAGTCACCTAATCAATTATCAACAAGGCCACTATTAGCTACAACAACTGAAATTTTAAGGTAAACATTATTTAGCCAAAAATAAATACATTGGTGAGAACTTGGAGATGGAGATGCACCAACTGGAAAATAATGATCTAGCAAATTGCAAGTTAATTTCTAAGCATGGATATCAACCAAAGTCTGAACGAACAAAGACAAACTGAATCCATAAATTTAAATGCACAAAAGTATCATGTTATTCTTAAAGTTTTATAAGTAAAGCAGGGAATACCTTGCCACCATCAACCCTCTTCATAGCAGGATTTTAAACTAGTTACCATAGAAGGTAAGGTGCCCATGTCCAGTGGGAAAATCCCTCCTAATCATTTCAAGCGCCGTTCTGGTAATACTAAGAAAAGAAAAATATCATGTCATATACACCAACTCACATCATAACTATTAAAGTGACAAACGAATAAAGAGCAAAAGTATCAGCAAGTTATGATATACCTCAAGCATATTTCTAATGAATAATCTTCGTTAAAAAAGTTTCTCCATAAAGTTAACAGATGAGCGCCAGAAACAACTCCACATCAAGGATTGGGAAATTGAATTGACTTCTTATCAAGTACAATCGGCTTCTTGAGCAGCTCTATGCAGAAAGAATGGAAATCACAATCATTAAAATCGCGCAGCGACCAAAAATAGACTTGAGAAACTAAGCACCTCTAGAACCGAAAAAGAACAAGAAAACTTTATTTGGCCTGGGGTTTGATGCAATGAAAATCTAGGGAGAGGGAAGAAAACCCCTGCCAAGAAAAATAAATTATATCATCCTGGAAAAATAAAAGAATCTAGACTAACATGGTGATTCATATCTCTGCAGACAGCAACAAAAAGTTACACATACTTCTGGTGTCAAGGGAAATCAAACAGAAGGCTATGCTCGAACTAAAATATTACAAGTCCATTCTCAAGTAATCAGTACTAGAATCCCTCCAGGGAAATCAAATAGAAGGCTAACTAATTTAGGGTGTGCCAAGGCTTAACAGGATCAATTAAAAACCCAATTTAAGCATCAATCCAAGAAGTTGACTACTACAACTCCATATGAGCAACATTCCCAGAATTTAACTACAATCTCATAATCTAACACCAAGCATCTGGGTGCTAGAATTTCATTCGGATGCAAATATAAAAACTGTGAGTAAGGAATTCAAGACCAATTAAACACCTAAAGAACATGAATTATTGATTCAAGCGAAGTATCATAATTCCTCTAACCCGAATTGAACTTTCAAATTATCCCATGGTGCAAGACCCAAATACATCGGAAAGTAATATTGACCCACTCTATAAAAACACCAAAATTAACCAAATTATCCCATGAGAAGCACAAATTCTATTTAAATCAATACTACTAAACACAATGTTCCGCAGATTCATTGATAGTAAACTTGGTCTTTTTATCACTTACCAAACCTCGAAATTGGGAGATAAAAAATCTAAATCTCATAGCCTAGCAAAACACAACTAAGGTTGGTGCATTAAATTGCTTGGGAGTACAATTAGACTAAAATTGGTTACCTGAAAGGTGAGATCGATGAACGCGAAATCTTTGACAAGTACTATCAACGAAGAACACCGATCCAAAGTGTTATCTTCTTCACTATAATTGAAATCGGCAAGAATTCAATATAATTCGTAGAAGCTATATTGAATTGGAAATCAAAGTCAAATACATCAAGAGAAAGGAGATAAAGAAACAAACCCCGAAACAAACCTCTAAATCCAACATTAGGGAAGAAAGAATTACCGAAAAAATATTAAGGAATTAGGGTTTCTTATTAACAAAAATCGTTCACATAAACATTTATTCAACAAAAACCTAAATTAAATGAAACCCTAGATTCCCAAAACACAGATCAGATTTAGGGTTTGTTTTTTTTTAACGATGATAAAATGGCAAAGTGTTTTGGGAGAGAAAGACACCGAGCAAAAGAAAGAAAGAAGAAAAACTAGATGAAGTTGAACAAAAAAAAAAACTAATCCTGTGAGATTTATACCTGATGTTGAAGCCGAGCCTTCTGGTTAAAGGTGAAGTTATTCAACTCTTAGGGTTTCAATTGAACTCTCGAACTTTAATTTTCAAAGCGAGATTCCAGTTTTTCGGATCAACCGATTTTGGGATTTTGCGATTGAGTTTTTCTGATTTCAGTTTCTTTTGGGTAAGAGGTGAAGTTGGGTTTTGGCATGAATGAAATTGATTTAAGGGTGAGGTTTACTTTCTTCTAGGTTGCAGAGCAACACCTTCAAAGAGACAGAAAAAAATGTTTTTGAACGGAGAAAAATATGTTCTGGTCAATTGTCAATAGTCAAAATTTAGAAGGATGTGTGAAAATTTGGGCGGGCTTTTTTGGTGGGAAACATGGGACATTTTCATTGGTTTCAAAAAGAGCATACGGATTGAGAAGAAAACACAATTTGGTAAATGCTGACCGTTAGATTGGATTGAGAATTTATTTCCTTAAATTTGGTTCGTTGGATTAAAAATGTGACATTTTCATTGGTTTAAAAAAGAGCATACGGATTGAGAAGAAAACACAAAATTTGGTATAACCAAACAAGGATGTAGACCGTTAGATTGGCTTGAGATTTGATTTCTTTAAATTTGGTTCGTTGGATTACAAACATCTATAATTAAAGTATGAAGAAACCCTAAATTAGTCGATTTCGATAAAGAAACTGGGTACGATATCGAAACCTGGACTTGAGCATAGGTCTGAAACTGCATAAGAACGACGAATCCAACCATTTACGAGTAAGATTCCATCGTATGTTATCAGAAACGTTCAGCAAACCCTAAATTAGTCAACTTCGAGAAAGAAATTGGGTCCGAGATCGAAACCTGGACTTGAGTATAAGTCTGAAACTTCGTAAGAACGACGAATCCAACCATTTACAGGTAAGATTCCATTGTATATTCTCATAAACGTTCAACAAACCCTAAATTAGTCAACTTCGAGAAGGAAACAGGGTCCGAGATCGAAACCTGGACGTGAGAATAAGTCTGAAACTTCGTAAGAACGACGAATCCAACCGTTTACGGGTAAGATTCTATCGTATATTCTCAGAAACGTTCAGCAAACCCTAAATTAGTCAACTTCGAGAAAGAAACTGGGTACGAAATCGAAACATGGACTTGAGTATAAGTCTGAAACTTCGTAAGAACGACGAATCCAACCATTTACGGGTAAGAATTCCAATGAAGATTCTTACAAATGTAAAAGGCCAAGTAGTAAGATGCCCTTATTGAGTCTATATTTATCGAATTATTTTGATATCCTTTGAAATCGCCATAAGTATAAATTCCTCGAATTTAAACGATATACAAATATTATTATCAATAAAACTGCAGATAATACTTATTTTGATAAAAATAAACGAAAAAAACTAGAAGAGAATATATCATAACAAGTATGACCGTAAGATCTAAAATTGGCGGATAATAATAATTTCTAAATTGTCACATATCGCAATTTGTATGATTAGATAAAATTAGATGACACCGGTTGATATATTTTAATCACACGACTAATTTATTTCCTTCAAAATTTTCAAAAATAATATAAAATTCCCTCTCACCGTTTAACCAAAGAATAGTGTATGGTCCGTATGACATTTATTTGACCAATAAAAAACCGAATTTTCTAATCGAATGGACAATAATGCTAGCAAAAGAGTCACATGGATTAGCACTGCATCCAACGCCTAACAAAAGATCAAAATTTTTGACGCTTAGTTTTTTTGGAAACCAAATATCCTCTCTGGTTATGCGTACAATATGCCTAAATAAGGTTTGTTTAAGGTTTTGGAGAATATTCTGAAGGAATCTTACCTATTAAAGGATGGATTCAACGTTCTTACCAAGTTTCCGACTTATAGTAGTCCACTCCCGACCAGGTTACGATCTCAGAGCCAGGTTATGCGTACAATATGCCTAAATAAGGTTTGGTTAAGATTTCGGAGGATATTCCGAAGGAATCTTACCTGTAAATGGATGGATTCATCGTTCTTACCAAGTTTCCGACTTATAGTAGTCCACTCCCGGCCAGGTTTCGGAGAATATACCAATGGAATCTTATCTGTAATGATGGATTCATCGTTCTTACCAAGTTTCCGACTTATAGTAGTCCACTTCCGACCAGGTTTCGATCTCAGAGCTAGGTTATGCGTACAATATGCCTAAATAAGTTTTGTTTAAGGTTTCGGGGAATATTTTGAAGGAATCTTACCTGTAATATGATGGATTCATCATTCTTACCAAGTTTCCGACTTATAGTAGTCCACTCCCGACCAGGTTTCGGTTTCAAAGCCAGGTTATGCGTGCAATATGCCTAAATAAGGTTTGTTTAAGGTTTTGAAGAATATTCTGAAGGAATCTTACCTGTAAATGGATGGATTCATCGTTCTTACCAAGTTTCCTACTTATAATAGTCCACTCCCATCCATGTTTCGATCGCGGAGCCAGGTTATGCATATAATATGCCAGAATAGGGTTTATTGAAGGTTTCAGAGAATATTCTTATGAAATCTTACTTGTAAATGGATGGATTCATCGTTCTTACCAAGTTTCCGACTTATAGGAGTCCATCTCCGGTCAGGTTTGGATCTCGGAGCCAGGGTATGCATACAATATGCAAGAATAGGGTTTGTTTAAGGTTTCGAGGAATATTCTGAAGGAATCTTACCTGTAAATGGATGGACTCATCGTTCTTACCAAGTTTATGACTTATAGTAGTCCATTTCCGGCCAGGTTTGGATCTCGGAGCCAGGTTATGCATACAATATGCCAGAATAGAGATTGTTTAAGATTTCGGGAATGTTCCGAAGAAATCTTTCCTGTAAATGGATGGATCGACTAAGGTAAATCTTATTCGATCGACTATGGTAGATCTTCGAACACATCTAGTGAGAAAAAGAAGAAACTAAAGAAATGGAATAGCAAATTAGTATTTTCAGCTGATGATTTTATTTATCGGAGTATTTGAATGACAATTTATCTTTCTAATTATCTCGATGACTAAAAGCACTTTACCGGATTAACGTTATGGGTTTATATCTCGAACGACAATTACATATTTGAATGAGTGTACTTCATACGGTTATGGTTCGGGAGTGCTAGCCTTTACTACTTTAGGAGAACTTAGTGAGGACACAATAGTTTTTTTCAAACGTCTGAAGAATTGTTTACATGGTCACGACGTTGGTAGTGGTCTCGGTAGTTTTATTTTTCACAGATTGGGTGTTGCTATTCAAAAAGGGGTTGGTGCCCAGCTTGTTGCTCGGCTACCAACTAAAACATCTTTTGTAAATTAATTTGTGAAATAATTAAGCAATAAGAATTATTATTACATATTTTTTTTAATTTTTTTAATTTTAAAAATTACCACCTGAATTGCACATGGGAAATTTTAAATTTTGGGAACCCTATCAAGTGAATTTATGAATCACATATACTATGAGTGCATATATATTTATTCGATTTATTCCTAACCTCTCTATCTCTCTCAATTTCTCTCATACCACCACGCCCAATAACACCTTCATGTAATCCACACCACCAACAAACTCACGACCATCTCCTTATGTCAATCCAATAACGTACCCTGTGATCTCAAAAAAGTATGATAAGAACTTCTGGGAGTTCTATGCCGTGAATGAATTTGTGCACAAAACTTGTACACGTAAACAAACTTACCTACATAAGCATATGCGGATGGGAAAAAACATGTGCACAAATTTTGTGTATGTTATTAATTCTCGATCTCAATGAAATCGAGGTGAAAATGAAACATCCAAAGAGGGACAGAGCTGACAATGTCTTCACACTCTAGTCCTCTACCATTTTTCTAAAATTTTAAATTGCACATCATTGAGATATTTTTTTTAGCTAATTGACAAGTGCCCTAGGACCTAGCTAACTAGGTACTCAAGTGCATCGTCAAGTTTGACTGCAACACGTCAAATAGTATAGCCAAATATGTATTTTCTTTTCACAAAATTAGTACCAGACAGCCCCACCAAAGCACCCGTTTTTTCAGTTTTGTTGAAGCTACATGTGTTCTTCACCACAAAAGTAGCCTATTCACAAGACGTCAAAATGACCTAGTCTAGGATTCTAGTCCGTGTGTTTTCTTTCCAAAGTGTCTCTAACTGGCCCCGTGATACATTATTGATACAGCAACAAAATGTTTTTCTTCTTTTTTGTAAACAAATGTTTTTGATTTGGTGTAACTAGGATTAATTTAGTAGGATGAACACGGCAACTGATTGACTAAAAATAGGTGGGTCCCCATATGTGATGATCGTGTCTTCCTTAGACATTAGCAGTATATCCAATTTGATATTCCCCCTTCCACCAAATCACCACTTTCAAAAGCTGTCAACTGCTACAAGTTGGGACTTGTCTATTCATCTCTTTTCAGTCGAACCCACCTCTTCTTTGATAAGACTTTTCTCACTCCTTTCCTTCTCTGCTTTGTACTTTTAATTGTAAGGAATAGACCTTCAATGGAACCGGCTACCCATTTTTGTACGCAACTACATGATGTACATGTACAAGTATTTTTTTAGTGTTGTTCACCCGGAAGAAAAAGGCCCTTGTATTTCTCAAGAAAGCAAGCACGGTTAAAGCTTCACAAGGGATGGGGGATTCATCTACCTCTATTTGCAAAGTAAGTATATTTACTGATTTACTAACAATATGATCTTCACTACTATGACGCATAACTAATATAATCTTCTCTTACAAAGTCATCATTGCAAGTGTCAAATTTGCAAGTCATCTTCTCATCTAGCCATGGACTGTCCTTTTATTTATTCAGGGTTTAGAAGCTGTGATGGGACACGCCGATTTTGGAGTGCAAAAACTGATGATGCTGAAAATGGAAGAATGTTTTTAAGGTGTTTGAACAATTATTGTTTACATGGTCATTTTCATCGCAATTGCAAATTTTATTGTTTTCATCAAATAAAAAATGATTATATATTACCCTTAATGGAACAACACTTGTTTACGTATTTAGTCCATACATGGTCACCCTTCAATTTCATCAAAATTCCAAATATTATTATTTTCGTCAAACGAACCCTTTTATGGCGACTTCGAGAAAGTGGCTCCGATCTAGAAACCTGGCCGAGAGTTGAATATTATAAGTCATAAACTTCAATAGAACGATGAATCTAACCATTCATATATATTCAATGAAACCTTAGATTCCATGGAATATTCTCTGAAACCTTAAACAAACCCTTTTTTGGCGACTTCGAGAAAGAAAGTGGCCCCGAGCTTGAAACCTGGCCGGGAGTTGACTACTATAAGTCGTAAACTTCGTTAGAACGGTGAATCTAACTATTCATAGGTAATATTCCATGGAATATTCTCTGAAACCTTAAACAAACCCTTTTACGGCGACTTCAGAAAGAAAATGTGGCTCCGAGCTCGAAACTTGGTAGGGAGTTGACTATTATAAGTCGGAAAACTTCGTTAGAACGATAAATTTAACTATTCATAGGTAAGATTCCATGGAATATTCTCCAAAACCTTAAACAAACCATTTTACGCGACTTCGAGAAAGAAAGTGGCTCCGAGATCGAAATCCAACCGGAGTTGACTATTATAAGTCTAAACTTCATAAGAGCAAAGAATCCAACCATTCATAGTTAAGATTCCATGGAATATTCTCCAAAACCTTAACCAAACCCTTTTTGGCGACTTCGAAAAAGAAAGTGGCTCCAAGCTCGAAACTTGGCCGGGAGTTGACTATTATAAGTCAAAAACTTCATAAGAACGATGAATCTAACCATTCATAGGTAAAATTCCATGGAATATTCTCCGAAACCTTAAACAAACCATTTTATGGTGACTACGAGAAAGAAAGTGGCTCCGAGATCGAAACCTGGCCGGGAGTTGACTATTATAAGTCGGAAACTTCATAAGAACGATGAATCTAACCATTTATAGGTAAGATTCCATGGAATATTCTCCAAAACCTTAAACAAACCCTTTTATAGCGACTTCGAGAAAGTGGCTCCGAGCTCGAAACCTGTCCGAAAGTTGACTACTATAAGTCATAAACTTCGTTAGAGCGAAGAATCAAACCATTCATAGTTAAGATTGTAGGATCATAATATCGCTACATACAAGGCTCGCGGGATTAACGAACGACGGTGTCGCGAGGGAGTCGCAGGGAGCTAAAATAAACGACGCAATAAATAACGACAGGCAAAACATAAAGAAGACGTGAGATCTGGCGAAGGTTAAGAAGTGTCACGAGAGTGAATGTTTGTGCATCTGCGACACTTCGCGAGACATTCCCGAAAATAAAGGGGTAGCTTAGCTGTCATCCACTATGTATTACCCTATATAAAGGGCTAAGTGAGTCTGTAAGAGAGAGAGATCTTTTTGGAATTGTTGGGCAAGTCATTAAGAGAGAGAAAGCTTAAGAATGTTTTAATTTCTAAGTGTAATTCTATTTTCTTGTGTAAACAATTCATGGATTCAATCAATAAATATTCTGGATCTTACATCTTTCAATGGACTAATTAAGCAAAATCGAGTAAGGGGTGTAGTGTGGGAAATCCTGCTACTACATATGCGCTAGAAACAGGGAGATCGTTGGAAAAAGAGGGAAGATTGAAATTAAAATGGTTTGAATCAGAAAAATGAGAAAGAAAAATTTTAGATCGGATGAAAAGGATATGGCATACAGCACAGATACAGGAGTAAGAGTTAGCGAATTTCATGAAAATATCAGAGGAAGAATACACAAACGAGATTTTGAAGGAAAGAAGATTACGGATAGAGAAATAACATCACCCTTGAAGGATTGGGAAAAGCAAGAGATAACATTCACGGCGGGGGAAATATCCAAAGAAAATTTGGATCACACATCTCCATTGGTAATTGCTATTAACGCGTATAAGGAAGGAGAGGAATCGGAGAACACGATGAAAACATGGGTGGTGAATGGAGTTTTAATTGATACGAAGTCTCGGTGAACATCATGTTCTATCACGCTTACAAAAAGATGGGATATAAAGACGAAGATATGACTTTCGCGGCATACAATATTCAAGGTTTTAGTAAATCCATAACAAAAGTTAGAGGGGAGATAAAAATACGTATTCCATTAGGAAGAATTGAAACACAAGGTGACATTGAGCGTAGTAGATATGGAATCACCGTATAACTTATTACTAGGAAGACCATGGGTACATGCAATAAAAGCTGTGGCGTCGACGCTTCATCAATGTATCAAGTTTCCTACACCAACCGGAATAGGCGAGATCAAAGGGATCTTGCTAAGGAAGAATATATTATCAAAATGAAGTAAAGTGTTACAGGAACAAGTAAACAAGCAAAAGAATATATCTAAGCACCGCAAAAAGATGGCGAGGGCAGCTAAGAAAGAAGAAGAATTCAGAGTTTACATGATCGGAGCGAAGGAAGGAAAAGGCATACCTAGCGAGATCTCGGAGAAGAAAAACGATCCCGCGAAAGAACCAAAGGACCAACCCTATGGGAGAACCAAAGGCCAGTTACGTCGACGAGAGCAAACTAAAGAAGTGAATATTGGAACTAAGGAAAACCCAAGATGCTAAAGATTGGAACTAACATGGGAGCGGAAGAAGAGAAAAGAACTCGTCGATCGATCATGGAATTATAAAGATATCTTCGCGGGGACATGGATGAAGTGCCCGGTATAGATCCATCGTGCTTTGTCACAAGTTGGAAATTGATAAAAATGTGAAGCCATTCAAACAAAGAATTAGAAAGATAGCAATGAAGATATCACCCACGGATAAGAAGAATTACAGAAGATCTTTGGATGCGGGAATTATTAAACAAGCAAAATATCCCGAATGGATAGCGAACATGGTTATAGTTCCAAAGAAGAACAAGGGAATAAGGATTTGCATTGATTTCACCGATTTAAATAAAGCTTGCCCTAAAGACAGTTTTCCATTACCGACATTCCGCAATTGGTCGAATCAGCTGGGATGAAAGAGTATCGTCATTTGACGGATACAAAGGTTACAATCAAATTCCTCTCGCCGAGGAAGACCAAGAGCACACCGCTTTCTTCGCTCCAAGAGGATTATACTGTTATACTAAAATGCCGTTTGGTTTAAGTAAATGCTAGAGCAACGTATCAAAGGATGGTAGAAAATGTATTCATGAGAATGGATACATAAAACACTAGAGGTATACGTAGATGACATGCTGGTGAAAAGTAAAAGGCGAAGATCACGTGCGAGACTTGAAAGAAATCTTTGAACAAATGAGGCGTTTCAACATCAAAGTCAATCCAGAAATGTACCTTCGAGTCGCGTCGGGAAGTTCTTGGGTTACATTATATCAAAGGAAGGAATACATGTTGACCCGGAGAGAAAGTAAAAGCAGTTCGCGATATGCCAACACCGCGACAAGAAAGGATGTTCAAAAGTCAATGGATTACTAGCATCGCTAGGAAGGTTCATCTCGCGGTCATCTCTGATAAATGTAAACACTTTTTCATGTTACAAAAAAAGGGTCGAAATTTAAATGGACTGGACGAATGCGAAAAGGCTTTACAAGGGATCAAAGAGCATTTAATGGATATATCCATTATGCGAGTAAAGCGTAACAGGAGAATAACTATTAATATATATCGCGACAACATCGCATGCCTTAAGTGCAGTTTTACTGCGAGTGGACGCAGGAGTAGAAAAACCAATTTATTATATCAGCAAAACTTTTAATGCTGCAGAAAGAAATTATTCGAAGATTGAAAAACTAATCTTGGCATTAGTCTATGCGTCGTTTAAACTTCGCATATATTTTCGTAGCACATACGTTGTTAGAGTGGTAACGAAGGTACCAATCGAGTCGCAATGAAAAATTCAAAAAGATCGGGAAGAGTCGAAAGATGGAATGCTCAAATAAGCCATTACAAACTCAAATATGAAATATTATCTTCAACCAAATCACAAATGGTCGCAGACTTTCTCATGGAATTTCCTTTGGAAGAAGATGAAGCAAAGGATGAAATGATGGATGTAGAAGAAGAGCATGGAGATCCAAAAGATTTGTTAACCGAGCCAGATCGGTGGGAAATATTAGTGGATGGATCATCCAACGGAGAAGGTAAAGGAGTGGGAATTGTTGTGATTTCGCCAAGGCAATAAGTTAGCTTTTGCTTTTAGATTGGAATTTGAGTCTACCAATAATGAAACGGAGTATGAAGCTATAATACATGCTCTAATATTTGCAATAGAAATGAAATTGGAGAATGTGAGGATTACAAGTGACTCAATAATTGGCAATCTGTCAGATAACGAGAAGTATGCTACAAATGATCCATCCCTACAGAAATACGGAAGCTTGTAGAAGTGTTGTCGGACTGAATACCGAAAATAAAATGGAGGCACATATCAAGGAGAGATAATAGACTCATGAGACGCTTTTGCCTTTATATCAAGTATGATGACAGACCCAACTCATGAGGAATATCAAAAATTCGTGACGCTACTGGCGCCATCAATTAATAAAGAGGAGGGACAAGAAGCAGATATAATGATGGTGGTAGATGAAATGCAATGTCGCGAGGAAGATTGGAGAGTAGAACTTCACGCGTACTTAATGAAAGGCGAGGTACCAAGAAATAGATTGGAAGCACACAAGTTAAAGAGCCGGGCAACAAATTATGAATTGCGAGATGGCGTGCTTTATCGGCGTTCTTTTGATGGACCTTCGCTTCGATGTCTAACAAGGAAAGAAGGAGAAACCATATTGAAGATGCTTTGCATAGTGGGGATGCAGGGAAATCATAAAGAATGAAGATCTTTGGCATATAAGGCAAAGACGCAAGGATATTATTGGCCATATATGCATGAAGACGCGAGAGCAATAGCCAAACGCTGCGAAGATTGTCAAAGACACGGGAAGAAGATACATGCACCAGGAGCACTGTTAAATTCTTCAAGAAGTGTGTGGCCTTTTGGAAAGTGGGGTTTAGATATTGTGGGACCATTTTTACCGGGAACAGGACAAAGAAGGTACCTAATTGTCGCAACGGATTATTTCACAAAATGGGCAAGAGGTAAAAGCGGTCCAAAGACATTCGCGATAAGGATGTTTTTACTTTCATATTTGAAAATATTATATGCAGATTTGGGATCCCCGCACAATTGGTATCTCGATAATGGAAGCAAGTTTGAAGGACAAAATATAGAGTTGCTTTGCTAATGCATTTCGGATAAGATGTGGAAAATCAACTCCATTATATCCACAAGCTAATGGCCAAGCGGAGGCAACAAACAAAACAATTGCTGATATATTGAAGAAAAAGTTGGAAGGACACAATAGGGATGGTGCGAACAAGTACCCAATGCAATGTGGGCTTATAATACAACTAGAAGAGAAGCCACGGGAATGTCCCCTTTTGCTTAACTTACGGAGTTGAAGCAAGATTACTCCCAACAGAGGTCGTGATTCACAACCAAAAAGAGGTCTGGGATAAAAATCTTAGCGCAGGCAACATTCTAATCAAGTTGGATGAATTGGAAGAAAACGAGAAAAGGCCTTGCGACACATGGAGAATTATCAACAAAGACTGGCTAGAGAATATAACAAGCGTGTGAAAATACGTGAATTCCAACCAGGAGACTTGGTGTTGCGAGAAACCCCAATATATCAACGCGAAAGTGGAGGCAAATTGGCGAGAAAATGGGATGGACCTTATATCATCAAAGAGGTAGTTGGTACAGGGGCATATAGATTGATGGATCCCGAAGGAAAAGATGTGGGACAAAAATTGGATAGACCATGGAATAGGTTATATCTAAAGAAATATTACCCGTAAAAGTAGTAGAGGAAAAATAAATCAAGATGAAGTACTTCTTCGCAAGATATTTGCGACATTCAATTAAATGCGAAAAAACTCCGCAAGATCTCGCGACAAAGAATAACAAAAAAAGTCATGAATGGCTTAACAGAACAACAAGAGATAACGAATGATTAAATGAATGAATCGGCGAATATCTCGCAAGCAAAATAGCAAATGATGAAGAATGATTGAATGATTTAACAAAGATGAATGCGCAAAAGAATGGGACGAACCTTTATGGCGTACACCCTAGTTCGCGAATAACATTTCGTAAGAGGCAAATGTAAGACCTAAAGTGCGTCATATAAGGGGGTATCTCTCGCCATGGTTCGGGGGAAGGTTACACCGCTCCCGAAGCCCGAACCATGAAAATTTGGGGCCCATGAAAGCCTATCCTGGGGAGATACCTTGGATTCCCAACTATATATGTAGGTTATACCCGGTTGGGCGACCGAGGGTCTCTTCCAAGGAGTCCGCAGTATGCTCAAGGCGCCGAGGTACACGGTTGAGCCGAGTGCCCTGGATGGATGAACCTACCCCGGCCATTCTTGGCAAGTCTTGGCATGCGTTGCACTCGCTCAAGAAAACTCCACTTAGGGTGCAGCCTCGTAACCATAAACCCTATAGGTATAAGGGATAAGAGGCTCAAAACAACTGCTGTTGTTAAGACCGGATGGGAGGAGCTAGTCTTGTATGGCGATGTTTCGCCTCCTTGAAGGGGCAACCGGGAGATGATAAGGGCGACGCTCTCCACTAGGGGGTGTCAAAACAGACGCAAATGTCATAAGGCTATGTTTTCGCAAGAGAACGTAGGCTCGTCATATTTGTGCAATGATCCCGCAGAGGGCAATAATACTAACGCGAGGGTAAGGCGAGATCAATGGGTCTTTACACGAAGTGTACGGACGTCTGCGATTTCGTCGCACGACGGCAATGTCATGGGGCTTTATGTTCGCAAGGATATCTAGGCCTGTCATATTGTCGCAACTAAAACATCCTGCAGAGGCAAAAATACTTGAAAATGATAAGGCAAGATCAATGGGTCTTTACATGCAAGTGTAAAGACGTCCTGCGATTTTGTCGCGATGAAAGGTGGCAGGGGAAGACCTCTAATTAGGGAGGTCTAACTCGGAAGACCACACAAAAATGATAAGGCAAGGTCAATGGGCCATTGCATAAGCGGCCTGCGACTTTGTCGCAGAGCGAAGAATTAAAATCAAATCCCTAATTGGGATGGGTTTACTTCATAAAAAATTCCATGAGCAAACGTGCTCGCAAGGTTGTCTTAAATAAGAAAGGAAGAAAGAAATATGGGAATTACTCAATCAAAGAGTTTAGTTATTCACACAACAAGGAATCCTCGCAAATTACAAAGAAAGTTTAATTCTCTACATCAGCATTATCAAATACAGAGGATGGTTGAGACTTTTCTGCGCCTTTATCAGCTTCGCCTCCTTCAGTTGGTGGATTTTCATCAGAAATGTGCTCATCACCTTCGTTCTCGCCAGTTACTGGATTTTCATCAGGAGTCTTTCTATTTGGATCTTCATCAACAACTTCCTTATCAGGGAGATCTTCGCTGCTTTCATATTCATAATCACTATCTGGAGCATCAGGAACTTCATCATCACTTACTTCTAAAGGATCGACGTGAATAGGATCAAGAGACTTGACAAAGAAAATATTATTCACAAGAACTTCGCTTTAAGAGGGAATTGGCGAAGCAATGCCTTTTGACGATTCTTACTATCAATGTCCTTACAATAAGACATATAATCAAATCTTCGCTCTGCACGGTCGCGAGAACGAGCAAGATGCGCGGAGAGTAGTCCGTTTTCCTTGCGAATTTTAGAATAATCAGACCTGAGGGTGGAAATAGTGGAACGAAGCTTTCTCTCAGAGTCTGCATAACAAATACACAAGATCAGAGAAAATTCTTATCGAACATTATTGGCATTTTCAAGGTAATAAAGCATTCATAGAATAAATACATAAATTAAGATAGTCAAATAATTTGACTACCTTCCTTTTGAGAAGTAAGATGTTGAATTAAAGTGCGAAGTTATTCCCCAAACGGTCCATGACATCATCAAATGAATCTCCAACTAAGCCTTTCAATCGAGATCGCAAATTCTTTCATTGAAACAAGTATGGAATTTTCTGGTCGCCAAAGTAGAGTTGGATTTTTCTAATTTGACACATTGTTCTTGGAATTGCTTCGCTTTTTACACTCAAAGTTATTCTACCTTGAATAAGTTTATCTCTCTCGGCAGTAATTTCTTCAAGTTGGTTTTTCAAAGTATGCTTCGCTTGTTCGTGTTCTTCACATAACTTTTGACAAGCGTTATACTGCTGCGAGTAGCTCGCCATCTTATTCAACAAAGAACGTTTCTCTTGAGAAAGAGTTCGATTCTCATCTGATAAAGTTTCCAACTCCAAATTAGTTTTAGTCAAAGCATAAGAGAGGCGAGATAAGTCATTACTTAATGAGTCTTGCTTTTGCGATAAATCAAAGTTCTCTTTAGACAAGTTATTTATTTGATCAGTCATGATAGGTATGAAGATTATCTAAGAGATTATACTTGCTCCATCCAAGAATCTCTTTCAACTCGAACATCTTCAACGATAGACTCCGTCCGATATATCTCCATTATTCGTTTCGGTTTAATACTTTGAAGACGGGCAAGGGTTTGAGTTGTAAAAAAAAAAAAAAAAAAAAAAAAAAAAAGGGGTGGCGAGAGCATACCTTTTAATTCTTCATTCTTCTTGCGAAGGTTATCACGATCTAGAGAGATGTTGTGAAATTTTGATTTTCAAGGTGGAGATTATCACACTTTACAGCCATAATTTGGAGATCATTCTTGACTTACCGATTTCTTGAACTAAAGATGCTTGCGAGACCTTATCGGGACCAAGGTGCTTACTTAAAATCTCGCAGACGTTGGATTTGACAGATCAAACAAATCTTTTTGGCATCATTCACGAGATCTGAAAGAACCTTAAAAGCCACATCTATACCCTCCAAATTTTCTGCTGTTAAAGGAATTTGCTCAATCAAAAAAGACGAGTCATCCTTTGTCAAAGGAGCATTAGGAGAAGAAGAGGTTTCAGGAAAGGAAGTGATTGGAGAAATATTAGGGGCATTGATAACGGGAGGAGGTGTAAGATTGTTTGTAGCGGTGGTTATTATGAGGAACTTGGTCTATGAGGAGTTGAGGTATAGAAATATTGTCATTGGTAATGTTACCAAGATAGAGACACAAAATTATCTTGCAAGATCTCATGACAGGAGACGAAGGCGTGAATGAAGGAAATGGAACGTTGGGGGTAATGATTTAGAGTAGCGAAGCCTTTTGGGAGTATGACCAGTAGCTTTATCATCCTGCGAACGACAAATTAAATAAGAAACAGAGGCAACAACGCATTGCTAATAAAAACAAATGTCTTTAAATACCTTGTCACTCGCAGACTGTCTTTTTGTAACCGTAGATTTTGCTCGCGAGGTGGGCTTTGGTTGTGTGAGGGATTCTTGTTGCGAAGTAGATTTCGATGGCGAACCCAAAGAAAGAAGGGGATCCTTCACGGTAAATTTAGTTCTGGGTTGGTTCTTGCTAAAAAACAATGGCAGAAAAAGAATCACAAAGTTAATCATATCAGCGTGATTTCAACAAGAAAAGTCAATCTCAAATTTAATCAACCACAAAATCAGTCAGATATGGCAAAATTAACAAACCTGGACGCCATGAGAGTAACAACTGGAAGAGAATAGCTAAAGTGATGAAGAAGAAGAACACTTGCAGAACGATGAAGAAGAAGAACACCTGCAGACGATGAAGAAGATGGAAAGGAAAAGGAAAATTCTTCACAGGGGATGCTCCTATAAATAGATGAGAAAAATGTTATGACCGGATAAACATTAAATGCACCGGTAAAAGAGGTAAATATAGACACGTGTAAACGGTCACTACCAAATCCAAGGAAACTTGACGAAAAGAACTTTAGCAGAATCCAAATATATGGCATATTTCCTAATAGGCGAGAAGAGATTGCGAAATTGATTATTCTCTCGTAACACATGAGGCAAGAAATGACACTTCGTATATAGAAGCTTCTTAACTTCGCAAAAGAATAGAGGCAAGTACGTACTTTTCAAGCATGAAGTATTCTTTGCTCGTTCCCTCATCAACAAAGACCAAAGATTACTAAACAACAGATTTTTCCTTAAAGATCGCTCTTCAAGCAATATTTAAGGAAAAGAGGCAAGATGTAGGATCATAACATCGCTACATACAAGGCTCGCGGGATTAACGAACGACGGTGTCGCGAGGGAGTCGCGAGGAGCTAAAATAAACGACGCAATAAATAAACGATGTGCAAAACATAAAGAAGACGTGAGATCCGGCGAAGGTTAAGAAGTGTCACGAGAGTGAATGTTTGTGCATCTGCGACACTTCAAGAGACATTCCTAAAATAAAGGGGTAGCTTAGTTTGTCATCCACTATGTATTACCCTATATAAGGGCTAAGTGAGTCTGTAAGAGAGAGAGATCTTTTTGGAATTGTTGGGCAAGTCATTAAGAGAGAGAAAGCTTAAGAATGTTTTAATTTCTAAGTGTAATTCTATTTTCTTGTGTAAACAATTCATGGATTCAATCAATAAATATTCTGGATCTTACATCTTTCAATGGACTAATTAAGCAAAATCGAGTAAGGGGTGTAGTGTGGGAAATCCTGCTACTACAAAGATTCTAAGGAATATTCTCGGAAACCTTAAACAAACCCATTTATGGCGAATTCGAGAAAGAAAGTGGCTCCTAGATCGAAACATGGCCGGGAGTTGACTACTATAAGTCGTAAACTTCATAAGAACGATGAATCTAACCATTCATAGGTAAGATTCCATGGAATATTCTCTGAAACCCTTTGCTGGCGACTTCGAGAAAGAAAGTGGCTCCGAGCTCGAAACCTGGCCGGGAGTTGACTACTATAAGTTGTAAACTTTGTTAGAATGATGAATCTGACTATTCATAGGTAAGATTCCATGGAATATTCTCCAAAACCTTAAACAAACCCTTTTCTGACGACTTCGAGAAAGAAAGTGATTCCAATCTCGAAACCTGGCCGGGAGTAGACTATTAAAAGTCGGAAACTTCGTTAGAACAATGAATCTAACCATTCATAAAGTAAGATTACATGGAATATTCTCCAAAACCTTAAACAAACCCTTTTCTGGTGGAGAAAGAAAGTGGCTCCGAGCTCGAAACCTGGTCGGGAGTTGACTACTATAAGCTCGAAACTTCGTAAGAGCAAAGCATATAACCCATTCATAGTTATTATTCCTTGGAATATTCTCCAAAACCTTAAACAAACCCCTTTTTGGCAACTTCAAGAAAGAAGGTGGCTCCGAGCTCGAAACCTGTCCATGAGTTGACTACTATAAGTCGTAAACTTCGTTAGAACGATGAATCTAACTATTCATATGTAAGATTCCATGGAATATTCTCCAAAACCTTAAACAAACCCTTTTCTGGTGACTTCGAGAAATAAAGTGGCTCCGAGCTCGAAATCCAACTGGAGTTGACTATTATAAGTCGTAAACTTCGTAAGAGCGAAGAATACAACCATTCATAGTTTCCATGGAATATTCTCCCAAACCTTAACCAAACCCTTTTTTGGCGACTTCGAAAAAGAAAGTGGCTCCAAGCTCGAAACTTGGCCGGGAGTTGACTATTATAAGTCAAAAACTTCAGAAGAACGATGAATCTAACCATTCATAGGTAAAATTCCATGGAATATTCTCCGAAACCTTAAACAAACCCTTTCTCTCGGTGACTACGAGAAAGAAAGTGGCTCCGAGATCGAAACTCCGGCTCGGGAGTTGACTATTATAAGTCGGAAACTTCATAAGAACGATGAATCTAACCATTTATAGGTAAGATTCCATGGAATATTCTCCAAAACCTTAAACAAACCCTTTTATAGCGACTTCGAGAAAGAAAGTGGCTCCAAGCTCGAAATCCGGCTGAGAGTTGACTACTATAAGTCATAACTTCGTTAGAGCGAAGAATCAAACTATTCATAGTTAAGATTCTACGGAATATTCTCGGAAACCTTAAACAAACCCTTTTATGGCGACTTCGAGAAAGAAAGTGGCTCCGAGATCGAAACATGGCCGAGAGTTGACTATTATAAGTCGTAAACTTCATAAGAACAATGAATCTAACCATTCATAGGTAAGATTCCATGGAATATTCTCTGAAACCTTAAACAAACCCTTTGGTCATGACTTCGAAAGAAAGTGGCTCCGAGCTCGAAACCCGGCCTGAGTTGACTACTATAAGTTGTAAACTTCGTTAGAATGATGAATCTGACTATTCATAGGTAAGATTCCATGGAATATTCTCCAAAACCTTAAACAAACCCTTTTCTGACGACTTCGAGAAAGAAAGTGATTCCAATCTCGAAACCTGGCCGGGAGTTGACTATTAAAGTCGGAAACTTCGTTAGAACAATGAATCTAACCATTCATAAAGTAATATTACATGGAATATTCTCCAAAACCTTAAACAAACCCTTTTAAAACTTCGAGAAAGAAAGTGGCTCGAGCTCAAATCCGGCTAGGAGTTGACTACTATAAGTCTGGAAACTTCATAAGAGCAAAGCATATAACCCATTCATAGTTAATATTCCTGGAATATTCTCCAAACCTTAAACAAACCCTTTTTGGCAACTTCAAGAAAGAAGGTGGCTCGAGCTCGAAACCCGTCCGGGAGTTGACTACTATAAGTCGTAACTGTTAGAACGATGAATCTAACTATTCATATGTAAGATTCCATGGAATATTCTCCAAAACCTTAAACAAACCCTTTTATGGTGACTTCGAGAAATAAAGTGGCTCCGAGCTCAAACCTAGCCGGGAGTTGACTATTATAAGTTGAAACTTCGTTGAACGATGAATCTAACCATTCATAAGTAAGATTCCATGGATCGTTTTCCAAAACCGTAAACAAACCCTTTCCCGACGACTTCGAGAAAGAAAGTGGCCCCGAGCTTGAAACCTGGCCGAGAGTTGACTACTATAAGTCGAAAACTTCATTATAACAATGAATCTAACCATTCATAGGTAAGATTCCATGGAATATTCTCCAAACCTTAAACAATCCTTTTTTGGCGACTTAAAGAAAGTGACTCTGAGTCCAAACCCGGCCGGTGTTGAGTATTATAGTAGTTGAGATTAATTTAGCATGAATCCTGATACCAATTTTTTTTTTTTTAAGCGTATAAATTTTTTTTTGCGGAAGTGTATAAAATCTTACTCGATCGACTATGTACACCTAGTGTTACTGTTGGTGATTCTTACTCGATTGACTATATCGTTAAGCAGAATCTGACCAACATGTAAACATTTAGGGTTTTATTGCCAATTCCACTCAATCGTCTAGGTTATTAAGAATAAAATGCTCAATATCGGTACATTTAGGATTCTAATATAGATTCTTAGAAATATAAGGCCAACATATAAGATGCCCTTATTGAGTCTATATATATTCATTGGATTATTTCGATATCATTTGAGATCGTAATACATATATACTCCTCATATAGGATGTATTTTGACAAAAAATAAAATAAAAATATGATAAGAGTATGCGTTATAACAAGTATGATCGTGACCGTGGGATCTAAAATCTACTGATGATAGCATTTTCTATAGAGTCATGAATCACAATCCGTATGATTAGATATAATTAAATGGTATCCGTTGATAGATTTCAATCACATGGCTAACTTTTTCCTTTGAAATTTTCCAGAAAAAAATCAAATTGTCTCACACTTTAACCCAATAATAGAGGGTATGGTCCGTATGACATTAGTTTGACCAATATAAAACTATTTTTTTAATCTAATAGACAATAATGGAAGCACAAGACTCATACGAATCAGCATAACATCCAACGACTGCCAAATCTCCTAGTTTTTTTTGGCGCTTTATTTTTTGGGACCAAATTTCCCTCCCATTTGACCGCCCAAAATTTATCACTTATTCCAAAATTATGGTCTCGTGTCAACTACAAGAAAATACATTTTTCTATATTCTCTTTTCCCTTTTTCTTTCTTCTACTCGGCCTGTGCCTCTCCCTCTCCCCCAAAACACTTCGCCATTTCATCTTCTCGTAAAAGAAAAAGATGAAGAAAAATCCTTTCACTTTCTTAGTATTACCCCAAATTTTGCTCGAGGTGGAGTTGTCTATATAAAATCTCATTAATTTTTCCTCCCGATCTCCAATTTCTCCAAATCGTGGTTTCACTCTTCACTCGAATAATCATTTTCTAGGGTTTAACCAATCCTTCAAATTACTCAAATTCATTTAGGGTTTGTAAAGGGGGATCTTGATTTTGTTCTAATTGTAATGATACACCTTAAATGGGAGTATTCTTTCTTAGGGTTTCGTTGATTGAAGATTCGAACACGAATTCTCAAGATTTGTCACCATGGGTGCCTTAACTATCAATAATTGTAAAGCGTGGTAACGAATTTCTCAAATTCTCAGTAAATTCTTTTCATCTCCAAGTTCTGTTATTGATTTGTGTGGTTTTTTTAGTTCTTTGAGAAACCCTAGTTCCCAATTTTGTTTTGTAACTCTTAGTTCCGTCTAATTTTGTTTTGAATGGTCTTCCTTTTTTGGCAATTTCGTGTCTAATTGCGGTCTATTTTAGATTTGTTCTGGCTGCCTCGGCTCTATTTTGGATCCGATTTGATTCTTATTGCCTTTGCATCGGGACGGGGAAGGCTTAAAGTCTAACTTTCGGAAGGACTCGCTGAGGATTGCGAACTTAGATGCACAACCCGTAGTTAAGTACGAACAAAATAGTGTTATCTTTTAACACATGGAAGTAGAGAGAACTCAATCACTCATTCAGGTATATACCGACAATAAAAAGTAGCTTCAATCTAAAAATCTGTTGTATTTCGATGTGTTGGTATGATTTTAATGTTGGGTTTTTGGGGTGTTTTGGGTGTGAGAAGGTATTGACTGCTTGATCCGGTCGATCTGTAACACCACCAAGTCAAGAAGATTTCTTCTCCTGAGGTTCTCGTTGGAATCCACAAAGACAATATTGATTTTGTACTAAAAATATATCATCTTATGTCACAGTTGGTTTACCCATGCTTCTCCTACTTTTTTAATGCAAGGACACCAAGGCCTCAAGTATGTTATATATTTCTTTGTTTGTTATTTTTATTTTAGGATTAGTTTTCTGACTAATTGAGGTTTTATTGGAATTTCTAGTTGAGTAGATGCTTCCATGTGTGCATGCTAGAGGATAGTATTGAAGGAATATATGACACTTTGAAGGAGTGTGCTTAGTAAATCTGCCTGGAGGAATTGGAGTTTCAGACACAAAGATCGTGTGCCACTAGGCTTGTAAGTGGTTTTTTTTCTTTTGATTTAGGGTTTTTGTTGTTGTTCTTGATGAATTGGGTGTTTTATTGTGTGAATTTAATTTAGAATTTATTGATGTGATGATTTACAGAGTGTAAATTGCTATTGTGTGGGAGGTGGAATGGGTTCGAGCATATGTGTGGAGCAATTCAAAGAGTATATCTGTTGTTTATTTACCCTTGACGACATAGATCTCAGTCCTGGAACTGAACAATACTTTTATTGGTGAGAGGTCGGAAATTCAATGGTTTGTGGGAAAAATCATATAGGCTTCAACCTTAATCTTATCGAGCTCGAACCTTGTGAGAGAGAAAAGTTTGTTGGATTTGGGGAGTGAATATGAATTAAAGATGTGTATTATCCACGACTTGTATATACGACTGCAATTATTTTTTTATCATATCCACAGTATTTTTTTATCCACAACTTTTTTTCAGTGTGCAGCTATTATCCACAATGTTTTTATAGTGTGCAGCTAGTATCCACAGTGTTAATTAACCTTCCATAAGTGTATATACTATATTATGTACTTCATTATTAGGAGTTAAAAAACTATCCTTTGATTCCACAATTTGTGCAAAGATATATACACAAGTAAATGAGTTTAGAAATCCGTTTTAGAATATGAACAAAAACATTAATATGAAGTTGTGTGATTTTATCCACCACAAGAACTCATGCGGGACATATCCACAACTAGACCCTATGCAGGGAATATCCACAACTAAAGTGTGAAAAATAGACAAAATTGATTAAACAGAGCATATTAAGAAATTAACAATCTATTGTGGCAAAGATAGGTGCTTCTCCAAAAATACAAAATCGATTAAACCCAACATGATCTACACCCGAACTTCACATAATTCAAAAGAGAATGATGTAATACCAAGTAATAAGTTTTTACATAACTACAGAAAATTTTAAATCGAGCACTGCATTTCTCTTAAGCATTTCTACAAACAGCTGGGAAATTCACAAATTAGATAGACCAATAGATTGGATTTAAAACATCACCTAAAATTAACTTCCTGACAGATCAAATCAAAGTGTTCACATTTACCAATTCATCACTGCAAAGGAGCTCGGGCCATTCCGCCATTATGAGTATGAGGGGACTAGGAAAAAGTACACTAGCAAGAACATGGGTCCAGATGCCATGGGCAGGACCAAGAACATGGTAAGAAAAGATTGTAAACATGGTTTAAGCTGAAAGCTCTTTCAAAACATTTACATACCAAAATTCAAGACTCAGCAGCTCCACACACAAAAATATAGTTGTAGCATCACTCTAACCAAAGACAAGAAGTAAATGAAGTAGTTGCCAACACCATTGTCTTGCAAATAATACTAGACGAGAGACTATATTGTATAGATAACTTACCGGAGGATCAGTTTCGATTTCATGCTTCAACACACGGAAACATTCAAGCCTCTCTTCCAAGTACAAACGCTTAGGTGCATACCCAAGCGTAATAATCCCAGATAAAACCAGATTAAAATGTCGAGGTAAGTCTCATGGCTCTTCAAAATCGTAGAAATTCTGCAATTTAAAGTACCATTTGGACTTGAATTATCCTTAAAATGTGCCATCGAGCATATAACTCCTACTTCTTCCATAGTTAATGGGTTCTTCACAAAATGAGTGGTCCACTTCGACATATTCAATGGATTAGGATCACAATGTCCTTGCACCCTCCACCGCAACAAACATGGGATTCGTGAGTTCGAGTTCTAACTCAAACATATGGTATTATGAAAAAATATGTATAAGAAAAAAATCAATGTATCAAAGACAAAGCTCTCCATCTCCAAAAGACAAATGTAACTCTACCTTTAGAAGAAGGTCGCGAAAAGCGATTTAATCCAACTAACCCAGTCTCCTAACCGATTCGATTTGTAACAAGAATAAAATACGCACAAATCGTCTCGTGTTTCTTTTTGTAGGGAAAGGTTCAAATAGACTGATCCACTCAAAATCGTGTCTCTAACTTCCTATAATCAACCAAGAATAACCAATTAGGTGTCCTGTAATGCGAACTCAACAACTGAAATCTTAAAATGCAACAATGAAATCCGCTATGCCGCATGCACATGGATAAAAAGATACAATGACGAAGTAAATATGCAAAAAACAAAATCAAAACTAGGGAAAGATATATACCCTTGTCATTGTATGCCCACGCAAAATTCTATCCTAATTTTCTGAATGTACTTTTTGTGAAATTGAACGGAAAAATTCAAGTGTCCCACTTGGAAATTGAATGGGCATTAACCATTAAAGAATGTTCTCGTATTCATTGGTGGTATAATATCTTGTAGCATCACCGGGGTAGGCCACGACCAATATGCAAAAGTTTCAAAGAACTTTGAGATAAGTGCAAAGACCACCGCATTAGGAAATCGACAACATATAAAAGTCATGAGAACGCTGGTGGATTCCTCCAAAAAATCCAACCAACCGCAAACATAAATGTAAAAATCCATTGAGATGTATTCAAGAAGGTATTTGGAACACCAATAACAAGAAACAGTATGAAAGGTCAGAAAATAGAAGTTAAAATTTCAAGGAAAATAAAAGTTTCCCATACGTTGCAATATACCTCGCCTTCTAGCCCACAATTTAAGGCACCGCAACACTAATCGAACTTCGAATTGATCAAACAAATTGAGCATTATAATTGTACGAAGTAAAAACTGCTCACTTTTTTTGGTAAATCGAAAAAAAAAACATCAGCTTAAGGATTTGTAGTAAAATGTATATGGAGCTTTGATCATGTTCCTGCTTATACACACCTAAGTAACCCAAACAGAAATTCTCATAGCTTTTGTAGTCTTGTTTATCTTGAGTTCCAAGAGAATTAAGATAATTCAGTATGTTGACTATCTTTTCCTTCCATAAATTCCGTAATAGTTAATGTATGAATGGAGACCATGTTCATGGATATTATGTTCTCTACATGTTCTACTGTGTTCAAGACCACGTCATCTACCCAAATGTACTTAGAGGGTGCTAAATCCAGATGGTAATCGATGATTTTCCTCAAAGAAATAATTTCACCACGCAGACTCTTGACACTTTGTGAAGCAATTAAACAGCTATTCATCTCTCACAATCTACTATTGGTGTCCGATAATATCCTTGCCTCTCGTACTTCAACGGATTCATAAAAAGATGACCTTTGCCTTTTGCCATCAACTTAACTTTTGCCAAAAGTTTTTCTTTGTTCGTAAATTTTCTCAATGGCCAACCTTCGTTTCCATTTGCCCAAACAGAATCACTAAGAACATAAAACAGAATACCTCTACCGCGTCTACTATGTGCCCTGCCTTCTCTAACATATCTGCCTCAAGAAGACGATCTCCTTTCAATCTCGCAATCATGGCAGCCTTCCATAAAATTTTCGACTCAAATTTCGAGGAGGACGAGCTCATCAAGATAATCATGAGACCTTAAAAATGTTCATTTCATCTCCAACGAGTTAAAAGCTTTGATAAACTTCAGCATGCTATTAGTATCATTCTGTTGATGATAGTGTAGAGCACATCTCTCAAGGAAAGCTTGTTCCATATCTGCCAGATCTTGACTTTTTGTTGTATCAGGGTTTAGCCTTGCACTTTCTTTCCAATACTCTATGAATTGAAGACCAGCTTTCAAAGAGATTACCATTTGTGCAAACTACCAAGCACTTGGAGCAAAGAAGCACACCTAGAATACACATCACCATTAGCAGACCAACATCCAAAGAAGACTAAAACAAATACAAAGATCTTCTAGCCTAGATTCCCCCGCTTTTCCAAATAAATTGTACTCTTGCATAAAAAGAAATCAAAAATATAAGCAAGCTGAAACCTGACTAGTAGGATGATTTCAGATCCATATACAGGCAATTACCTGAACATCGATTAGTAATCAAAATTCAGGGAACATGAGTGGAAAAGGCTTGATTATACCGGGCTTTCCAAACGAGTACCAATTTAGTTTTGAATTGTTTGACCAGAAAATTACAAAGGAGACAAGACACTAAAAGATTCATAAAACCACTTTTATCCTACTAACCGCTAATAAGTCGAGGTGTGATGATCAATCCTCTTGAGGTTCAACAAAGACAGTTTGATAGTTCAGTGAATGCAAGATCTATTAATTAATTAAAAAATCAACCGATTCAATAGTATCCGTGTTCAAACAATCCACATTTTTAGAAATATGATCGCTAAGTGAAAAATTATAAAGCATAAGGAAATTGATATGCATAATGTACAAAGGGAAAACAATCGATACCGCTTCTTTTGAAATCCTTTAACTCCATGAAACATTTGGCAGCAGAAATCACCTTGCCAATTGATTCATAAATCTCAAATGCTTCAACAAGAGAAACACGAGCTAGTTCAAGATTAGAACCAAGCATGTGAACACCAGCAGACTCTAAGACCACTGGCTTTTAGCGAGTTTCTCCAAGAATGAATCACCAAATTCTTTCAAAACACATTGTTTCCATCTCAAAATTGCTTTCATTAATCGCACAAAATTAAGCATGTAAAAATAGTTTCTTGAGAATAGGATATACTAGTGTGACTCCCATCTATAAACGAATCTATATCTAATCACGTTTCACCTAACTAGTGTAATTTATGAATTTGTATACGAGTTTATAGTTCAAGTTCAACCTTCAACCTTGATACCACGAGAACTCCATTCCTCTTTACTGCTTGTCACCTGCATTGCCTGTATAAGTGATGTAGATAGGTAAAGGCTGGGAAGGAATGAAAGCTTCTAGCAAATAATGTACGATGCGGAACCCCAAACACTCAAATGTAGTTCTTGAACTTTCATTCGTATTCAATCTCAACTAACAACAATCTTACCACCACCAACAATCTGAAATCTGCCGCCAACTAACTCACCTCTTCATCATCTCGAGATACAAACTCAGAATTCTAATAACAAAGATAATGCCTAACTCCAAATTCATTTCCATTCACCTGCACTTTCAATAATACTCACAATAGAACATATTTTCTTCCATAAGATTCTTGTTCTCGTAGTTTCATAACCGTCTAAATCACCACCATTCACAATTATAGCCGAGTAATACCACCAGCTTTTCTCAATACTCAACTTAACCAATTCTCAATTCGTATTTAACTTCCTAACTACAGCTCCTACATTAACACCACCAGTTCACTTCCAAATCCAATACCCATATCAACTTCGGGCCTGATTATTCACCTTTAGAACACCACCAACCCAACAGTTCCCGATACCAACAATTCAATCGCAACTCAACAAAACTACCAATCCTACACATTCAATACACATAAACCCCCATTTACCTCGGGTCTAATTCCTTCTTCATATCAGCCACAACAACTAGAGCTCTAATTCTAATTGGGAAGAACAAAAAACCTAATTTTCTCAAACCTTCATCGAACTTAATTCCACTTATAACTTCCACACAAATCTTCAATTAACATAAAACCCATCCAACATAAACAACTAATTAATAAACAATTTCACACAAGACTGATTCAATTCAACGAAACCCTAATTTACCTTTACGATTCAAAGACCTAATGTTCTCCACATCATCAATTCATCATCAACCCATTCAATCTTCATCTACCATCAACTCAATACACCGCTAAATTCCACAAGCCTCAAAACTAAATCTAAAAACCCTAATTCCGATTCTCTGCTTCACCTCTTCATTGAATACAAATCATCTATTATAATAAACATCACTAGTAACACTCATTGCTTGATTTGTATCGTCTTCCTTGATTCTCAAACCCCATTTCATCACTCAAAACTCGAACAAAAGAAGAACAGGGGAAGAGAATGAGAAGAAGAAAGAAGAACGAAGAAGAAAAGAAAGAATGAGAAGAAGAAAGAAATGGGATGGGATGTATTTTAATACATTAGGTGTTGATTTCTAAGAACTCATTAGTTTTTTCCTAATCAACAACCCATGTCCCGACACCCACCGTATAAAGGGTATCTTAGCCATTATGTAAATACGCAGATAGTTTTGGTCAGCTATTTGTATTTGTTACATAATGGGTCACATATATGGGAATCAATATAGTTTTGGTCATTTCCACGAAAGTTTTGTTTTCGAACTTCTAAAATAAGGAACGGATTTGTAACAAATAGGATTAATTTGTTACAACCTATCTATTATGACTGACATTGTGCAAGATGTTTTTAACCGAGACAGACAAGTACATTTGTTACAACTGTTGGGGTGTTTAGTGTTTCAATTCAAATCTTACTATTTGATGTCATGTTCTTGGTTCGTCAAAAAGGTCAGGTAAGCAAACTTGAAACTTGAGTTGTCTAATCAATTATTTCTCAGCTTAGCATAGTCGGTAAATATAATATTTTTATGCTTTGCTTAATTGTTGTATATCAAGTATTTTGGAAGGAACTTGACATCGGTGTACATATGCAGGTATGTACTAATTATTGTTTTGATTTTATGTGGCAGTAGTTAGCGGGGAAAATGCATGTCGATTGACAGTATGAAATAATTTCACTAGAAGTGAAGAACTAAGTTAGTAAGAGGAGTGTCTCAATTTTAACTTGGTGATAGTGTCTGTCGTTGCGGCCTCTTGGGATGGGAAGATACAGAACGTGAATTGCTTATAGAGCTATGGCTATAATTTCTCCCATTAAACTACTCATCTGTCCATTTTTATCGGTCCTAATTTCTACTTTGATCTGTCTATTTTTACCTGTCCGCTGTGTTTATAGACATACTTTTCCCTTAAACTATCAAATATACCCTTTCTTTTTTATGATTATAAAATCATTTTTAATATAAACATAATTCAAAATCATAAATATCATCACCATATATAAGGAAAAAATCCATTCAATATTTTTTTATATTAATTGACATTCCTTTTTTAAATAAAAATATTTATGGGTAGTTATAAAATTCCAAATATTAGAAGGAGTAATTGATTATGGGTACGGGTTAACATGGCTATACACATGGCAAAGAATCAAAAAAAATTATGACAAAATCTTAAATTCATGGTAGAGTATATATCTAAAGAGGTAATAATCTACAATTTCAAATTTTTTTCCCTCTCAAATAAAAAATTTCAAAGGCTCCAAAGTTTTTATGCGGAAACCAGAATCAAATGGAGGAACTAAAAAATTCTTAAATTTTGGAGTATAAGTTTGCTTTTATTTCTTTACAATATTTCCTAAAACAAAAATACTATCCAAATTAAAATTTTTAACACTAATAATTTTAATTTTAGTAATAACGTAATATTAAATAGGTTACTCATGACATTTTATAGAATTTCCTTAATATCTTGACAAAGTCAAAGCGGACTCTTAAAAATGGACGGAGGGAGTATCATTTAATGACCCATTAAGGAAAATCTAATATAATAAATGATTAATTTAATAAATGCCTAACTAATTAGTGTTTCACACTAATAGTGATAATAAATAATTTATTAATTAATTAATCATAATAGTGTTTTTCACTAATTGCTCATAATAAATGATTTATAAAAAAAATTCATTGTAAATTTTTCCTTAATTAAACTAATAAGTTTGTATCTCCATTAAATGACCCATTTCCGTATAATTTATTTATCTATTTTTAAACGGAAAATGGGTCATTTGCTATGAAGCACGGACACCTCAAAACCGGTGACGTATCCGTGTCGGACGCCGTATCAGAGTCGGACACTTAGGGATACGTATCAGACACCCCGTTTAAACTGTCACTTTTTATTAATTACGAAAAGGGTAGGGGATACTTTTGGGATACTTCTCGGATACTCTAAAGGGGACACTTCATATAGTATAAGATAAATATATATATAATATATTGCCAAATATTTATATACAGAATATGTTAAATATTTTTAAATATGTCTAACCCTAACATTCTTATTCAATATTGATGAGTGATGGGTTATCTTTTTTTTTTTTTGATATTCCAGATAGTATTTTAGAATTTTCTTACTTTATGCGATTCTTTTCACTATTAATAAATTAAATATTTTTTAATTAATACACGTATCCCAATGTATCCCGTATCTCCATTTTTTGAAAATTGACGAATTCCCGTATCAGGATGAAACTGGTTTCATCCTGGTTATTTTTATATTTTTGTCCATTTAAACAGTATCAAAATCTAATGTCTTTTTCACCCAGGAATTATTTATTTTGGTCCTTTTAACCAATTTTGTGTTTTTTAAACTAAAACAAAAATTGTCAGTTAGCAAAGAATCCCGTGTCATTAAGCGAAGAGTCGAATGGTACATCCGAATATATTTCTATGCACGAGCCGTTTCGGCACGGGTAAAGCCCTAGTCTTAATACAAAGCATAACCTATCTAATTGAATCACAACTAATGAAAAGAATTTTGCGAACAATTTAAACCTCTGCAAAAGCAGTGATCGAGTGAATTATAAATTATAAATTAGAGCAAATAAGATAGTTACCAATTATTCATGCGTAAATAGCTTCCTCATTGCCTTGGTTGTGGGAGAATTAGTCTCTCATCATGTTGGAAACACGCTCAAAACTCATTTTATTGCTCGAAGGAGGTGTACAAATGATGAAATGGAGAGTATGATGAAAATCGGGTGTTTGCAACGGTTATAAGTGTTGCAAACACTGTTACAAAGGACTGTTACTGTTGCTTATAAGCCTGCCTCCGTATTACGACCCACGCCTAAGTGTCGTTGTCACTGTAGAAGAACGACGGTTCCCTGTGCGTTGATGTTCTTCGTGTTCTTCAATGGCAGCAGCAGAAAGATATCCTGTAACTCGATTTTCCCGACCTTCTAAAGCTCTGCAACTCTCCCAATCTCTCCATCCCCCCTTCTCTATGCTCCCACATGCCTTTTTATACTTGACAGCGACCAAATCTCCCCTCATAACTGCTCCAAATCTTTTCTTTTATTTTTTTGCACAGAACGGGAATAATTTCCCTTTTTAATCTCTGCACGCATCTGCATTCCATTTAAACACCCCAAACACGCAAGAACTTGTCTAATAATGAGTCAAGATCGTGCAAGGGAGATATCTACACGCCCCAAACACGTAATCTCCACAAACTCGCCTGACAGAATCCCGAGTATATCTCGTGTTCTGTTTCGCTTCATTCCCACGCACACAGCCCAAGTTTTGGGATACATGCTAGTCATGTTTGGTCAAAACAGGATATCTACAACTAACTCCGTCGATTGAATCTCCTTTAGACTCGTAAAAATCTTCTCTGCAAGATATCGGGTTTTCAAAACCCAAATTCCCGCCAAAATCCATTTTTTTTGAAAGGTTGAAGAAGGTGCCCCTTAGCCAACAAACAAAGTGCGAATATCAATTGATGCCCCTTAGTAATTAGGTTACCCCTTATCCAAAGTGGGAGTCCGAATATCAAATGTCCTCCGGGGTGTTCCGAAGCAACTTTTCGAGCCAATTTTCCAACAATCTTTATTTCCAAAAATACCTACAAACACACAAAACACCATAATAAGGACAAAAACGAATACTAACAATGCGAAACATTGAGAACAAATTAGACACATAAATGCGTCTATCAAATACCCCCAAACTTATTATTTGCTAGTCCTCGAGCAAATTTATTCTCGAAAATAAAAATCATTTGAAACCCAAGGTGGCCCTAGTGGCGAGTGTTGTCTCCTGAGGGTTTACCAGGTGCACCCACAAAACCTTTACTCCACCCTAGCTATCTACTACGTAGAACCTTGGAGGCACTAAAGAATCTCCTTGGTTGGCATACTTATTGATTACATGGAGGAAGTACCCTGATGCGAAATTCCAATTGTTGTACACGAGTTTGCACTCAAGCATACTAAAATTCATATATAAGTCACAGAGCTCTACTCAGATAGTCGCACTATGGACATCAATATCCGGAGTCAAAACTAATCACATGGATAGATCAAGAAGATGGATATAGAGAAAACATAGATGGTTTTGATGTTTACTAAGTGAACTGTGTTTCCCATATCTGTCTTAAGGCCTCCGCCAAAATGAACCTATCCTAATGGACTGAGATACTAGTCTGACTAATATCAACACGCCGGGCATATACAAGGGAACCAAAGTGGTCGATAATCCTAACTCTAGGTCAACACAATCGCATATAAAAGGGTTCCAGGTGGTCGACTTTATTGAATTTATTCCGGTTGGTCTGATGGTCTGGTCTCAATTTTTTTTTTTTTGGTATCTCAATCACTCTAATTCACCCTAGCATTGGTAACAACTTGATTCGTGGGCCCCACCTAATCACTTAGAGAAACATAGTTTAAAAAGAACAAAACAAAATAAAAACAGAAGTGAAAAGGACTCAACGAGATATGGTGAAACTATCATGTTATTTATAACACCTGAGCTCTGTGCTTTTATGAATAGACTCTTTAGATGTTGCCATCTAATCAGATTGGTTCCTCAACTCCTACAACCAAAATGCTTCCATCCACTTAGATTGGTTAGTGCCATCCTTAATAAGCATAAATTTCTAGTCTCTGAACTTTATTTATTGCAACTAAAAAGTTTCTCCCATACCCCCAAACTTAAATCTAACATTGTCCTCAATGTTCTAAAGATGAAATTAAAAGCATGAACAATGAGAAACTGTTACCACTTGAAGAAAAGAGTTAAGGAAAAATATTACCGTGTTGCAAGAGCATGGGTTACCTCCCAAGAAATGCTAAGTTTAAAGTATTTAGCCAGAAAATGGAAAGGATTAGTCACCTCGAAGAATCATATAGCAACAAATAATAATCATGGGTCATCTGGATCAAAAAGTGCTAACCAAAAGAAGAGAGACCTAAATGACCCAGAACATATCCAACACACCCTTATCTATTTTTTTGTTTAAGACAACTACATCTAGTTGTGGTTCGGGTTCGTGCTCTATAAAAGGGTCTAGATAACATATTTTCACGTTTCCTTATGAGTTAGATCCGAATGTTCAGGTTCCGTAGTCTGAAAACTCAAATAAAACTTAGAAGCACATAATAATAACTCGAATAATTGAGGATCCTCTAAGTCAATCGGTTTGACTTACACACCGACCACAATAAGATTGGTGGTCTTCCTTAAGCAAATGTGTCGACCCTAATATCCTAAAGTAATTAGGTTTAGTCTCAAAACTTAATAATTGACACATCTCAAACTTATACGTTCCCACAATTGGAAGGAAGGTTTTGGTGGGAAAACAAAGTCAATCGTGGTATCACAAACTGGGTTAACCACATCAACCATAGGATGGGTTTCGAACAACTGAACTTGTTTATGGACACAACTAGGTTCAGGAAAAAGTGTATGAAGATAATCTTTTAAAATGGTTGAGGTACATATGTCAAGTCCCAAGTTAGGGACTTTTATAAGAGTTAAAGCACATGGAGAATGATAATCACCCCAAACTTAGAGTTTTCGGTGTCTCTAGAAGACTAGTCACAACTTCCCAATTTCAAGGTCATCTGATTCCCGAAAATGGTCAATTGATTCTTCTAAGTCAGGTACATCCTCACTCATCTCTACGAGTTCATTTTCTTTTTCTAAGTCTATTGTTTTTAAATCGCTAGACTCAAAATATACTCGTTCCTCTAAACCATCATTGGCTTTGTAATCAAAAGGAAATGCTACATCGTCTAAAACGGGGGTATCTCTAGTCAAATCCTCATCCTTTTGAATAGGTGAATAATTATTAAAATTATTTGGATTTGAACTAGAAACAATATTATCGTTATAAACCTCAATTGGGGTAACAATTTCCTGATCACTATGCCTATTTATTTCAAATTCTTCATCAACACTATCTTCATCATAATCATTATAATAACATGAAAATGGTTGAACCTCATCTAAATTAGTGTCGCCAATTCTAACCTCGTCATCCTGATTATAAAAATTGTTCTCATTTTCACGGGTGATATTGGAAAGAATGTATTGGCAATCAAGAGTAATTCGAGCAATTCTTTCTTCCGTCTCTAACTCTAACCTACGTGTTGTCTCAGCAAACTCACGTGTTGACTCAGTTAACTTACACGTTGACTCAAGTATCCTACGTGCTTCATCTAGAAAGAGGAATTATAGGAATTTTGCTCGTATGACCGGTATTCATGTGAATAGTAATTAGGCTCACCATGGTATGAGCCATAATCTTCAAAAGGTTGGCGTTCCCAACCATTATTCACACTCTGGTCATAAAAAGAGTGATGTCCATATTGTTCAGTTGGATATTCATATTCATTGTGATGGCTATTATAATACCGCTTTGACATCCTAACCGCAAGGGAATTCTACACAAACACAAACAAGGCTGACTCGACCACAAAAACCTACTTCGATTTCTAACAAACAAAAAGCATGATGGCTCCACTTAGATTGTTTTCTAGACCAGCTTCTAATCCTTCGAAAGGGAATTCGTTATAACTGAGCAAAACCCTCTCGAATCAATCCGAGTTTAAGTAAGTTGAATAGAGGCGAGGGAAGCTGCGTGGAGCTTTGATACCCAAGGCCTCACCGCATTACAAGGCGGCGCAGTCACGCATTCAACTCACGTAAAACCATCATGAACTTCAAGTATGCTTAAAGAGTAACCAATATTTTTCGAATAATTTTCCTTTTAAGCTCATTACCCTATCGGTCTCGTTCTAGTCAAAATTTTAGGCTTAGGTTCGTGTTTGGTTCCGTTTTCCTAAGGCGGACAAGAAGAGAACGGTGATGAAATCCGAACTCTTATCTTGTATGGCCAGTCCTTGCCCTTTACAAGGAAATTAAAGCAAATGGATTCAGTTCCTCTACATATATTCACAAAAATCATCCAAGAAACCCGCTGACAAGGGATTCGCGGTGTTTAGAATTCTTACCTCCCGTTCCGCCGGGGATGAACCGTTGGAGTCGACTCGGGCCACGACTCCTATGTCATGTACGAACCCGAGGGGCCGAGACGATATCGTAATCGTCGTCCTTCCCTGCAGCAGTTTTATTTAAATTAACCCTTCCTTAGGGTTTTAAAAATAATGTCCAAAGAAAGTCCCAAGAAATAAAGTCCAAAAAGAATGTCCAAAAATAAAAGATTACAAAAATATAGCCCTAATTACAGTTTCTAAAAAAAATAAAGTAAATTGAAAAAAATATCTAATAAAAAAAATAAATTAACTATATACAAAAATATTCTTCTTTACTCCTTTGGATTTCTTTTTTCTTTCCTTCTTTGGCTTCGCTTTACTTTTCAACACTTCTTCTCTTTTTCTTTAGCGCAGCTCCAAGTCCTAAAGCAAACAAATACCAAAACGCATAAAAAAGAACAAAAATAATAAAAATAAAAATAAAACCTAAAAACAAATTTATACACAAGTCCGCGTCGGCGGCGCCAAAAATTGATGTGACTCAATAATGTTGTAGTAATAAGGTTCGTTGAGACTTGTGAAAGCAAAAGCTTTTAGACTTATAAAAATTAATAATAAAGAAAAATTAACACAAAATTGATTCAAGATATGAGAGAATAACCAAGACACTGATTCCACTATAACACATGAATGAATAACGGTAAATAACCCAAAACTCTAATTATCTTTTAAATCCCTTGTTTCTTAATTCACAAATAATCATACAAATTCTCAAAAATTAATTGTATCCCTAAGCATAGATTATCTTAATACAAAGCATAACCTATCTAATTGAATCACAACTAATGAAAAGAATTTTGCGAACAATTTAAAACTCGCAAAAGCAAGTTGATCGAGTGAATTATAAATTATAAATTAGAGCAAATAAGATAGTTACCAATTATTCATGCGTAAATAGCTTCCTCATTGCCTTGGTTGTGGGAGAATTAGCCTCTCATCATGTTGGAAACACGCTCAAAACTCATTTTATTGCTCGAAGGAGGTGTACATATGATGAAATGGAGAGTATGATGAAAATCGGGTGTTTGCAACGGTTATAAGTGTTGCAAACACTATTACAAAGGATCAATTCTTCGTTGCTTTTAAGTCTCGCCTCTCAGATTACGACCACGCCTAAGTGTCGTTGTCACCAGAGAAGAACGACGGTTCCTCGTGCGTTGATGTTCTTCGTGTTCTTCAATGGAAGCAGACGAGAAGGTATCCCGTAACTCGATTTTCCGACCTTCTAAAGCTCGCAACTCCCAATCTCTCCATCCCCCCTTCTCTATGCTCCCACATGCCTTTTTATACTTGATAGCGACCAAATCTCCCCTCATAACTGCTCCAAATCTTTTCTTTTATTTTTTTTGCACAGAACGGGAATAATTTCCCTTTTTAATCTCTGCACGCATCTGCATTCCATTTAAACACCCCAAACACGCAAGAACTTGTCTAATAATGAGTCAAGATCGTGCAAGGGAGATATCTACACGCCCCAAACACGTAATCTCCACAAACTCGCCTGACAGAATCCCGAGTATATCTCGTGTTCTGTTTCGCTTCATTCCCATGCACACAACCCAAGTTTTGCGATTCTAACACACATGCTAGTCCTGTTTGGTCAAACAGATATCTACAACTAACTCCGTCGATCAATCTCCTTTAGACTCGTAAAAATCTTCTCTGCAAGATATCGGGTTTTCAAAACCCAAATTCCCGCCAAAATCCATTTTTTTTGAAAGGTTGTAGAAGGTGCCCCTTAGCCAACAGCTGGGGGTGCGAATATCAATTGGGTGCCCCTTAGTAATTAGGTTACCCCTTATCCAAAGTGGGAGTCCGAATATCAAATGTCCTCCCGGGTGTTCCGAGCAACTTTCGAGTCAATTTTCCAACAATCTTTATTTCCAAAAATACCTACAAACACACAAAAAAAGATAATAAGGACAAAAACGAATACTAACAATGCGAAACATTGAGAACAAATTAGACACATATATGCGTCTATCAGTCTCGTAACCATAAACCATATAGGTATAAGGGATAAGAGACTGCGAAAACAACTGGTTGTTGTTAAGACCGGATGGGAGGAGCTAGTCTTGTATGGCCGATGTACGCCTCCTCAAGGGGCAACCATGGAGATGATAAGGGCGGCACCCTCCATTAGGGAGTCATAAGTGTCTTAAGACGCAAATGTCATGAGGCTTTATTTTCGCGAGAAAATTTAGTCTTGTCATATTTGTGCGATGATCCTGAAGAGGCAATAATACTAACGCGAGGGTAAGACGAGATCAATGGGTCTTTACATGAAAGTGTAAAGACGTCCCGCGATTTCGCAAGATGACAATGTCATGGGGTCAGAATTCGCAAGAACTTACAGTCTATCATATGTCGCAACGAAAACATCCTCACAGAGGCAATAATACTAAGAAAATGATAAGGCAAGATCAATGGGTCTTTACATGAAAGTGTATAGACGTCCTGCGATTTTGTCGCAATGACGAGGGGTGGCACAATAAGACCTTTAACTAGGAAGGCAAAATAAGACCACACAAGAAAATAAGTAAGCAAATGAGCTTATGAAAATGGTTATATACAAACAAACAAGTTTGTGAATGAATACGTGGAAATAACCAAGAAAAATTAACTTGCGAAGATGTGACAACAAAAGCTTGCGAAACAGGCATATTATTGCTTAAAGATTATCGATTAAATCTCTAATTTGAAAATAAATAACGAGGAAAATATGGGAATGAATAGGGTATAGACGTGTTATTTATTCTCATATGAGAGATTCACGCACTCGTAATATCGATTAACTGTATTGCAGAAAGGAATTGTTCTTTCAATATCAGCGGAAAAGGACAAAAAACTCGAACTTATGTTTGAAAATCCAAAAGATATACAGTAAGAAATTACAAAAATGGAAGACTAAGGATAAATGTACAGATATTACAGGAAGAAAAAGAAGAAATTAGAGTTGTTTCTTGGTTTATTCTTCTTGTTCATCAGACTCCTCACCAGACTCTTCTTCTTCGCTAGCATCACTATCAGAGACCTCCAAGAAAGGCATATTCTCAGGAACCTCATCAAGAAGAAAAGGATATGAAGAAAGAGGAATACTGTGGTCATCGCAGACTGTCCTAATAGTTTGATTGCGAAAGCGGACAACATCATTATTGAAATTTGCTACAGTAGTTTGTAGCTGCTTCTTCAACTTGGAATACTTGTCATTGCAAAGAGAGAAGTTCTTTGCAAGTTGTGCTTTCTCAGACTCAAGTTCTTTAATTCTCGTCTGAAACCTCTTCTCAGCTTCTGCGAACATATGACAATGAATTAGTAACTTAATAACAATATTACAAAAAAAAAGCGGCAAAGTAAAGAAGAACAATTAACAACCTTCTCAACCTTCCGAAATCATATCTTTAACTAAGTCGATTTCTCAAAGTGAAGGCTAACGTTAACACCTAAGTTATTTCTGGCATTATCTAGAACCTTCGCAGCCCAAGCGAATTCATCATCACTATTTATGACAAGAAGAGAACGAATTTGGTTTTCTCACTCATTAAGTATAGCATTTTGGCGAAGAGATTCATCCCGTTCAATTTGGACTTCAAGAAGAGTTTTTTGGAATTTCGCTAACGCTTGGGCACCTTGATTAGAAATGCGATCTTTGTCATCTATAAGGCTGCTAATTTTCTTCCTTAAAATATTGGTTTTCTCATGGGAATCAAGATACAGACGTTTATATCGGTTGGCTAAACCTAAACTAGATCTATGCTCAATTTCTAAGAGATGAAATTTGATTTGAAGTTCAATTAATGGAAGAGAGTTAATTTTGTTTGACGAACTACTTAAAGATTCATTGAGATGAGCGAGAAGAGCATCATTATCCATAGGCTCAGGAAATGAATGGAGAAGGATGGCTTCGTCAGAAAGGTTATAAATATCTGCGAAAATGATAAGTCAGGCAAAGAAAAATAAATAACAAACTAAAAACAAGGAAAAGGGAAGAAGTTTATACCATAAAGTTGTCGATTAGCAATCGTGAAGGGTAGATATTTTATTCTTCTGGGTAGAAGATTCAGTTTCAAGTTGTTGAATTCTTTCGCGAAGAGCGGCAGTCTCACTTTCACTCTTCTCGCGAAATGTCGCAGCTTCAACTTCTAGTTCTTCGTTATTTTTATGAAGCTGAAGATTTTTCTTTTCAAGGTTGTTGCGCCTTTTCTCAAGATCTGAGGCAACAACAAAAGAAGCTCTCTCAGTCTACAAAGAAAGATGAAGAAATTGTCAAGATATGATTTAAAATTAAAATTATAAGGAAAAATAAAAGTTCAGACGTACCAAGGCACCAAGTGCATTTAAAAAGCCAGGAGTTATAGATCTAGAAACCCCTTTAAGAGAATCGTTGCCCTCTAGCAAGGTAGCATCACATATATTTGCGAGAGCCTCGCATGTACTAGAAAGGCGATCATCTCCAATTCCTTGCATGGAGTATGAGAAGATATTAGATAACTGCTCCATAGGGGATTCAGTTGATTGATCTTCCTTTGCGAAAGAAGTGCCCACATTGTTATCATCTTTATCATAAGTCTCATTGGGTAAAGGACTTGAATGAGGAGAAGAATGAATCTTCCGTTTTTTAGAAAGCGGGGCAGCGGATTTCCCTTTGCGAAGAGGACCTTTGCCTTTTCCCTCGACCTCGCAAAGATCGGGAGTTTCTTCCTCTCCAGCAACTTCAACACCAACCTACACACACGAATGAATATAAGAAACAAAGGAAACAATATTGTGGATAACAAGAGAAAATATTTCTTACTTCATCCGTGATTGAGCGAAGTATCGCCAAAGTACTTGGCTTTGGGTTTCTTTCATAACTTCTTCTCAGTTTAGTGATCTGAAAATTTCGGATGATTAGAAGAAAAATTAAGGAAATAAAGATTGCAAAGTGAGTAAAAGTTAGGAAATACACCTCTTTTGCTTTTCCCGGGCCAATTAAATACCCAAGGTTGATAATTGGTGAGGTTCGCAGGGAGCACATTGGAACCTGCAATGTAGGGTCCATTCAAAAATAGCGGAAAGACGCACCACTTATCATCTTTGGAATGGCGAGGAGCATTGTTCTTGCCGGAGTGCCAATCAATATCATGCATGAGTAGTTATCGATGGGAATATTGTCTTTTCTTTTGAACCGCGCACCCCAGCGAGATTTATCGTTCTTCATGTTAATCACATAATAATTTTCAAAGAAAATTTCTGCTGAATATTTCTCAGCGACTATTTCTAAGTTCGCGAATTTAGGATCCCTGACTGTATCAGGATATAAAGACCCCTTACCAGCACCTCGATTGGAAAACTCAAGCATTAAGCGGATACAATCTCCACTTAACTGATAGACAGCTCGCGAGAATTTTTCATGCGAAAGAATTTCATTGAACAAGGGCAATTCGGGATTGTATAGAGGAATGGGAAGACCTGCGAGGATTTGACCTAGCGAGATTATAATCTTTTGATCATCACATTGATGATTAGAAAACAAATTTACAGAGAGAATAGATGAACATTCTTGATCAGGAATGGTAGATAATGTGAAACCCTTCTCTTGTAAATTCTTTTGAACATCACTCAAAAGAGTTTCGTATCTACGACCTGATGGTGCCATTTAGAGAATATGGGAATGAATAGAAAATTGAAGAACAAAAAAAAGAAGCAAAAGCAGATTTATAGTAGCAGAAGCATAAATTACAGAGGAAATTTCAAGAGAAATTGCAGAGAAAATTGCAGAGAGAAAGTAAAAAAGAAGAAGAAGATGGTGAGAAAATTATATATAGAGAGAAGTATTCTCGAAAAGATAAATGTATTTAATGCGATAAGGTACGTGAACGGTTGAGAAATAACGGTTGAAAGAGACGTGTCAAGAAATGGGTGGAAGAAGAAACACGTGTAAAGAGTTCTGTATAAAAGTACGGAATCGTATTAAAACAGATAAGGATGGACAGTTGCGGCATTTCAAATAATACTGATTCTCACGACATTCTCTTCTTCGCAGAGAAGACATGAGAAGAGGCAAGATGTAGGATCAGAATATCGCGACATCAATACCTTGCGAGATCAATAAACAACAACATTGCGAAGGTATCGCAGAAGAGTAATATAAATGATGCAATGAATGACGACAACCAAAACACGAGAAAGATGTGAAGATTTAGCGAGGTTTAGGAGTGTCGCGAGATTATATACTTGTACACTTGCGATATTTCGCAAGTCATTCCCGAAAATAAAGGACAGCTTAGCTGTCATCCATTATGTAATACCCTATATAAAGAGCCGAGCAGGCCTATTGGAAGGGAGAGTTCTTTTTGAAGTGTGGAGCAAGTCATTAGGTAAGAGAAAAATTTAGAGTGATTATAATTCTATAACTCATTTCCATTTCATATTGTAAACATTCAGGAATTCAATTAATAAGAATTGTAATTGTTCATCTTAAAATGGCATAATTGTGTATATTCTAGTGAGGGGTGTAGTGTAGGATTTCCTGCAACTACACCGTTGGCATGGCAAGGTTTGGCGTGGCCAAACTTAGGTTTTCGGGCCAAAGGTTACCATGTGTCGTCTGGTAACCTTGGATGGCTAGGATTTTCTCCTGGGATAGAAGGGCAACCGTTGATTGTTGCACGCCTTCGCTTTGGTGGCCGCGTAGGGAAGGCCAACAGGGTGGCGCGGCTAGGGTGTGGTTAGGCTTGGCATGTGGGGCCAAGGGTTCGCCTTGGGCATGGCTAGCTTTGGATAAGTGCGATTTTGGCTTGGCATGTGGGGCCAAGGGTTTGCCATGGGCGTATGGTGTGGCTAGGGCCAAGGCAAGGGCGTTTGGCTTGGCATGATGTGACTAGCATGGCTAGGGCCAAGGAAAAGTGTGTTTCGCATGGCGCGGCTAGCTTGGCTAGGTTTGGTTTGGCTTGGCATATGGGGCAAAGGGTTTCGCCTTGGGCGTGGCTAGCTTTGGCTAGGTGCGATTTTGGCTTGGCATGTGGGGCCAAGGGTTTTCCATGGGCATATGGCGTGGCTAAGGCCAAGGGAAGGGCGTTTGGCTTGGCATGATGTGACTAGCATGGCTAGGTCCAAGGCAAAGTGTGGTTGGCATGGCGCGGCTAGCTTGACTAGGTTTGTTTTGGCTTGGCATGTGGGGCCAAGGGTTTTCCATAGGCGCATGGCGTGACTAGCTTGGGCTAGGTGTGGTTTTGGCTTGGAATGTAGAGCCAAGGGTTTGCCACAGGCGCATGGCGTGACTAGCTTGGGCTAGGTGCGATTTTGGCTTGGCATGTGGGGACAAGGGTTTTCCATGGGCGTATGGCGTGGCTAGGGCCAAGGCAAGGGCGTTTGGCTTGGCATGATGTGACTAGCATGGCTAGGGCCAAGGCAAAGTGCGTTTGGCATGGCGCGGCTAGCTTGGCTAGGTTTGGTTTGGCTTGGCATGTGGGGCCAATGGTTTGACATGGGCGTATGGCGTGGCTAGCTTGGGCTAGGTGCGGTTTTGGCTTGGCATGTGGGGCCAAGGGTTTACCATAGGCGCATGGCTTGACTAGCTTGGGCTAGGTGCGGTTTTGGCTTGGCATGTGGGGCTAAGGGTTTGCCATAGGCACATGGCGTGACTAGCTTGGGCTAGGTGTGGTTTTGGCTTGGCGTGTGGGGCCAAGGGCTTGTCATAGGCGCATGGCCTAGCTAGCTTGGGCTAGGTGCGTGACCAAGCTAGGGTTTTGGGGCAAAGGTCGTTTGGTAACCTTAGACGGCCAGGATTTGCTCCTGGGATTGAAGGGCAATCGTTGATTGTTGCACGCCTTCGTTTTGATAGCCGCATAGTGAAGGCCGGTATGGTGGTGCGCAAGATGGGGCCATGGCGAGGTGCGTTTGGCATGGCGCAGTAGGTGTGGCTAACATGATTTGCCATTGGCACGGAGGTGCGGATAGCATGGCTGGCATGCTTTGGCGCGGTTGATGTGGCTGGCATGATTTGCCATTGGCACAGAGGTGCGCTAGCATGTTTGGCATGCTTTTGGCGCGGTCGGTGGTCTGGCATGATTTTCCATTGGCACCGAGGTGCGCGCTAGCATGGTTGGCGTGCTTTGGCGCGGTCGGTGTGGCTGGCATGATTTGCCATTGGCATGGAGGTGCGGCAAGCATGGTTGGCATGCTTTGGCGCGGCCGGTGTGGCTGGCGTGATTTTCCATTGGCACAGAGGTGCGTCTAGCATGGTTGGCATGCTTTGGCGCGGTCGGTGTGGATGACATGATTTGCCATTAGCAAAGAGGTGCGGCTAGCATGGTTGGCATGCTTTGGCGCGGTCGGTGTGGCTGGCATGATTTGCCATTGGCACACGTGGGAATTAGGGTTTGGCTTGTCGTAACCCTAATTTAAAAAAGATACCCCGGTAATTATTTAGGGACACATTAAAGGTTTCAGTAAATGTGCCTAGTAAATGCTTGTTACTTTAAATGTTGTGACATCACCTGTCTGATGAGGGTTTAGTGTTTACGATTTTAACCCTAAGCTAAAAACCACCATCAACATTAAGTCCCTCGCTAGCTCGGAACAGGTGCCTTGTTGCGAGGTAAGCATATGATGGGTGACATGACAAGGACGGAATCGAGGTGTAAATCATTGCAAAGATGGTCGGGAGAATCGGACTAACCTTTTTGAGTGGTAAAGAGAGTTTTGGCTTCCCGTGTTGGCGGCCCTGCGTAAGGTGTACCGGGAATGCGGGCCGTGGAGTGGTGAGATGAAAGTTACCTCGCTTGGTCTAGTCGTACATTTCCAAGGCAAAGGGGCGCGTTCTCGGAAGGCGCGCAAGTGGACAGCTTGGCTCGAGGGGCCAAGAGGTGGCGTGGTCTTGGTGAGGCAAACGCGCGTGGATGATAGGGTCGCGACAGTGGAGCAGGCGGATTGACATAGTGTGGCCTTGGCAAGACGAGACGTACACGGACGGCTAGGCGTGGTGGAGCCGCGGAAATGGAGCGAATGGCTTGGCAGGGGGGTCGCGACAATGGCATGGTGGAACGTGCAAGGACGACTAGGCGTGGTGGGGCCGTGGTGTGGCGTGAGTGGTCTTGGACGTGGAAATTTGTCTTTGCGGGATCGGTTTCCTCTTTTCCTTCCTTGGCTCAAATTTGGAAATCCTTTTCTTGTTCAAACTCCCAAGTATCACGCCTATAAAAAGGATGGTTGGCCTCTCCCTTTGATTCACGCCCTTATTGTTTCTTCTTTTGTTGCTTGGTAGCGGTGGCGCGGGCGGCGGATTAGGTATGTCTTCCAAGATTTCCTCTGTGACTTGCTTTTTCTTTTGTTTTCTTATGTTGGTGAAAAAAACCCTAGTTGTAGGTGTACCTTTCCATGACCGTAGTAATATTGACCGCCTCAACTCGCTGTGCAAAGTAAGCACGCGATAGTAATTGCTATCCCTTTTCCATTAAAACCTAATTTTTTAGGGTTTACTCCTTGTCTTGGTGTAGCCGTGTGCATGGTCCCCTCCTTTTTGGGCGCGTCTCTATCCGGCCGAGCGAGTTTCCTTTGCATGTAGTGGTGATGTAGAGTCTACCGGTCCCCACTTTCGTGTATGCACGAAAGGACTTTGAAACCAATTATTTTGTGCCCGAGGAGGCTCCCTTGCGTCCAATAGAATAATTTCTACACGCTTTATGTAATAATTCCTTCTCTTCTTTCCATTGTAGTTATCGCAGCGGTGAAAACAGTGTAAGAGAATTTTGGTTAAGATATCAACAGTTTCTGCAGTACCGAGGGATGGGAGTAACTCCAAGCCAAACATAGATAACGAGTTCTTCACGGCATCGGCCACGATTAGGAGAAACCATCCCCAATACGTGCCGATCTTTCTGACCGGCCATGAAAGCGAAGGAGAGGATCGATCGGTTCGGCCAGAGGCGTAATAAGGTTTTGCCTTGAGAGGAAAGAATATCGTGCCTCTTCTATCGACTTTAAAATCCCTGCAAGTCCGTTGCGTTCTTTTGAGAAATAGACGCGATTTATGATGGACCAGGAACCTGTAAAGACCAATTTGACTAGGGCGCAGATTGTCGACGCTATTGCGGCTTCCGCAGTGCTTCAGATTAGGAAAGACATTCCAGGGGTTGGTTTCTTTTGTTTCCCGAGATGGTGTCCAGCACCCATACGGCCATATGCGGGTGGGCGAAATGACCATTTCTTTGGAGAGCGTGGTCAGTGCTGCTAAATCTTCCCGTAATTGGAAACCTCGACGTCGGGATGTCTGGCACGAGAAGAAGAAATTCGTGCCACCGGTTGCGAAGTCGAATGGATTCGTTCGGATGGAAAACGAGACAAAGTGCATTTATGACTTGTGGGTGTCTCAGTGGTTTCCTGACGAGTTGGAGTCGAACCAGAAGAATAGCGTACTTCATGTCGCGGTGTTCTTGGCTCTTTGGCTATCCAGGGATATTTTTGACGACGGCTCGGGCAAGAAAGAGATAAGACAGAACTTATCACATTTGCCATAAAATTAGCAAAGGCGCGCGCTCTCCACCTCGGTGGTTTGTTTCTTGGTTCTCTATACACACTGGATCACCGGGTTTCGGACATGCGTGCCTCGAACGGCCATATGAAAGTGGATTCGTATGTTCATGTCGCCTTTCTCCGTGCATGGTTGTGGGAGAATTTCGAGAAGTATGCCCCAAAAACCGTTGGATATACTTCCCGAGTCTTGGGGTGGCTCGAATCTTGCGTTGGTCGAACAAAGCGCCGAAAAACCGGTCCGAAACCGATTAAGTTTCTTGACAACTCGTATGCGGTTAATTTTCGCCTATGGGCTCCTTTGCATGCGTCCATAAATCGAGTAGTACATTTGCTCCTGCTTCGAATATGTCTTTGTCTTCTGATGAGGAGGGCCTGAGCGTTGGAGACATGGTATTCATGCGTAGCTGCACTCCTGGCCACGTGCCATCTTTTTTTTGGAGGAGCTTGCAAAGCGATCTCTTACAATGTTGATAGGGCTGCTCGACATATGGGTTTTGAGCAAGGGGTCCCACTTGTTCGTCAACCAGTTGTCCAAGAAATCCCGTTATCAACTGTTCTCGATGCTAGTGCTCTTGTGTCGGGTAAAAGTCTGCTTTTCCTCGCGGAACGGAATCCATTAACGACCTCCAAATACAACATATTTTGGCAGGATGAGTTTCTTGCTATTCATGGATTCGTGAATGATGTGGTAGAGAATCGTCAGGATAAGCCTTCTCCTGCGGTTTTAGCGGAACATCCACTGCTGAGGGATCCCAAGCGAAAATTCGTTAGTCCAAATGCGATAGTCCCCGGGTGAAAGAACGAAGATCTAAAGATAGTGCGGGCGACTTTCAGTCAGACTCCACGGTTCTATCGACTTTTAGTTCATCCAATATGCGGGTACGTACGGCTCTCCTCTTGACCTTGGCATGGATCGTTTATTTCCTTGTTCCTTTTCTGAGAATGCGCCCTTGTATTATGTCCAGGGTCTCAGTAGTACGAACGCCTTTGCCGAACTTGCGAGCAGTCGTAAAACATCATTTTTCGAGACAGAGCGGCGTTGCGAGCCTACCCATGATGACGGAACTCGAAAAGGATGAGAGTTCGGGTCTAGTGGTGGCGAGAGAAATTCTTCCGATAGCAGTGTTGAATATTCGTCTAGTCAGTCTGAAACTGAATCGGTGAGTTCCCTCCATGTTTTTCTTCTCTCCTTTATTTTTTTTTGCAAGAAAAACTAAATTTTGATTTTTAGGAGGAAACCGTCTCACTGGGGATGGTATTGAAGTGGAAGACCACCGGAGTAAAGACGTAGCCGTACTTCCCACTCGCGAAACTGTGCCGCCTAGCGACTTGGACATGGAGATTCATCGTCCCGAGGGTGCTTTGTCGTGACTCGTGGAGGAGAGCACTTCGGGGGTGAAATCGTAGTTAGGATCTCCTTCCGCTTCTTTATTCGATTCTGCAGTGCCACCTTCAAACCTCGAAGATTTGGCCCTTTCCCGTGTGTCATGTGTTGATTGGTGGATTTAGCGTGCCCGCCTAAACATGCGACATTGTACACCAAGATTTGGGAAATCTATGGTCACATTGCCACAACTAAGAAGATCACTAGTCGACATCGTTGGTCAAGCGTGTGGAGGAAGCCTTGTCTTCGATTGATGAGATGTGCAACGTGATTTGGTCATACAATTTCCGAGGATGTAATCTCAAGTCGGAAGTTCCATCGTGACATGTGCGTGGGCTTCGAATTCAACGTTCCTTAGTTCGTTGAAGGTCTCTCTGATGTTGAAAGGTCGCTGGTTGAAGCAGTTGAAGGTCCTTCCGCAGACATGATAAATAAGCAGGAAGCGAAATTCAAGAAGTTGCGCATGAAGCTCAAACTTAAGAGGGCGGCTCTCCAAAGCACGAGGGAGGCCTTTGCCAAAAGGAGCAAGCCGCTATTGGAAAACTTTACTTGAATATATATATATATATATATATATATATATATATATATATATATGTCTTCTGGACCTCTTATCTTTAGGTTTTTTTTTTTGAAAGGCAAATGAGACGCCTGGTTTTGGTTTTTGATTTTATGATTTTCTCGGGTTAATAGATAAATGCTACCTTGACGGTTTTGGATTATATATTTTTTTGAATGAAATGTTTAGAATTGAATTGTCTTTGGCTATGAATGAAAGTGACGCAGATCCCAGAAAACCATGGAACAAAGTGTGTTTGGTAGATGACATGGGATGAAACATGGCTATAGGTTTTATCGTAACTTGAAAAAGCAAACCACGTATTTTTGTCTAGATAAGACTAACTCGGTTTCTCGAGGTCTTACGATGAAATAAACTTTCCGGTGTAGGACCAAGTTTTTTTTTTTTTCGAAACATGGTCATGGGAAGTCCCCTGTCTTCCGAGTCGTTTCGAAGTTCCGATAACCGCGCCGTTAATCCCCGGGCGGATCGTTTTGATTCCAGCCTCTGAAGTCCCCTACCATCCCTTGTCGTGTCATGACCGATAATCCACCTGTCGAGTAACCGAGGACGGAGTGGATCGCCTTCCTCTACCTTCTTGAAGTCTGGGTCGAAGAATGAGATCGCTGGTTGAAAATTGACATTGTAACCGAAAGATCGAACCTCCCGCTGTGGTCGCCAATTTTTTGTAGGTGAAAATGGTTTCTCCGATTTCGGTAATTGCGGGTGTGCGGGTGAGAAACAATTTAAACCCTAAACAATGTACTCTTGCAAGGGAGTACTTTAGATTCGAGAGATCAATCTGTCATAAGTCCTACCTAAACCAAGAAATGGTCGTTCCAGACTTGCTTCGGTCACAAAGTGGAGGAGAATGGGTTGGTTTAGGGGAGGGAAGCAAGGAAAGTGGTGAGACCAGAATAGTTGATTCTGGAAGAGTAGTTAGGTTACTACGACTTGTTATCAGAAAAGTGAGAGAGCTCACAAGTTGAGCTAGCAAGCAAGTATTTCTGAGTATTGTATCTCCCGTATGAACTTGTTGTTCAATAAAAATAGGTAAGACCTATTTATACAAGTCGGAGTAAAAACTTACCCTGGTCTCATTAAGGAGTGGGGAAGTAAATGGGAGGAGGTGGTAACCGTATGCATGGAATTGATGTTCCATAAAGTGGTTAACGCATGAAACTGGTTTTCATGAAACTGCTAATGTTATGGAATTGATGTCCCATAAAGTTGTTAACGCATGTGCTTTATGTCCCATGAACGTTTCACACATAACTTCCCGTATTTACTAACCGCCCCACCCTTATGACACTTCCTTATGACGGGCGTAGTGTACGCCACACGTTGTAAACCGCTAAACCAATACCCAAAGAGGATCCCCCAGTTTGTGTTGATGTCTCGAATGTTTTGGAAAATATGTAACACGTTGTTGTGGCTTGGCAAGTCAAGAGATCGGGAAACTTTCCAGCCTGGTGACCTTTGACGGTCTAGATTTTTTATCTTAAGAGGAGGGGCAACCGTTGATCGTTGCATGCCTTCGTTTTGGTAGTCGCGTAGTGAGGGCCAACGTGGTGGCGCGGCCAGGTTGGCATGCCGTTGGCATGGCAAGGTTTGGCGTGGCCAAACTTAGGTTTTCGGGCCAAAGGTTACCATGTGTCGTCTGGTAACCTTGGATGGATAGGATTTACTCCTGGGATTGAAGGGCAACCGTTGATCGTTGCACTCCTTCGTTTTGGTAGCCGCGTAATGAGGGCCGTGGTGGCGCGGCTAGGTTGGCATGCCGCTTGCATGGCAAGGTTTGGCGTGGCCAAACTTAGGTTTTTTTGGCCAAAGGTTACCATGTGTCGTCAGTAACCTTGGATGGCTAGGATTTGATCCCGGGATTGAAGGGCAACCGTGTGTTGCATGCCTTCGTTTTTGGTAGTTGCGTAGTGAGGGCCAACGTGGCGGCGCGGTTAGGTTGGCATGCCGTTGGCATAGCAAGGTTTGGCGTGGCCAAACTTATTAGGTTTTCGGGCCAAAGGTTACCATGTGTCGTCTGGTAACCTTGGATGGCTAGGATTTGCTCCTGGGATTGAAGGGCAACCGTTGATTATTGCACTCCTTAGTTTTGGTAGCCGCGTAGTGAGGGCAAACGTGGTGGCGCGGCTAGGTTGGCATGTCGTTGTCATGGCAAGGTTTGGCGTGGCCAAACTTAGGTTTTCGGGCCAAAGGTTACCATGTGTCGTCTGGTAACCTTGGATTGCTGGGATTTGCTCCTAGTATTGAAGGGCAACCGTTGATTGTTGCACGCCTTTGTTTTGGTAGCCGCGTAGTAAGGGCCAACGTGGTGGCGCGACTAAGTTGGCATGGCAAGGTTTGGCGTGGCCAAACTTAGGTTTTCGGGCCAAAGGTTACCATGTGTCGTCTGGTAACCTTGGATGGCTAGGATTTTCTCCTGGGATTGAACGGAAACCGTTGATTGTTGCACGCCTTCGTTTTGGTGGCTGCATAGGGAAGGCCAACAGAGTGGCGCGGCTAGGGTGTGGTTAGGCTTGGCATGTGGGGCCAAGGGTTCGCCATGGGCGTATGGCGTGGCTAGGGCCAAGGAAAGGCGTTTGGCTTGGCATGATGTGACTAGCATGGCTAGGGCCAAGGCAAAGTGCCTTTGGCATGGTGCGGCTAGCTTGGCTAGGTTTGGTTTGGCTTAGCATGTGGGGCCAACGGTTTCGCCTTGGGCATGGCTAGCTTTGGCTAGATGCGATTTTGGCTTGGCAAGTGGAGCCAAGGGTTTGCCATGGGCGTATGTGATAGGTGTTGTAAAACACCTAATTGTATATCTAGTATTTATGCTTTCTTTGCTATTGTCGTTATGAATTGTGTCTCTTATGTTTGATTTTGAGTTTATTAGGTGCACTGGAGTCATTATGAACAAAAGATGGAGAAATTGTCCATCTGGAGCGTAAAAGGCAAAAAGATCAATTAACATGCGAGTTACATTTGAAACCGGCTAAGGTTGCGCAAGGAATTAAGTATGGACTGTCCGTTTTCTGAGACTGATAGGCCAAATGGTCACTGGGTGGCCTGTATTAATAAGTTGGGTGCCTACTGTTGATGGTGGTTTTTAAACAAGGGGTAAAATCGTAAAACCCCATGACCTAGTGTTACCCGCAACACATTAACTAAGAGCATTTAACTCATGTGTAAATAATTAATATGGTTATTTTTTCAAAATACCAGATTAAGGTTTCGGCACGTAACCCTAATTCCAAAACCAAGCCGCACATCGCGCACCATGGCAACAATGCCAAACCAAGCCGCATACGCGCACCACTGGCAATAATGCCAAAACCAAGCCGCACACTCACACCACGGCAACAATGCTAAACCAAGCCGCACACTGCGCACCATGGCAACAATGCCAAACCAAGCCGCACATCGCGCACCATGGCAACAATGCCAAACCAAGCCGCACATGCGCAAGCACTACGGCAATAATGCCAAACCAAGCCGCACATCTGCGCACCATGGCAACAATGCCAAACCAAGCCGCACATCTGCGCACCACGGCAACAATGCCAAACCAAAGCCGCACATCACGCTGCATGGCAACAATGCCAAAACCAAGCCGCATATCGCACCATGGCAACGATGCCAAACCAAGCCGCACACTGCGCACCATGGTAACAACGCCAAAACCAAGCCGCACACTCGCACCATGGCAGCGACGCTAAAACCAAACTACATATCGCACTCATTGGCAACCATGCCAAACTAAGCCGCTATGCCATTGGCACACACGCCAAATATAGCGCCCTAGGCTTGCAAGACGTGCAACTAGGTCAACATGGCCGTACGTGCCATTGGCACATGCCAACACGTACCACAAGCCATATTTCCAAGCCGCTATGCCATTGGCACATGCCAAATATAGCGCCTAGGCTTGCAAAACGTGCAACTAGGTCAAGATGGCCGTACGTGCCATTGGCACATGCCAACACGTACCACAAGCCATATTTCCAAGCCGCTATGCCATTGGCACATGCCAAATATAGCGCCCTAGGCTTACAAACCATGCAACCTAGGCCAAGTCGGCCACGCATGCCATTCGCACATGCCAACATGCTCGCTGGTAGCTTTTCCTACCAAGGCCACGGCCCTAACGGCCACGCATGCCATTGGCACATGCCAACATGCTCGCTGGTAGCTTTTCCTTCAAGGCCACGGCCCTAACGGCCACGCATGCCATTGGCACATGCCAACATGCTCGCTGGTAGATTCTCTTACCAAGGCCACGGCCCTAACGACCACGCATGCCATTGGCACATGCCAACATGATCGCTGGTAGCTTTTCCTACCAAGGCCACGGCCCTAACGGCCACGCATGCCATTGGCACATGCCAACATGCTCATTGGGTAGCTTTTCCTACCAAGGCCACGGCCAAAACGGCCACGCATGCCATTGGCACATGCCAACATGCTCGCTGGTAGCTTTTCTTACCAAGGCCACGGCCCTAACGGCCACGCATGCCATTGGTACATGCCAACATGCACGCTGGTAGCCTAACTTGCAAACCGTGCAACCTACCACCAAGGCATTCTGCACATGCCATTGGCACATGCCAAACACACACGCTGGTAGCCTAACTTGCAAACCGTGCAACCTACCACCAAGGCGTTCCGCACATTCCAAACACACACGTTGGTAGCCTAACTTGCAAACCGTGCAACCTACCACCAAGGCATTCCGCACATGCCACGCACGCCACTAGCAGCTTTGGCATTGCCACTTACACTCAACGTACAACCTACCACCAAGGCATTCCGTACATGCCACGCACGCCATTAGCAAGCATTGCCACTTGCGCCAAGTACAACCCGCAACAAGGGCATTCCCCGCACATGCCAATGGCACATACCACACGCGCCACGGCGGCCACTTGCACCCAAGGTGCAACCAACACTCGAGATATCAACACAAACCGGGGATGCTTTCCAGGGTTTTGGTTTGGCGGTCACAACTTGCACAGTACACTACGCTCACATTAAGAAAGCGTGAAAAGGAATAAAGCAAATCAAATAAATGAGGAAATAATTGTGAAAACGTTTTCACCCATTAACACCATGCGGTTACCACCTCCTCCCATTATTTCACCCTTTACTCTCTTCCTTCATGAGGCCAGTGGTACGTTTCAATCTCGACTTGTATAAATAGGTCTTACCTATTTCCACCAGACAACAAGTCTCGGCCAGGAGAAAAATACTACACTCTCAGAAAAGGCAACTTTGCAAGCTCTCCAAAAAAGCTTTCATCTCTTGCAAGCTTCCCAAGCTTTCACTTTCGATACAAGTCGAGATACTACTCTCCCGGAATTATTCTCGGTCTCAACACCTTTCTTGGCTTCCTCCCCCAAATCAACCCTTCTCCTCAACTTTGTGACCGAAGCAAGTCCTGGAACGGCCATTTCTTGGTTTATGCCGACTTGTACAGATTGATCTCTCGAATCTATAAAGTGCTCACGTGCATCACATTTATTTAGGGTTTGAACCAAGCCACTCACCTACCGAATTTACCGAAATCGGCAAAACGATTTTTACCTATAAACAATTGGCGACCACAAATGGAGGATTGATCTATCTGGCCACAATGTCGACTATCGATCTCGTTCTTCGACCCGTATGTCAAGATGGTAGGGAAGGAGACTCAATCCGACGCAACTACCGCACGACCCAGCTTACTAGTTGTAAAAACTACACGAGAAAACCGGGACTTGCCAAGATGCTACCACTCGATCCGACTCAACTACCGTGACCCACCCGGTTACCGAATAAAAACTACATGAGAAAACTGGGACTCGCCGAAGATGCTACTGGGGACTTGTCATGGGCGATGCTACCAAAAAACCGCCTTTACATGGAAAGGGGCATGTTCGCAAAAACCTATGAAGTGAGTAAATTCAGATCACGCAAGAAGATATACGATCTGTTTTTAGGTTCTTAGTAAAACCGTTATACTACTGAGTCTTGTGCCTATCGCTAGCACACACTTTCATAAAAGCAATATTCCTTTCCCAAAACATAATCGTAGTCGTATTATCAAAACCATTCATCCCGTAAATAATCCAATATCCTCAAAAGCTACCAAATTGCCTACCAAAAACCGGTCAAACTTTGAACCGTACATCCAATATGTCTTTCAAAAAAAAAAAAAGAGAGAAAAAGAACCTAAATGGAAGTTTAACATAGAAACATTCAAGGAAAATCATCCAACAGAGGTCTCTGCTCTTCTTGAGAAAGTCAACTTTGCATCTTCGAGAGCCGCTCTTTCATAGTCAACATCTTGGAAAGCTTTTCAAGTTCTACCTCCTCACGTGCAATATCCTCTACGGAAAGGCTTTCGACATCGCATCTTTCAACTTTTGGATCTCAAAGAAGGCCTTCGACAAACCACGGTGTTGAACTCCTTTTCTACGCACACGTCGCGGTGGTGCTCCCAATCAAGAATAACGTCTTCGTAAACGGTGTGACCGGTCACCTCACGCATATCCTCGATGGAAGATAAAGCCTCTTCCACACGCTTAACCAAAGCTAATCGACTAGTGACTTTCTTGGTTGTGGCCATATGTCCGCACTTCCCCCAGATTCGTGTATTAGCGCCTCATGCTTAGCCAAGCACGCTCGAAGCCGCCAACCAAAGACATGACCTGGATAGGGAACCAAGTATGGGGATCAAAAATGGCGCTCGCACCTCGGCCTCACGACTCGCAGAGGGTCTTCCTCCATGTCTACGGCAACAACCATCCGAGAATCATCCACCGTTTGAACCACATCTCGTGCCCTAGGATTGGCCAACTCCCATCTCCAAGTCACCTGGTCACCAAAGGCAAGTTTTCGTGTGACTCCACCCTGCAATCGTCCCTCCGAACCGGATTCCTCCTCGCGAACTTGAGTTAGACATTTTTCAAAAGAAGAAACAGAAGAAGAAGAAAGAAAAGAAGCGCGAAACTCACTGAACCACTTCCCGAAAAAGAACCAAAACAATATTTGCCGGAGGAATCACTCTCACTTGTTGAACTTTCTTCTTTATCCGACTCATCACCGCTATAAGTAGGCTCAAGTCTGTCACTGAATTCTTCGAAGAAATTGCCGTCTCCCCGGCAACGTGCAAGGGCAACAAAGCATTAACACTACCGAAGCCCCGGAAGAAACAAGACAGATGTTTTCAGCAGTAGAATTCACGTGTTTTGAGACAAACCAACAAGGAGATGACACATACCCGATTATTGGAAGAACCGAAAGACACGAGAGCCGTGGGAGGATCTTTTGAAACCGCCCCTAACCCACCAAAGATGATTTTTCGTTCTTCGTTCCTTGGCCTGGGGACTTTCCGAGTTGCTAGGCAACTTTCGCTGAGGTCTCTCAACATTGGGTACTTCTTCAAAATTGCTCGGGAAGGTTTACAACGAACATTCTCCACCACGCCGCTTACAAAATCTTGGATCATAGTAAACTCATCGCACTTTGAGTAACTCATTAAAGCTAAAGGTCGTCGGGTTACTCTTCCCATTTGAAAGAAGGGAAGGCGGATACCGGCCGAGGGCACCGGCATTGAGGGCGGCACGCAATGAATCCTTAGGAATCACCTACCGGGTAAGCAAGAGGTACCCGTTGATCGAAACCCATGTGACGAGCAAAGACGGTCAATATTGTAAGCAAAACTATTTGGAAAGACCCCATGAAGAAAGACGGCATATAACCGGCAAGCAGCTTTGAATGAACAAGTTTTCACCAACGCTCAAATCGTCATCAGAAGACAAAGACATGAGCGGAGCAGAAACAAAGGTGTCAATTTGAGTCACTGACCTATGGACCGGCTCCCATGGGCGAAAATTGATTTCATACGACTTATCAAGAAGACTAACCAAGCTCACCCCAACTCTTGGACGCCTGTTCACCCATCGAAGAATTCGAGAGCCGCCCCAACTCGCGGAATCGAAGGCATCGGTTTCGAGCATACTTCTCAAAGTGCTCCCATAGCTGCACTTGCGGAAAAGCAACGTGCACATATGAATTCACTTTCATGAAACCATTCGAAACTCGCATGTTCGCAACTGGTGATCCGTATGCACATACAGGAACCGAGGAATAGCTTGCCAATGGGAAGAACTTCACCCTTCGCCAACTTCACAAAGAATCACTAGCAACTCGGGTCGTATCTCCTTCTTACCAACCGGTCGTCAAAAATGTCTCTAGACAACCAGAGAGCCAAAAATGCCGCAACGTGAAGATCATCGCTTTCGTTTAGGTTCCACTGTCCGAAACCATTGAGATATCCACCACCAAAAAAGCACCTTTCATCCTCTTTCCTGACGAGTCCTTCGACTTCGCAGAGCCGAGTCTTTCCGAGCGAAATCTTCCAACTTAGCGGCAAGGTCATCCCGCATCTTCCCCTCACTTTCGGATAATTGGATTTTAAGATTCCTTCCATCGGAAGATTCAAAGAAGAGGGCCACACTCTCCAAGGAGAAAGTTATCTCACCCCATCTACATATGATCGTATGGGTGTCCGAACACCATCCGAGATGAAAGCAACCAAGCCCGGGATATCCTTCCTAATCTGGAGATTTACTGAAGTTCTAACAGCATCAATAATATGCGCTCGAGTCAAGTTGGTATTTATATGCTCCTTACTCACCATGAACTCAACCCATCTATCAAAAGAACGCAATGGGATTTGGCATATCCTGAAATAAATGTTGGAAGAGGAATATACCCCTTTATGAAGACAAATCGTATGGTGTTCTCTGGCGAATCGAACGTGTCTTCTTTTCATCTTCACCACCGGTCAACAAAATTGGCACGAAACCCGGGTGATTTTTCCGAGCAGAGGCAAGTTTTTTTGGCAAAGAATTCATCATCTGTGTTAGGTTTGGAACTATGGACATCCTTCGATGAGGCGGAATTCTGTTCAGGTAACATCTTGTCGGATTTCCTCATAACAACTTAGTAATAAGATATCTGCACACGGAGAAAAAACAAAATTATTTCCCTGACACATAACCGCGCCAAACAAAGGAAAACCTGAAATACAAAAAAAAAAAAAAAAAAGAAGAAGAAGGGGGAAGAAGGCGTATTCTCTACGGGTTAAAAAATACACACGCAGTATTTTCTTCAGGGTTCAAAATTACATACGCAGATTTTATAAGGGCTCAAATGCGTGCTCAAAAGATCACTCTTCGAGTTCAAAAAATTATATATGAAGCATTTTTCTACGGGTTCAAAACTGCACGCGCAAAGATTTCTTTTCAGACCGAAATTCATATATGCAATATTTCCTACGGTTCGAAGTCATATGAAGCACATATACGTATTCTTCTTCGGGATTCATATACGTATTCTCTACGGGTTCGAAACTCGCACACGCAAGATTTTTCTTCGTGGTTCAAAATTATATACACACAAGATTTTATACGGGCTCGTCTCATGCAGTATCCTTCTTCGGGTTCAAAATTGTATATGGAGCACTTTCCTACGGGTTCGAATAATATATGCAAAGATTTCCCTTGGGTGCATACATACAATATTTTCTACAAGAGGCACGCCAAGAAATTATATGCGTAATATCATTGCAAGTATTATAAAGAAAAACGCCTACTCTTAGGGTTTGCACCTACATGAAAAGGGAAACAAGAGAAGTACTGGAAGACATACCTGGAAGCCGGTTTTTCTTTGTGACTCTGCCGCTAGTAGAAAAGGATGAAAATATGAAAGTGCAAGATGGGAGAAAGGGACTTTATATATATAGGCGTGAAGACTTTGAAATAGGGAAGGATTTCCCTTTACCAAAATCGTGCGTGTAAGAAACGGGCCCACAAGGGCGCAACTTCCCAATGTCGCCCAAGCTGCACCGGCTCCAGAATTGCACCGACTTCCCTATGACCGCCCAAGTCACGCCGCAAGCACGCACAAAATCCATCATTGCGCCGGTCCCACCAGCCTAGCACGCCTGCTTCCCAACTCACGCCAACTTCCCAACGTCGCCCAAGTTGCACCCCGCCCCACCAATTGCACCGACTTCCCTATGACCACCCAAGTCACGCCGCAAGCACGCACAGCCTTCCACATTGCGCTTCGGTCCCACCAGCTAGCACACTCTCGCTTCCCAACTCACGCCAACTTCCCAACGTCGCCCCGAAGCCGCACCGCCCCACCAATTGTGCCAGCCTCCCGATTTGTGCAAAACTACCAGAGGCAAGGATTCCACATCCTATTTATAAAAGGTCGACAAGCCCCCTCAATTCTCTTTTACGGTTTGTTGTTGATAGTTTGTCACCATCTTATGCTTACCTCGCAACAAAGCCCCTATTCCGAGCTGCAGGGGACTTAATGTTGATGGTGGTTTTTAAACAAGGGGTAAAATCGTAAAACCCCATGACCTAGTGTTACCCGCAACACATTAACTAAGAGCATTTAACTCGTGTAAATAATTAATAGGGTATTTTTTCAAAATACCCAGATTAGGGTTTCGACACGAACCCTAATTCCAAAACCAAGCCGCACATCGCGCACCATGGCAACAATGCCAAACCAAGCCGCACATTATCGCACCACGGCAACAATGCCAAACCAAGCCGCACATCGCGCACCACGGCAACAATGCCAAACCAAGCCGCACATCACGCACCATGGCAACAATGCCAAACCAAGCCGCACACTGCGCACCATGGCAACAATGCCAAACCAAGCCGCACACCGCGCACCACTTGAATAAATGCCAAACCAAGCCGCATCCACTGCGCACCATGGCAACAATGCCAAACCAAGCCGTACACTTCGCACCACCAAGAACAATGCCAAACCAAGCCGCACACTACGCACCATGGGAACAATGCCAAACCAAGCCGCACATCATGCGCACCATGGCAACGATGCCAAACCAAGCCGCACACTGCGCACCATGGCAACGATGCCAAACCAAGCCGCACATCACACGCGCACCATGGCAATAATGCCAAAACCAAGCCGCACACCGCGCACCAAGGCAGCGACGCCAAAACCAAACTACATATCGCACTCATTGGCAACCATGCCAAACTAAGTCGCTATGCCATTGGCACACGCCAAATATAGCGCCCTAGGCTTGCAAGACGTGCAACTAGGTCAACATGGCCGTCGTGCCATTGGCACATGCCAACACGTACCACAAGCCATATTTCCAAGCGCGCCTAGCTTGCATGCCATTGGCACATGCCAAATATAACGCCCTAGGCTTGCAAAACGTGCAACTAGGTCAAGATGGTCGACGTGCCATTGGCACATGCCAACACGTACCACAAGCCATATTTCAAAGCCGCTATGCCATTAGCACATGCCAAATATAGCGCCCTAGGCTTACAAACCATGCAACCTAGGCCAAGTCGGCCACGCATGCCATTGGCACATGCCAACATGCTCGCTGGTAGCTTTTCCTACCAAGGCCACGGCCCTAACGGCCACGCATGCCATTGGCACATGCAAACATGCTCGGCCGGGTAGCTTTTCCTACCAAGGCCACGGCCTCTAACGGCCACGCATGCCATTGGCACATGCCAACATGCTCGCCGGTAGCTTCTCCTACCAAGGCCACGGCCCTAACGGCCACGCATGCCATTGTCACATGCCAAGATGCTCGCTGGTAGCTTTTCCTACCAAGGCCACGGCCAAAACAGCCACGCATGCCATTGGCACATGCCAACATGCTCGCTGGTAGCTTTTCCTACCAAGGCCACGGCCAAAACGGCCACGCATGCCATTGGCACATGGCAACATGCTCGCTGGTAGCTTTTCTTACCAAGGCCACGGCCCTAACGGCCACGCATGCCATTGGCACATGCCAACATGCACGCCGGTAGCCTAACTTGCAAACCGTGCAACCTACCACCAAGGCATTCTCAAGACATGCCATTGGCACATGCCAAACACACACGCCGGTAGCCTAACTTGCACACCGTGCAACCTACCACCAAGGCATTCCCGCACATGCCATTGGCACATGCCAAACACACACGCCGGTAGCCTAACTTGCAAACCGTGCAACCTACCACCAAGGCATTCCGCACATGCCATTGGCACATGCCACGCACGCCACTACATGACTACGGTATTGCCACTTACACTCAACGTACAACCTACCACCAAGGCATTCCGCACATGCCATTGGCACATGCCACGCACGCCACTAGCTGCCTCGGCATTGCCACTTGCGCCGAAGTATAACCCGCAACAAGGGCATTCCGCACATGCCAATGGCACATACCACACGCGCCATCGGGCAGCGCCACTTGCACCCAAGGTGCAACCAACACTCGAGATATCAACACAAAACGGGGATGCTTTCGGGGTTTTGGTTTGGCGGTCACAAAATTTAGGCGTACACTTACACTCACATTAAGAAAGCGTGAAAAGGAATAAAGCGGTCAAATAAATGAGGAAATAATGGTGAAAACGATTTCACCCATTAACACCATGCTTTACCACCTCCTCCCATTATTTCACCCTTTACTCTCTTCCTTCATGAGGTCGTGGTACGTTTCAATCTCGACTTGTATAAATAGGTCTTACCTATTTCCACCAGACAACAAGTCTCTTGGCCAGAGAAAAATACTACACTCTCGTGAAAGGCAACTTTGAAAGCTCTCCATAAAATCTTTCATCTCTTGCAAGCTTCCGAAGCTTTCACTTTAAAATACAAGTCGAGATATTACTCTCCGAATTATTCTCGGTCTCAACACCTTTCTTTGCTTCCTCCCCAAATCAACCCTTCTCCTCCACTTTGTGACCGAAGCAAGTCCGGAACGGCCATTTCTTGGTTTAGGCCGGACTTGTGCAGATTGATCTCTAGAATCTATAAAGTGCTCACGTGCAAGACATTTGTTTAGGGTTTGAACCAGCTCACATACCTACCGAATTTACCGAAATCTATGAAACAATTTTTACCCATAAACACCTACACACTGGGGTTCTCAGAGCTGGGGTGGTTAAATCCATCTTCAATTCCTACAGAAGACCTAAGTTTCAGAGAAAAATGATTTTTCTCATCATTTGCTTCTACCTCTTTTTCTTTGCCCTTAAGAATGGCGGCACCAAGTGGTATGCGAGAAAGGAAGAGAAATCGAGAGAAATTCAGGGAGAGATTGAGAAGGCGAAGTGTCAACAGATGCTTGAGATCGATTTGATTATTAGGGTTTGAAGAATTTGTGTGATTCAACACAGAGAAAGAGAATCACTATCGTTCAGTTAGTTAGATTTGAGTCTGGTTGAGTGAACCCGGAGAAGATGATGCAATGGTGTTCTTTGGGTGGATTGTTGTTAGGGTTCGGAGTTGAATCGAGAGATACAGGAGAGATGGCTGTTGTGACAAAGGACATTCACTGATTTATGAGGGTCGAACAATTCAAGGGTTCTTTTGGCGAATGAGTAGAATCAGTGCTTCTAAGTGATTTGCCGGTGACAAAATGGATCTGGGTATTCGAGTTTGAGAGCAGAATCGATAAGAGGAATTAAAGACCGAGATTTAAGGTGAGGTTCGGACGGAAATTGAATAAATGATGAGGGTTTGAAGCGAAATTGGAGAAGATGGTGGAGTCCTTGTTAGGGTTTGTAATGAAGAAGTTAAAGAGGGGTTTTGAATCTGATGTTGTATTCTCGAAGAAATTATGGCGGAATTGAGGAGAAGATGAATTTTCTGCCAAGGGGTTTGATTGAGAGCCAGAGTGAGAAGAACTCAGTGGAATTGCAGTTGCAGACACAGGAAACTAGGTATTGAAGTTGAGATGAAATTGGTTGTCTGTGTTGGTGTTGGATTCAGACCAAGGAAGCTGAGATGAAGTTGAAGATGGGTTTCTTGAACTAGAATTGAATGGTTGAATCAATAAGAGAATGGTGTAGCTGTGGCTGAGAGTTTGACAAGGAAGAAGATGTTGGTGTTGTTGGTTGATAATTGGGACCAAATGTGAAGATATATGGATTTTGTTGCTCTTCGAAATGATGGGTTGACTGGGTTTACTGTGAATTCAAATTGCAGGATGAATTGCTGAAGGGAGAGTATGAATTGCAGGTAGATGAACTGTGGAATTGGTGGTATAAGTATGAATTGTTTGGAGTCTGAGGTGTTGCAGGTGGTGCTGCTAGTAATAGAACTGGCAGACTGGAATTGTTTTATGCAGAGTTGCAGCTGCAAGAGGTGGTCTGTGAAGCAGATTGGCTAGTGACTCAGGTGGTTCGTGGATGTGTAACTAGATTTGAATCTACGGGAATGAATTACAGGCTTGAGCTGAGAACTGGTGCTCAAGAAGATGTACAATTGTGTTGCTACTGACATGGAAGCTGTAACAAGAGAGGTTGAGTGGAGCAAATGGAGTCGAAGCAATTGCAGAAAGTCTGTTGGAGGAGCAGAGATTAGAGCTTGTGAATGGTTGAGAAGGTGCAGTTGCAGCCAAGAATGAAGTTAATGGGTAGTGGTGATACTGATGTTGTTGTGCAGGATTGCAAATGTAGTAGTGAGTCTGGCAATGAACTGGAATTGCAGGTGCAGTTCTGGTGGAGGAATTGAGCTGCAGACCAAGAACAAATGGATTCCAGTGATTTTGAGATGAATGTGTGGAATTGCAGTGGTGGAACTGAAGGTGAGATGAATGAATGGAGCAGTTGTGGTCGCAATTGAGTATAGAAATGGAACAGTGAAGCTCAGGGAAGAAATGGGTTTCTACGGGCCATCATGGCCGGAAGCACGTTGATTGTGCAAATGAGCTTTAGCTTGATCAATGGCCTTGGCCAATACCAACTCAAACAAATCGGATGAGTTAGGCCGAACCGACTCAGACCTGACTCATATGACCCGGTTTGACTCGGCTGAGCCTTGACCGAGTTGACCCAATTGACTGGTGACAGGTTTGACTTTACCGGTCACCTGAAATAGTTTGCCGGTCACTTCTCCGGCCATTTTTCGGCCATAATACCATATTTCCGGCGATCACTTTTGGGGTATATTTTCTATATGGGTATTTGCACACACATGCGCTTGGTGGACCACATGGGCTTTGGGCTATGAAGACCTAGTTTTGGAAGTTGGAGAAAAGCTACAAAAGGAGAAAGTTTCTACAACTTTGGGATCACGTTTTATTCTTGGAACTTTGTAGAGAGCCGCTTTTGTTTACGCTATTAGGGTTTGATTTTGTTCATCTTCTTTTATTCAATTAATATTTTTATGATGAACTCCATAGCTATGAGTAGCTAAACAATTATTATTGGTTATGGGATAAAGTTGATTTCTCAACATGTTATTTGAATCTATGAATTAGTTTTGTCTCAATAATTTATTGTTTGTGATTCACAATTAATAGTGTTATATAGTTTGAATGCTTGTTTAGTCGAGTCCGGAATCGATTGAGTTTATCTTCATCCTTATTGCTAGATTAGGGTTTTCAATACGAAAAAGTTGTTTATCCCTGATTCTAAGTAGCATAATTGTGGGTAGTGCTTGTAGTGATATATCCTACTAGTCACAAGTGAATCATAACTTTTGTTAAAACGGATTAGTGCTTTTACACGTTCGTTTGCATTGATTAGTCTTATTCCATAGAACTTATTGCTTTTAGGGAGTTAAATCTAATTGTGCTTTTACACTTTAGGTTGCTTTCTAGGAAGAATTCACATATACATCTTTTAATGTGGTTGTGATGAAATCAGGGAATTTAGCGGGATATTCTTGCGATCAAGGTATCCTAGGAATTTTAGTAAATGAGAGATTAAAATACATGTTTGTGAATGATACTATCCCTTAACCAATATCTTCTCTCTATTGATTATTCCAATTATTTTCTTCGCTTTATTTTATTTTTACTTTAGTATTTCGCTAAAACAACAAAAATCCCCCCTTGGTTACCTTAGAAACTGAAAATCGCATAACAACAATTGCCTCTCTGTGGAAATGAACTCTTCCTTACCTTGTACTTCATTTATATTTAGTGAGTAAGAAAGTGAAATTATTTTGACGCTTACGACAGTGATCAAATTTTGGCGCCGCTGCCGGGGAGGTATACGGCTTGTTATTAAGTTTTTAGTTTCGTTTTACAATTTCTGCTTTTATCTTTGCTTTTTGTTTCTTGTCTTGTTTCTCACTTGTTTATGAGAATTGTTTTCAGGTACCTAATCCCTGGCTTCTAAAGATTGGAATTATCCAAGGTGCGGGATAGCTACTCGAAGAGGCACAATACTCCAACCAAGTCAAGACACAACAGAAGATCAAGAGTTAAAAGTGGAAGAAGAGTTACAAATAGAAGGAGAACAAGAGGTTCCATTCGTAAACGAACCACAAGTTGAAGAAGAAGAAGCAATGGGTGATGCGAATCGTACACTCAAGGACTTGGCTTCTCATAGGCTTGATACACAACAGGGGTGTATTCAAACAAACTCCACTCTTGAGATCAAGCCGGGTTGCTAGAGAATTACCAAAGTTCCATGGCATGGTGAATGAAGACCCAAACAAGCATCTTATGGACTTCCACACCATTGTTATGGCCATGCTTCCAGCGGATGTTGATGCGGATGGTGCAATGTTGAAAGTTTTTCGTTTCTCTTTGATGGATAGTGCTAAGGATTGGTTGTACTATTTACCTTCCTAAGTGTCACGACATGGAATGGGCTGAAGAAACTCTTTTAGAGAGATATTTTCCTGCATAAAAGGCTACTCAAATTCGCAAGGAGATTTGTGGGATGAAGCAAAATGTGGGAGAATCCTTATATGAATGTTGGGAACGATACAAGAGATTGGTGGCAAGTTGCCCTCACCACCAATTCAGTGACGCTATGATCATCCAATACTTCTATGAAGGACTCCAATCAAGTGATAGGAATCTTCTTGACGCTGCGGGTGGTGGTACACTAGTGAACAAGACGGTGGCACAAGCTAGAGAGTTGATTGAAACATGGTAGCGGACTCACAACAATTCTTGAGTCGTGGTTCGGATGTGCTTCTAAGAAGAGTGAATGAAGTGAGCGAGGTTGAGAACTTCACAACAAATGGGTAACATGTCAAGAATAATGCAACAAGTTGCAGCCGGTTATACCAAGTTCTCCTCAATGTTATGAAGATGAGCAAGCTAATGCGGTCTTTCCAAATCAACAAAGACTCATGATCCCTACTCCAACACTTACAATCTATGATGGAGAGATCATCCCAATTTTAGCTATGCCAACAAGCAAGGTGCAATCCAACAACCTACTTTCAACCGTCCGAGTGGATTTCAACCGCAACAACAACAATTTCAAGAACCACAAGCACAACAATCAATGCAAAATCAAGGTTCCGATATCGATTCAAAGCTTCAAACAATGATGCAAGGCATTTCCACCATGTTTAAAGAAAGTCAACAGGAAACTAAGAGTGCTATTAAGGAGTTGCATACACAAATGGGCTCCATGGCTATTGAGTTGAACCAATTGAAGGCACAAAATAGTGGAAACTCCTTCTCAACCTATTAACCCAAAAGAGGGTGTCAATGCTATTACGTTGAGAAGTGGTACACAACTTGTGCAACCCGAGGTTATTGATTCGGCAAGGTGGAAACACCAAAGGAACTGTTTTTGGAGGAGAAGAATGAGGATTCTCCCCAAACTTCGAGGTACCTATTCCTAACTCTAAAACTCCGGTTTCTACTTATGTTCCTCCTTTACCTTTCCCTCGCAGATTTGCAAGTTCTAAGAAGGCGGAACTTAAAAGGAGATTTTAGACGTTCTAAAGAAGATCCATGTGAACATACCACTCATTGATGCGATCAAGAAAGTTACCAAGTATGCAAAGGTGTTGAAGGACTAGTGTACCAATAAGCAAAGGCTCAAAGGTAATGAAGTGCTTAGTGTGGGGAGAATGCTTCAATCTTAAAACACAAACTCCCACTTAAGTGCAAGGATCCCTTGTAGTTTTGACATTCCCCGTCACAATTGGTAACACAACATTTAACAAAGCTATATTGGATTTAGGTGCATCCGTTAATGTTATTCCTGCATCAATGTATAATTCACTTGATCTTGGTCCTCTTAAAAGGGCTGAAATTGTATTGCAATTATCCGATCGCTCTAATGTTTACCCAATGGGTATTGTTGAGGATATTCTTGTGCAGGTTAATCAAATTGTCTTTCCAGCTGACTTTTGCGTGTTAGAGATGAATGAAGGGTCACCAGACTCATCTCTTCCATTGCTACTTGGGCGTCCCTTCATGAAAACGGCGAAAACCATTATTGATGTGGACAGGGGAACGCTAACTATGGAGTTTGATGGAGAAATAATACGTTTCAACATTTTCGAGACGATGAGATATCCTAGTGATGTCCACTCTTGTTTCTCCATTGATGTTATGGATACATTTGCACAACAAATGTTTGAATTAAATGGTGATGACGCTTTGGAAACCGTGTTAACTACATCCATAGATAATGGTATAGAGTGTGGTAATGAAGTCAAGGAAGCCTTTGGTGATCTTAATTCACTATAAGGATGCCTTAAACTCATAATATCTCTTTTATTTCTTTACCATGCACATGAAAAGCTTGTACCTTCAATTGTTAAATCTCCAAAGTTAGAATTGAAACCTCTTCCCGATCACCTAAAGTATTTATACTTGGGTGATAATGAAGAGTTACCTGTGATTGTTTCTAATGAGCTTAGTGAATTATAGGAGAAAAAACTTTTAAGGGTGCTAAGGAAGTACAAGACAGCTATAGGATGGACAATTGCCGATATCAAGGGTATAATCCCTGCCGTTTGTATGCACAAAATACGTTTGGAGGACGATGCAAAGCCTACAAGGGAAGCGCAACGTCGTTTGAACCCTCCCATAATGGAAGTTGTGAAAAAGGAGATACTCAAGCTTTGGAAGTGGGTGTTATCTACCCCATATCCGATAGCAAATGGGTGAGCCTGACAAGTAAAGATCAAGAAATCGGGTGTGACGGTGGTAGAGAATGATAAGAACGAACTTGTCCCAACTCGCGGTGCAAACCTAGGTTGGAGGGTTTGTATTGATTACGAAATTGAATGCCACTACTAGAAAGATCACTTTCCTTTACCTTTTATTGATCAAATGCTTGAACGTCTAGTGACACTCTTATTATTACTTCCTTGATGGCTATTCGAGTAATAATCGAGTTGTGATAGCACCAGAGGATCAAGAGAAAACTACTTTCACTTGTCCTTTCGGTACTTTTGCTTATAGAAGGATGCCTTTTGGCTTGTACAATGCTCCAGCTACCTTTCAAGGTGTATGGTAAGTATCTTCTCGAAATATGTTGAAAACATAATCGAAGTGTTCATGGACGATTTTAGTGTCTTTGGTGATTCATTTGACCTTTGCTTGAACAACTTGTCTCTAATCCTTGAACGATGTGTTGAAACAAATCTTGAGCTGAATTGGGAGAAGTGCCATTTCATGGTAACTCATGGCATAGTTTTAGGCCATATAATATCTTCTAAAGGCTTGGAAGTCGATAAATCTAAGATAGACCTTATTCGTGCTCTAACCCCTCCCACTACGGTGAGGGAGATACGTTCTTTTCTTGGTCATGCAGGTTTTTATCATAGATTCATAAAGGATTTTTCCAAGATAGCATCACCACTTTGCAACTTATTGCAAAAAGATGTGGTTTTTAACTTTGATGAGAAGTGTATGGCGGCATTCAATCGTTTGAAAGAACTTTTCATTTCAGCCCCTATCATTAAACCACCGGATTGGAGCAAGCCTTTTGAGCTCATGTGTGATGCTAGTGATTATGCGGTTGGTGTGGTGCTTGGGCAACGTGTTGGGAAGATTCCTCATGCTATTTATTATGCTTCTAGAACGTTGAATAAGGCCCAACAAAACTACACAACCACTGAAAAAGAGTTGTTAGCCATTGTTTTTGCTTTGGAAAAGTTTCGCTCTTATCTAATTGGTACAAAAGTTGTTGTCTTTTCGATCATGCGGACTTAGGTACTTGCTAATGAAGAAAGAAGCGAAACTGAGGCTCATACGATGGATTTTACTCTTGCAAGAGTTTGATATTGAAATCAAGGACAAGAAAGGAATTGAGAACACCGTTGCGGATCACTTGAGCCGTCTTGCTGTGGACAAGGAAGCTATCCCATTGCGTGAGAGTTTTCCGGATGAGCAACTATTCTCAATTGCATTTGGAGAACCATGGTATACCAATATTGTCAATTACTTGGTATCTAAACAAATCCCAAAGAACTTGTCTCGTGCTGAGAGGGAAAAACTTAAGAAGTTAGGGAACCAATACATATGGGATGATCCATACTTATGGAAACATTGTAGTGACCAAGTAATACGAAGGTACGTTCCCGAGTCTGAATTTAATTCTATCTTGTCTTTTTGTCACTCTTATGCTTGCGGAGGACATTTTGGGAGTAAGAGAACCGCTCATAAGGTACTTGAAAGCGGTTTCTATTGGCCAACCTTGTTTAAGGATGCCTATATATTTTGTACAACTTGTGATAGGTGCCAAAGAACAGGCAATCTAGGTGCCTGAAATCAAATGCCACAAACTTTTATTCAATTTATTGAAGTTTTTGATGTATGGGGTATTGATTTTATGGGTCCTTTTGTCAACTCCCATGGGAATTTTTATATTTTACTTGTTGTTGATTATGTCTCGAAATGGGTGGAAGCTAAGGCCACCCCAACTAATGATTCTAATGTGGTTTCAGATTTTGTGCAAGCTAATATTTTTGCAAGGTTTGGAATTTCAAGAGACATAATTAGCGATGGGGGTTCTCACTTCAAAAACAGGATCTTACAAAGCTTGTTGAAGAAGTACAATGTGTCGCATAAGATTGCAACACCTTATCATCCCCAAACAAATGGACAAGCCGAGGTATCTAACCGAGAGGTGAAATATATACTAGAGAAGACGGTGAATCCAACAAGGAAAGATTGGAGTATGCGACTTAATGATGCTTTGTGGGCATATAGAACCACATACAATACACCTATCACGGATGTCTCCCTTTAGGCTTTTTGTATGGTAAACCTTGTCATTTACCCGTGAAATTGAGCATAAGGCGTTTTGGGCTATTAAGCAATGCAATATGGAGATGGATGGGGCTGGAAAGCAAAGGAAGTTACAACTCCAAGAGCTAGAGGAGCTTCGCAATGATGCATTTGAAAGCTCGCGCATTTATAAGGAAAAGACGAAAGCATTTCATGATAACATGATTTCTAGAAAACAATTTTGCATTGGGCAGAAAGTGCTTTTATTTAATTCTCGCTTGCAATTATTTAGGGTAAATTAAGGTCACGATGGATCGGACCTTTTATTGTTACTAATGTGTTTTCTCATGGTGCAGTGGAAATTGCAGTAGCATAGCTACATGCAAAGAACTTAAAGTCAATGGGCACCTAGGTTGATACCATATTATGAGAATTTCACTTAGAAGTGGTGGAAGGAGTTAACTTTGTGGATGTACTCCTCCGGAGGAGTCATAGAAAGCAAGGAGATAGTCGGGCTGACGACTTTAAACCAAGCGCTAAATGGGAGGCAACCCATCGGATGAGTATTTCTTGTCTTGTATTTATTTCTTGTCTTGTTTTTAGTTTTTTTTTCTTGTCTTGTTTTTATATTTTTTTTCTGATTTCTTGTCACATATCATGTTAGAATTTCCCACCTTGACTTTCTTTGGAGGATTCAATTTACATTGAGGACAATGTAAAGTTTAAGTGTGAGGCAGTGGTTAAGCATTTGTATTGTAAAATTTTTCATAAATTTTCAACTTTTTTGTAAATTAGTGAATAAAAAAAAACTCCAACTTGTAGTTAGTTTAGAGTCACATAGTATACATGTCGCTAAGATTACATCGAGATTCTCATAAGAGTGACTGAACTTAGAGATGACAGAGAACATGATCGGGTTTCTTACTTGTATGAGAGTTAAAGTTGGATTTAACCATGCCAAAATGAGGTGCGGATCGGGTTCGATATTAGAGTAGTGATCCCCTATAGTGGAGACTACCCATGTTACATAATGTGAGGCACCGACCTTCAATTCTTTGTACCTGTCTAAATTTATGCTTTTAGAGTGTGTGTCACCGTATGTAAACTCCGGGTAGAATGGTGAGCTACCCAACCTCACACCAATAGAAGCACTACTTTGATCTCTTGAGTGCTATTTTTATCAATCATGATGGTGACATCGAAATGCTAACTTACATACCACTTGTAATCTTGTTCGCAGTTAGCACCATCCACTTTATCTCTCTCTACACCAACAGGTCCATAGAAACACCATCATCATCAACAAGAGGAGCATCATGATTTCGAAGAAAAGTTGAAGACGTTCAAGGTTAACAAGCAACAGTACAGAAATGAGCAGATTTCAGATTCGAGTAAAGCGACAAGACAAGGAGCATAATTTTAACAGGTTGAAGACTATTGTACAAGAGCGAAGATTATAAAGATGAGAGTTCGAGAAGTTTATGATATCAAGACATACAAGTTGTGAAGAATCAAGCGGTAAAGTACTTACACCATGGCCTTTGTACTTGCATTTTTATTTCAGTTTGTGTTTATTTCTCTTGTCTCAAAAAAAAAAAAAAAAAAAAAAAGACAAGAGAAAATTTTGTTAGGTTCATTATTAGTTTTGTTTTGTTTTGTTTCATTTTTTATTTGTTTTATTTTTCTTGTCTTCTCAATAAAAAAAATTGAAAAAGAAAAGAAAAAAAAAAAGGAAAAAAAAAAAAAAGACAAGAAAAATTCATTGTATCATATTTTGGGTTTGTATAGTTTGTTTTTAGTTTTGTATTCTTTCAATAAAGCCAATGGAAGAAGGAATATCTACAATGAAGTTTCAAGCAATAAGATTTAGAGGAAAAGAGTTATATTGTCAAGATTCTGCGAAGTTCAAGAGTTGAAGACCGAAGACGAGGATGAAGACACCGATTGAAGACCGAAGACGTTTCTATGGATGCTGTGAGAGTGGTGCTAGATGCATGTCGAATGGATAACGAGGTGAGTAAGCATATTCCCACCTTCGTTAAGTGGTTGATTTCCTTTCTTAGAGATCGTCAGAAAAATGGGTTTTCAAAAAATTTTAAAAGATGTAGGTTTTCAAACGATTCGGAAGGTTTTTGCCTTCCTACCATTCAACGTGTCGCAGGATTCTCTCTTCATTCCAACTCGAACACATGTGTGACCCATAAAAGTCACAAGTTTATTATTGAGCGCAAATTCATAAAACCCTTTCTTGTGAGGCAAAAGTGTGAGTCGAGACTTTTGATCACACCGAACCCGAATTTCTTTCGATAAGGGATGGTTATTTCTCTCTCAACTTTTAAGGATGAGATTGTGTTCATTTATGTGTCTAATTTCTTATGACTAGTGTGCAGAATTTCTATGTCTTCTTAGCGCGTTGGATGCTATCATTTCGGAGAACTCGTAAGTTGGAAATGTAGGTTTTGTGGGTATATCTCTAGTAAACCCTCACGAGACTATAACTCGTCCACTAGGGACACCTAGGGTTCAAAGGCTTGTTATTCATGCTAAGAGTAAATCGTAGCCTCGACGACACGAAGTTGTATATATGCTTTAGAATTGTTTTGTTTGATTTGCTCGAGGACTAGCAAAGTCTAAGTGTGGGGGAATCTGATAGGTGTTGTAAAACTCCTAATTTTATATCTAGTATTTATGCTTTCTTTTCTATTGTCGTTATAAATTGTGTCTATTATGTTTGATTTTGAGTTTATTAGGTGCATTGGAGTCATTATGAGCAAAAGATGGAGAAATTGTCCATCTGGAGCGTAAAAGGCAAAAAGATCAATTAACATGCAAGTTACATTTGAAACCGGCTAAGGTTGCGCAAGGAATGAAGTATGGACTGTCAGTTTTTTGAGAATGACGGGCCAAATGGTCACTGGGTGGCCTATATTAATATATTGGGTACCTACACACTTGGTTCTCAGAGCTGGGGTGGTTAAATCCATCTTCAATTCCTACATAAGACCTAAGTTTCAGAAAAAAAAATGATTTTTCTCATCATTTGCTTCTACCTCTTTTTCTTTGCCTGTAAGAATGGCGGCACCAGTGGTATGCAGAGAAAGGAAGAGAAATCGAGAGAAATTCAGGGAGAGATTGAGAAGGCAAAGTTTCAACAGATGCTTGAGATCGATTTGATTATTAGGGTTTGAAGAATTTGTGTGATTCTACACAGAGAAAGAGAATCGGTTGATGTTCAGATTAGTTAGATTTGAGTCTGTTGGTTGAGTGAACCCAGAGAAGATGATGCAATGGTGCTGCTGGGTGGATTGCTGTTAGGGTTCAGGTTGAATCGAGAGATATAGGGAGAGATGGTTGTTGTGACAGAAGGACATTCGCTAATTTATGAGGGTCGAACAATTCAAGGGTTCTTTTGGCGAATGAGTAGAACTGTGCTCTAAGTGATTTGCTGGTGACAAAATGGATCTGGGTATCTGAGTTTGAGAGCAGAATCGAGAAGAGGAATTAGAGACCGAGATTTACAGAGGTTCAGACGGAAATTGAATAAATGATGAGGGTTTGAAGCAGAAATTGGAGAAGATGGTGGAGTCCTTGTTAGGGTTTGTAATGAAGAAGTTAAAGAGGGGTTTTGAATCTGATGTTGTATTCTCGAAGAAATTGTGGTGGAATTGAGGAGAAGATGAATTTTCTGCCAAGGGGTTTGATTGAGAGCCAAAGTGAGAAGAACTCAGTGGAATTGCGATTTAGCACCACGAAACTAGGTCTTGAAGCTGAGATGAAATTGGTTGTCCTGTGTTGGTGTTGGATTCAGACCAAGGAAGCTGAGATGAAGTTGAAGATGGGTTTCTTGAACTGGAATTGAATGGTTAAATCAATAAGAGAATGGTGTATCTATGGCTGAGAGTTTGACAGGGAAGAAGATGTTGGTGTTGTTGGTTGATAATTGGGACCAAATATGAAGATATATGGATTCTGTTGCTCTTCAAAATGATGGGTTGAATGGGTTTACTGTGAATTCAAATTGCAGGATGAATTGCTGAAGGGAGAGTATGAATTGCAGGTAGATGAACTGTGGAATTGGTGGTATAAGTATGAATTGGTTGGAGTTTGAGGTGTTGCAGGTGGTGATGCTAGTAATAGAACTGGCAGACTGGAATTGTTTTATGCAGAGTTGCAGCTGCAAGAGGTGGTCTGTGAAGCATATTGGCTGGTAACTCAGGTGGTTCGTGGATGTGTAACTAGATTTGAATCTACGGGAATGAATTGCAGCCTTGAGCTGAGAACTAGTGCTCAAGAAGATGTACAGTTGTGTTGCTACTGACATGGAAGCTGTAACAAGAGAGGTTGAGTGGAGCAAATGGAGTCGAAGCAATTGCAGAAAGTGTGTTGGAGGTGCAGAGATTAGAGCTTGTGAATGGTTGAAAAGGTGCAGTTGCAGCAAAGAATGAAGTTAATGGGTAGTGGTGATACTGATGTTGTTGTGTAGGATTGCAAATGTAATAGTGAGTTTGGCGTGAACTGGAATTGCAGGTGCAGTTCTGGTGGAGGAATTGAGCTGCAGACCAAGAACAAATGGATTCCAGTGATTTTGAGATGAATGTGAGGAATTGCAGTGGTGGAACTGAAGGTGAGATGAATGAATGGAGCAGTTGTGGTCGCAATTGAGTATAAAAATGGAACAGTGAAGCTCAGGGAAGAAATGGGTTTCTACAGGGCCATCATGGCTGGAAGCACAGTGATTGTGCAACAAAGCTTTGGCCAATACAATGGCCTTGGCCAATACCAACTCAGCCACTCAGATGAGTTAGCTGATCCGACTCAGACCTGACTCATATGACCCGGTTTGACTCGGCTGAGCCTTAACTGAGTTGACCCAGTTGACTGGTGACAGGTTTGACTTTACCGGTCACCTGAAATAGTTTGTCGGTCACTTCTCCGGTCAATTTCCGGCCATAGTACCAGATTTCCGACGATCACTTTTGGGGTATATTTTCTATATGGGTATTTGCACACACATGGTCTTTGGGCTATGAAGACCTAGTTTTGGAAGTTGGAGAAAAGCTATAAAAGGAGAAAGTTTCTACAACTTTGGGATCACGTTTTATTATTGGAACTTTGGAGAGAGTTGCTTTTGTTTACGCTACTAGGGTTTGCTTTTGTTCATATTCTTTTATTCAATTAATATTTTTATGATGAACTCCATAGCTATGAGTAGCTAAACAATTATTATTGGTTATGGGATAAAGTTGATTTCTCAACATGTTATTTGAATCTATGAATTAGTTTTGTCTCAATAATTTATTGTTTGTGATTCACAATTAATAGTGTTATATATTTTGAATGCTTGTTTAGTCGAATCCTAATCGATTGAGTTTGTCTTCATCCTTATTGCTAGATTAGGGTTTTCAATACGAAAAAGTTGTTTATCCCTGATTCTAAGTAGCATAATTGTGGGTAGTGCTTGTAGTGATATATCCTACTAGTCACAAGTGAATCATAACTTTTGTTAAAACGGATTAGTGCTTTTACACGTTCGTTTGAATTGATTAGTCTTATTCATAGAACTTATTGCTTTTATGGAGTTAAATCTAATTGTGCTTTTACACTTTAGGTTGCTTTCTAGGAAGAATTCACATATACATCTTTTAATGTGGTTGTGATGAAATCAGGGAATTTAGCGGGATATTCTTGTGATCAAGGTATCCTAGGACTTTTAGTAAATGAGAGATTAAAATACCATATCGTTGATGAAAATACATGTTTGTGAATGATACTATCCCTTAACCAATATCTTCTCTCTATTGATTATTCCAATTATTTGCTTTGCTTTATTTTATTTTTACTTTAGTATTTCGCTAAAACAACAAAAATCCCCCTTGGTTACCTTAGAAAACCTAAAATCGCATAACAACAATTGCCTCTCTCGTGAAACCAACTCTTTCTTACCTTGTACTTCATTTATATTTAGTGAGTAAGTTATTTTTGACGCTTACGACAGCGATCAGTATGGCGTGGCTAGGGCCAAGGTAAGGGCGTTTTGCTTGGCATGATGTGACTAGCATGGCTAGGGCCAAGGCAAAGTGCGTTTGGCATGGCGCGGCTAGCTTGGCTAGGTTTGGTTTGGCTTCGCTTCGCATGTGGAGCCAAGGGTTTTCCATAGGCGCATGGCGTGACTAGCTTTGGCTAGGTGCGGTTTTGGCTTGGCATGTGGAGCCAAGGGTTTTCCATAGGCGCATGGCGTGACTAGCTTGGGCTAGGTGCGATTTTGGCTTGGCATGTGTGGCCAAGGGTTTTCCATGGGCGTATGGCATGGCTAGGGCCAAGGCAAGGGCGTTTGGCTTGGCATGATGTGACTAGCATGGATAGGGCCAAGGCAAAGTGCGTTTGGCACGGCGCGACTAGCTTGGCTAGGTTTGGTTTGGCTTGGCATGTGGGGCCAAGGGTTTGCCATGAGCGTATGGCGTGGCTAGCTTGGGATAGGTGCGGTTTTGGCTTGGCATGTGGGGCCAAGGGTTTACCATAGGCGCATGGCGTGACTAGCTTGGGCTAGGTGCAGTTTTGGCTTGGCATGTAGGGCCAAGGGTTTGCCATAGGCGCATGGCGTGACTAGCTTGGGCTAGGTGTGGTTTTGGTTTGGCGTGTGGGGCCAAGGGCTTGCCATAGGCGCATGGCGTGGATAGCTTAGGCTAGGTGCGTGACCAAGCTAGGGTTTTGGGGAGAAGGTCGTTTGGTAACCTTAGACGGCCAGGATTTGCTCATGGGATTGAAGGGCAACTTTTAATTGTTGCACGCCTTCGTTATGATAGCCGCGTAGTGAAGGCCATTATGGTGGCGCGGCATGGGGCCATGGCGAGGTGCGTTTGGCATGGCGCAGTAGGCGTGGCTGGCATGATTTGCCATTGGCACGGAGGTGCGGCTAGCATGGCTGGCATGCTTTGGCGCGGTTGATGTGGCTGGCATGATTTTCCATTGGCACAGAGGTACGGCTAGCATGGTTGGCATGATTTGGCGCGGTCGGTGTGGCTGGCATGATTTACCACTGGCATATAGGTGCGGCTAGCATGGCTGGCATGCTTTGGCGCTTTTCGGTAATGGGCGGCATGATTTTCCATTGGCCACGAGAGGTGCGGCCGGATGGTTGGCATGCTTTGGCGCGGTCGGTGTGGTCGGCATGATTTTCCATTGGCACATAGGTGCGGCTAGCATGGTTGGCATGTTTTGGCGCGGTCGGTGTGGTCAGCATGATTTGCCATTGTCACAGAGGTGCGACTAGCATGGTCGCATGCTTTGGCGCGGTCGGTGTGGGTCGGCATGATTTGCCATTGGCACACGTGGGAATTAGGGTTTGGCTTGTCGTAAACCTAATTTGAAAAAGATACCCCCTAATTTTTAGGGGCACATTAAAGGTTTCGATAAATGTGCCTAGTAAATGCTTGTTACTTTAAATGTTGTGACATCACTGTCTGCTAGGGTTTAGTATTTTACTATTTTAACCCTAAGCTAAAAACCACCATCAACACTTGCGTATGACATTCAACCTGATTGCAAAAATCTACTAAGATAGTCATCGTACTTGTTGCAACGTTTGTCACAACACTCGCATACTAAAATCACATAGATATATAAGAGAATGGAAATAGAAAAGTGAAGTGTGCAAATGTTGACTTAAGTGAAAGATGCTACCCACAATACTTGTATGAATGTCGTAAAAGGATTCTTATTTATAGCCCAATACTTGAGAGAAGCACCCATTTCACTCGACCGCATGATTAGATATTCTAAGCGCATGTTCCTTTTCAGCAAGTATGTGATAGTTGCCATGGATCCCGCATTCCACGCTTGGTTAGGCGCCGTAGACAGGGACAACGTTTCACACATACTGCTATCAAAGTGTCGAGAACCTCATCAATAGTCTTTTTGACTTGCTATATAATGATGATTGGTTTTTTATTTTCATCGACTATGATTAGTCCGAAATTCCGGAACTATCATTTATTAATGTCGATAAAGGAAGAGAAGCCTTATATTTCCTACTTGTTAAGTATGCGTACCTCAAATTCCAGCAGAAATTTTCGGAATTAAAGTATGTGTACCCGTTTGCATACTTTATCGTCTTCATCCGAACTCGGAATGACCGCATTATTTTTACATTCTTTTCCTCTTTCAATTTTTTTCAAGATGGTGATGAGAAATCCCTAATTTGAATAAGTCAAAATCGGTCTTTGTCCCTTCTCTTGATTTTGAGCGTTTTGATCCTTTTCGTCGCACTTCTTCCACTTCTCTTGGACTTGGGCACTTGGATACTTGGAATAATTCTATTCCTAGCTCTTTTCAGTAGGACTGAGCATGGTTTCGATTTTCCGCCGGACCGGACCGAACCAGACCGATAAGGAGGAAACTGAACCAAACCATTTACTAATGGATTGGTTATGGTAAAAAAGTTTGAAAACCGACATTGTTGGTTTGGTTTTGGTTTGACCTGAAAACCGAACCAAAACCAATGGAAAACCAATAAGTATAGGCCATTGATTAAAATCAGATAGATTTAAACTACCCCGTCCATCTCACACTTTAAATATGGAATTTGGAGCATGCAGAACTTAAAGTTTATGTATTTTGAATCTGTAATGTTTATGTTTGAACTATGCTTATAAACTTGAGTTATGAAGTACGCTTGTATGTTAATTACATTTTGCAGGTAGGTTAAAAAAATGCAACTGTGTTATTCTTTTTAAAGATTTGAACTGTCAGTTTTCTGAAACTGACATACAGTCGATTTTTTATTAACCCAATGGAACAAACCGAAACCGGCTAAAACCATTAAGAAACCGAACCAATGGTTGATGGATTGGTTTGGTTTAGATTTTTAGAAGCCGATAGTATTGGTTTCGGTTTTGGTTGGGATAGAAACCGAACCAAAACCGACCATGAACAGCCCTACTTTTCAGCACTTTGTAGCTCCTTTTTGGATGATTCACCTAATAGAGGAAAATTAGAGCAAACAAGAGTAATAATACAAATATATGAAAGAATCATAGCCTAAACAAGTATGGAATGGATACTAAAATCATATGAATTATGCACTTATCAAATTCCCCAACACTTAGCTTTTGCTAGTCCTCGAGCAAACTAAATAAATCTAATCCTAAATACAACAATTCCATGTCGTTGACAAAACGGTTACACTTAGCATGTATAATAAGCCTTTAAACCCCTAGGTGTCCCCAGTGGACGAGTTATAGTCTCGTGAGGGTTTACAAGAGGTATACCCACAAACCCTACTCTAATTTCTTGTCTTCGAAGAACCACTCAGGATAGACACAAAGTAGAAAACCAAATAATTAGCTTGCATAAGTTCTTTAGCCGCAAACATCCCACATACATTCCAATCATCACACACAAGCAATTACTTGCGTATGACATTCAACCTGATTGCAAAACTCTACTAAGATAGTCATCGTACTTGTTGCAACGTTTGTCACAACACTCGCATACTAAAATCACATGGATAGATAAGAGAATGGAAATAGAAAAGCAAAGTGTGCAAATGTTGACTTAAGTGAAATATGTTACGCACAATACTTGTATGAATGTCGTCAAAGGATTCTTATTTATAGCGCAATAGTTGAGAGAAGCACCCATTTAACTCGACTACATGATTAGATATTCTAAGCGCATGTTAATTTTCAGCAAGTATGTGATAGTTGCCTTGGATCCTGCATTCCACGCTTGTTTAGGCGACGGAGACAGGGACAACGTTTCATACATACTACTATCAAAGTGTCGAGAACCTCATCAATAGTCTTTTTGACTTGCTATATAATGATGATATGGTTTTTTATTTTCATCGACTATGATTAGTCCGAAATTCCGGACCTATCATTTAATAGTGTCGATAAATGAAGAGGAGCCATATATTTCCTACTTGTTAAGTATGCGTACCTCAAATTCCAGTAGAAATTTTCGGAATTATAGTATGCGTACCCGTTTGCATACTTTACTGTCTTCAGTATTCGATAAAAGCTCGTTTGGCCACAACTTCTTCATCCGAACTCGGAATGACCTCATTCTTTTTGCATACTTTTCATATTTCAATTCTCTTCAAGATGGTGATGAGAAATCCTTAATTTAAATGAGTTAAGATTGGTCTTTGTCCGTTCTATTGATTTTCAGCGTTTTGCTCCTTTTTGTCGCACTTCTTCCACTTCTCTTGGACTTGGGAACTTGGATACTTGGAATACTTCTATTCCTAGCTCTTTTCAGTAAGACTGAACATGGTTTCGGTTTTCCGCCGGAACCGGACCGAACCAGATCGATTAGGAGGAAACTGAACCAAACCATTTACTAATGGATTGGTTATGTTAAAAAAGTTTGAAAACCGACATTGTTGGTTCAGTTTTGGTTTGACCTGAAAACCGAACCAAAACCAATGGAAAACCAATAAGCATAGTCCGATGATTAAAATCAGATAGATTTAATCTACCCCGTCCATCTCACACTTTAAATATAAAATTTGGAGCATGCAGAACTTAAAGTTTATGTATTTTGAATCTGTAATGTTTATGTTTAGAACTATGCTTATAAACTTGAGTTATGAACTACGCTTGTATGTTAATTACATTTTGCAGGTAGGTTAAAAAAATTCAACTTGTTATTTGTTTTAAAGATTTGAACTGTCAGTTTCAGAAAACTGACATACAGTCGATTTTCCATTAACCCAATGGAACAAACCGAAACCGGCTAAAACCATTAAGAAACCGAACCAATGATTAATGGATTGGTTTGGTTTATATTTTTAGAAGCCGATAGTATTGGTTTCGGTTTTGGTTTGGATGGAAACCAAACCAAAACCGACCATGAACAACCCTACTTTTCAGCACTTTGTAGCTCCTTTTTGGATGATTCACCTAATAGAGGAAAATTAGAGCAAACAAGAGTAATAATACAAATATATGCAATAATAATAGCCTAAACAAGTATGGAATGGATACTAAAATCATATGAATTATGCACTTATCAAATTCCCCAACACTTAGCTTTTGCTAGTCCTCGAGCAAACTAAATAAAACTAATCCTAAATACAACAATTCCATGTCGTTGACAAAACGGTTACACTTAGCATGTATAACAATCCTTTAAACCCCTAGGTGTCCCTAGCGGACGAGTTATAGTCTCGTGAGGGTTTACAAGAGGTATACCCACAAAACCTACTCCAATTTCTTTCCTTGGAAGAACCACTCAGGATAGACACAAAGTAGAAAACCAAATAATTAGCTTGCATAAGTTCTTTAGATGCAAACATCCCACATACATTCCAATCATCACACACAAGCAATTACTTGCGTATGACATTCAACCTGATTGCAAAAATCTACTAAGATAGTCATCGTACTTGTTGCAACGTTTGTCACAACTGTAGGATCCAAATATCGCAACAACAACACACTTACGGAATCTTCATTAACAACGTCGCGAAGCCGTCGCAAAGTGATTTCAGAAATGACATAACAAATGAAGATAACGTAAACATGAAGAAAGTGCGAAGATCTTGCGAAAACTAGAGTGTGTCATGAGATTTAACATTTATACTCTTGCGAGAATGTCGCAAGGTAAATCCGAAATTAAGGGAAATATTAGTTGTACATGAGTTGTCATCCACTATGTAAACACTATATAAAGAGGAGAGCAGGAGAGAGAAAAGGGAGGATAATTTTGGTAGGAGAGAGACTTTATTTTTCTTTATCATCTTCTTACCCAAATAACTAGATCTAGAGCTCTACAAAATATCCATTAAGGGAGATTCTAAATGTAACACTAATGTAACCTCAACAATCATAGTGAAGAATCGTGGATGTAGATCACATTGATCGAACCACGTAAAAAAATCTTATGTGTCTATTTAAATTTCTAGCACTTATATTTGAAATTTAGATGATTAATATGTTTAGAACTAGAAATTATTATCAAGATATAGTGAGGGGTGTATTATAGGATTTCCTGCAACTACATATGCGCTAGAAACAGGGAGAGAGTAATGGATTTTGTCCTTCCTGTAACTTGTTGGATCAAGAAATTACCATGAAAATTAGTTATTCTTCATATTTATTTCTAGATCTTAAAGTTTCAGGAGCAAAAATGGAAATTTTATGGAAGAAATCACACTTTCGGGAGAAAACACCAACAATTCAAAGACATGAAGAGAGGAAGAGAAAAAAAAAGGTTGCTTTGATGAAATTCAAGGAAGAAAGCTAATTTTTTAATGGAAGATTTCATATTCGGGAGAAAAAAGAAAAAGGCAAATTGTTGAAGGAAATAAAGGAAGAACGAAGAAAAAGGATAAGAACAAAACGCTGTGATTTTTATCACAAACAGAAACTCGCACAGATGATTTGAGTTGGAGCGAAGAAGCTTGATGTCGCAAGATCAAATCTCGCCACAGTCATATTTTTTCAAATATTTTTGAACTTTCAAGAGGGGAAAAAATGGAATAAAGTTATAGCATCGTGTGCTTGTTTCGCAAACAACAAGACCGGATGGTCAGAGAAGAAGTATGCAAACCAGAGGACACGGGTTCGAATCTCCCTCCTCGCAAAAGAATTTTTTTTGCTTCGCAAAGAGGGGAAAAAATGGATAATTTCGCAAGGTTGTTTCATTATTTCAGAAATCATGGCTTGCATAGATGGTCGTTTGCGAAGAGAACAAGCTTGGGGTTGCGAGTTCGAATCCCACCTTTTGCATATTTTTGAACTTCCAAGAGCGAAGAAGTGAATAAAGTTATAGTATTGTGTGTTTCTTTCGCAAGCAGCAAATAGCCTGTGGTCAACGGTGAAGAGAAGGAGGTCGATGTCTAGGTTCGAATCTCTCCCCATTCGCAAAGAATTTTTGCACTTCGCAAATGTTTACCTTGCGAACGTTCGCAGCACGAACACTTCGCAGGTTATATTCTCATGCAAATGTTTACTTCGCATCTTTGATAATTTCGCAAGGGTATTTCGCAAGAAGAAAGTAGATGATTATTTCGCAGAAACACTTCGCAGAGGCAGGGCTAGCACAGTTGGTTAGGATGCATGAATGCAAGCAGAAGGTCGCAGGATCAATTCTTGCTTCTCGCACATTTATTTTTGTTATGCGAAATTTCACACAGACTTTGCCTATTTCGCAAAAAAGAAAGTTGATGACTATCTCGCAAATTAATTTCGCAAGAGAGGGTTAGAACAGTTGGTATGGTGCGAGAATATGCAAGTAGTAGATCATGGGTTCAATTCTTACCTCTCGCAGCTGTTTTTGCTAAGTGACCTTTATACTTCGTGCAACGTGTTTTTCGCGCGAGATTGACAACAACAGCAAACCACAAAAGCTAAGTACCACTTTCCTTGAACATTTTACTTACAAAAAATAAAAGATTTTTGATTTGATTTACAAAACGCGATACAATCGCAGAATTACCAAAATTTCAGAATTACAAAGATTTCATGATTATAAAAGAGACCAAGAAAAATCTCGCACAGATCAATTTATATATTTATCTTGAAGATTTGCTTTGTCTAAAATGATATGATATTCAACATGGAGAGTAGTAGCGGGCAAACCTTTATGGCGTACACCCTAGTTCGCGAATTTACCCTATGATTTCGCAAGAGGCAATGTACCTAAAGTGCGTCATATAAGGGGGTACCTATTAGGATCATTTCCATGAAAGATATTTGTCAAATGAGACGAAACAAGTCATACAAAGGAAATCAAAACAAAGAAAAACGATTTGAATTAGCAATTGAATGAAATTGTTTGATAAAAGAAATGTTGAACACTAATCTAAATTTTTATTTGCATTACGGCATAGCATGAGGCAAAGAACATGGAGCGAGAGTTTCGCATGATGGATTCACAATACTTCTTATATTTAGAGGATTAAGTACTTCTTATACTTCTTCAAGGATACTTCATACTTCGCATACTTCGAGAGTTGATACTTCTTATTTATTTCGCATAGCTTCGGAACTTCACAAAAGAATAGAGGCAAGTACGTACTTTTCAAGTCCAGTATTCTTTCGCTCGTTCCTTCATCAACAAAGATCAAAGACTACTACAACAATGGATTTTTTCTTAAAGATTGCTCTTCAAGCAATATTCAAGAAAAAAGAGGCAAGATGTAGGATCCAAATATCGCAACAAAAACACACTTACGGAATCTTTATTAACAACGTCGCGAAGCCGTCGCAAAGTGATTTCAGAAATGACATAACAAATGAAGATAACGTAAACATGAAGAAAGTGCGAAGATCTTGCGAAAACTAGAGTGTCTGCGAGATTTAACATTTATACTCTTGCGAGAATGTCGCAAGGTAAATCCGAAATTAAGGGAAATATTAGTTGTACATGAGTTGTCATCCACTATGTAAACACTATATAAAGAGGAGAGCAGGAGAGAGAAAAGGGAGGATAATTTTGGTAGGAGAGAGAGAGATATTTTGGAGATAGACTTTATTTTTCTTTATCATCTTCTTCCCCAAATAACTAGATCTAGAGCTCTACAAAATATCCATTAAGGGAGATTCTAAATGTAACACTAATGTAACCTCAACAATCATAGTGAAGAATCGTGGATGTAGATCACATTGATCGAACCACGCAAAAAATCTTATGTGTCCATTTAAATTTCTAGCACTTATATTTGAAATTTAGATGATTAATATGTTTAGAACTAGAAATTATTATCAAGATATAGTGAGGGGTGTAGTGTAGGATTTCCTGCAACTACAACAACACTCGCATACTAAAATCACATGGATAGATAAGAGAATGGAAATAGAAAAGTGAAGTGTGCAAATGTTGACTTAAGTGAAAGATGTTACCCACAATACTTGTATGAATGTCGTCAAAGGATTCTTATTTATAGCGCAATAGTTGAGAGAAGCACCCATTTAACTCGACTACATGATTTGATATTCCAAGCGCATGTTCCTTTTAAGCAAGTATGTGATAGTTGCCTTGGATCCTGCATTCCACGCTTGTTTAGGCGACGGAGAAAGGGACAACGTTTCACACATACTACTATCAAAGTGTCGAGAACCTCATCAATAGTCTTTTTGACTTGCTATATAATGATGATATGGTTTCTTATTTTCATCGACTATGATTAGTCCGAAATTCGGGACCTATCATTTATTAGTGTCGATAAATGAAGAGGATCCTTATATTTCCTACTTGTTAAGTATGCGTACTTCAAATTCCATCAAAAAATTTCGGAATTATAGTATGCGTACACGTTTGCATACTTTACTGTCTTCAGTATTCGATAAAAGCTCGTTTTGGCCACAACTTCTTCATCCGAACTCGGAATGACCTCATTATTTTTGCATACTTTTCATATTTCAATTCTCTTCAAGATGGTGATGAGAAATCCTTAATTTGAATGAGTTAAGATCGGTCTTTGTCCCTTCTCTTTATTTTGAGCGTTTTGCTCCTTTTTGTCGCACTTCTTCCACTTCTCTTGGACTTGGGAACTTGAATACTTGGAATACTTCTATTCCTAGCTCTTTTCAGTAGGACTGAACATGGTTTCGGTTTTCCGCCGGAACCGGACCGAACCAGATCGATTAGGAGGAAACTGAACCAAACCATTTACTAATGGATTGGTTATGGTAAAAAAGTTTGGAAACCGACATTGTTGGTTCGGTTTTGGTTTGACCTGAAAACCGAACCAAAACCAATGGAAAACCAATAAGTATAGGCCGATGATTAAAATCAGATAGATTTAATCTACCCCGTCCATCTCACACTTTAAATATGGAATTTGGAGAATGCAGAACTTAAAGTTTATGTATTTGAATCTGTAATGTTTATGTTTAGAACTATGCTTATAAACTTGAGTTATGAACTACGCTTGTATGTTAATTACATTTTGCAGGTAGGCTAACAAAATTCAACTTGTTATTTTTTTTTAAAGATTTAAACTGTCAGTTTCAGAAAACTGACATACAGTCGATTTTCCATTAACCAAATGGAAAAAACCGAAACCGGCTAAAACCATTAAGAAACCGAACCAATCGTTAATGGATTGGTTTGGTTTATATTTTTAGAAGCCGATGGTATTAGTTTCGGTTTTGGTTTGGATAGAAATCGAACCAAAACCGACCATGAACAGCCTTACTTTTCAGCACTTTGTAGCTCCTTTTTGGATGATTCACCTAATAGAGGAAAATTAGAGCAAACAAGAGTAATAATACAAATATATGCAAGAATAATAACCTAAACAAGTGTGGAATGGATACTAAAATCATATGAATTATGCACTTATCAAATTCCCCAACACTTAGCTTTTGCTAGTCCTCGAGCAAACTAAATAAAACTAATCCTAAATACAACAATTCCATGTCGTTGACAAAACGGTTACACTTAGCATGTATAATAAGCCTTTAAACCCCTAGGTGTCCCTAGCGGACGAGTTATAGTCTCGTGAGGGTTTACAAGAGGTATACCCACAAAACCTACTCCAATTTCTTACCTTGGAAGAACCACTAATGATTGACACAAAGTAGAAAACCAAATAATTAGCTTGCATAAGTTCTTTAGCCGCAAACATCCCACATACATTCCAATCATCACACACAAGCAATTACTTGCGTATGACATTCAACCTGATTGCAAAAATCTACTAAGATAGTCATCGTACTTGTTGCAACGTTTGTCACAACGCTCGCATACTAAAATCACATGGATAGATAAGAGAATGGAAATAGAAAAGTGAAGTGTGCAAATGTTGACTTAAGTGAAAGATGTGACCCACAATACATGTATGAATGTCGTCAAAGGATTCTTATTTATAGCGCAATAGTTGAGAGAAGCACCCATTTAACTCGACTACATGATTAGATATTCTAAGCGCATGTTCCTTTTCAGCAAGTATGTGATAGTTGCCTTGGATCCTGCATTCCACGCTTGTTTAGGCGACGGAGACAGGGACAACGTTTCACATATACTACTATCAAAGTGTCGAGAACCTCATCAATAGTCTTTTTGACTTGCTATATAATGATGATATGGTTTTTTATTTTCATCGACTATGATTAGTCCGAAATTCGGGACCTATCATTTATTAGTGTCGATAAATGAAGAGATCCTTATATTTCCTACTTGTTAAGTATGCGTACCTCAAATTCCGTCAGAAATTTTCGGAATTATAGTATGCGTACACGTTTGCATACTTTACTGTCTTCAGTATTCGATATCGTTTTGGCCACAACTTCTTCATCCGAACTCGGAATGACCTCATTATTTTTGCATAATTTTCCTTTTCAATTCTCTTCAAGATGGTGATGAGAAATCCTTAATTTGAATGAGTTAAGATCGGTCTTTGTCCCTTCTCTTGATTTTGAGCGTTTTGCTCCTTTTTGTCACACTTCTTCCACTTCTCTTGGACTTGGGAACTTGGATACTTGGAATACTTCTATTCCTAGCTCTTTTCAGTAGGACTGAACATGGTTTCGGTTTTCGCGGAACCGGACCAACTGGTCGATTAGGAGAAAACTGAACCAAACCATTTACTAATGGATTGGTTATGGTAAAAAAGTTTGAAAACCGACATTGTTGGTTCGGTTTTGGTTTGACCTGAAAACCGAACCAAAACCAATGGAAAACCAATAAGTATAGGCCGATGATTAAAATCAGATAGATTTAATCTACCCCGTCCATCTCACACTTTAAATATGGAATTTGGAGCATGCAGAACTTAAAGTTTATGTATTTGAATCTGTAATGTTTATGTTTAGAACTATGCTTATAAACTTGAGTTATGAACTACGCTTGTATGTTAATTACATTTTGCAGGTAGGTTAACAAAATTCAACTTGTTATTTTTTTTTAAAGATTTGAACTGTCAGTTTCAGAAAACTGACATACAGTCGATTTTCCATTAACCCAATGGAAGAAACCGAAACCGGCTAAAACCATTAAGAAACCTAACCAATCGTAAATGGACTGGTTTGGTTTATATTTTTAGAAGCCGATGGTATTAGTTTCGGTTTTGGTTTGGAAAGAAACCGAACCAAAACCGACCATGAACAACCCTACTTTACAGCACTTTGTAGCTCCTTTTTGGATGATTCACCTAATAGAGGAAAATTAGAGCAAACAAGAGTAATAATACAAATATATATACAAGAATAATAGCCTAAACAAGTATGGAATGGATACTAAAATCATATGAATTATGCACTTATCAAATTCCCCAACACTTAGCTTTTGCTAGTCCTCGAGCAAACTAAATAAAACTAATCCTAAATACAACAATTCCATGTCGTTGACAAAACGGTTACACTTAGCATGTATAATAAGCCTTTAAACCCCTAGGTATCCCTAGCGGATGAGTTATAGTCTCGTGAGGGTTTACAAGAGGTATACCCACAAAACCTACTCCAATTTCTTACCTTGGAAGAACCACTAATGATAGACACAAAGTAGAAAACAAAATAATTAGCTTGCATAAGTTCTTTAGCCGCAAACATCCAACATACATTCCAATCATCACACACAAGCAATTACTTGCGTATGACATTCAACCTGATTGCAAAAATCTACTAAGATAGTGGTAGGCCTCGAGAAGTGTATAAATTATGGCCTACGGTGATAACCGCAAGTGCACGGCGTCTATCGGAGACGCGGCAAGTACGGGTCGATCCACAGAGACGAGGGTGTGCTATGTGTGATCTAAGGGCTTTCTACACTGAGTTTCAAGTGATAATGTGACAAACAGGGTTTTGTGCCGAAACGGCTGATTGATTGTTGAAGTGAATCTAAATAGAAAACAAGATTACAGATTAAAATGCACTAGGGTATTCAAATCTGCCACTAACTTACGCTGTGTCTTTAGCTAATTACATCACTCTTATGTTTCTCCAATTGATAAGTTAATCACAACTAATGTATCTCGCCCAAGCATTACTTGTCTAATTAGAGTACAACTAATCTGAGGTTTGATAATAAACTAACTAAGCTTGAGTTGCAGCATCATCATCACAGAGGGAATCTAACTACAGTGCATCCATGGCATTGGCATGCACTGTGAGAGCAAAGTGTGATGTGCTAAGATTAATTCTATCCTAGAACAAATTAAGCATTCAAGAGAAAAATAATCAACATAATTAACACAGCAGAAACTAGGGCTTCATCTCCAACCCTAGCAATTCAAATTAAAGCATGATTAAGATAAAAACACAATAAAAACTAAATGACTGCACTGGCTAATCCAGGCGTGGTTTCTACACAAACCCCTCATTCTATTTATACATGCAGTTCCCCCAAAATTCCCAAACCCTAATTCATTAAAAATTGAAATTAAATGAATAATAACTCAAACCCATACTCGATTCTTTGTTCCTCTTCTTGTCACATCGTCCCAGGTAGCTTGCTTGTGATGTTGGTGGACAAACCCTAGCTTCTAGTTATCTTTAAATTAGCTTCTAGAGTTGGTAGAGGCTAAGAGAGAGATAACTCGAAGTAGAGAAGGTAGCGGGTACTCCGGCGCGTTTGATGATGGCAGAGTAGGTAGAAGGAGGTAGTAGGTATTACTGGTAGTGGTATGGGTGAAAGAGGTGGCGGAAGAGAAGAGCAGAGCTCTGTGTCGGGTGAGAGGGAGAGGTGAAGAAAGAGAAGATGGAGAGATTAGGGTTTGCTCGAGTGGGGGTATAGGTGTTGGATGCTTCGGTGTTGAGCAGGTACAGCAACGGACGATGGGACAGGCCGAGCGAGCGTTGGATGAGGCGGCTACGATCCGAACGGTAGAGGGAAGTAAGCGGTTTTGGCGTGATCTGGTGTAGCACGGGAGCAGCGATCTTCGATGCACGTGGAAGCAAGAACCGTTGGATGAGGGAGAAAGAAATCTCAACGTCTCAGAAGAGACGGGCTCGGATCCGGGTCGTGGGTAGCTTTAGCCCATGTCTTCCTTGTTGGGTTGCAACTGATTTGCGCGCGGGCTTTGGCTATCCGCTCCATAGATGTTTGACTCCAATTCTTCGCTCTTTAGCTCCTCAGTTTCTCCGGACTTTATTTATTACCTAAAAACACAAAATTAATTAATACAAATATTTATTCTTGAAAACAAGGAAAATACGAGAATATGGGATAATATCGATTTATGAGCACAAAAGATGAGTAAAATGCCAATAAAAAGGTGTATAAATATGCACTATTTGGCACTCATCAAATACCCCCAAACACGAATTTTACTTGTCCTCAAGTGAAACAAAAATAAGAAATCCTAACTATACCCACATCGCGAGTCTCTCGAATGCATTTAGCGTATGCACTAAGCCTTTAAACCCCTAGGTGTCCCTAGTGGACGAGTTGTAGTCTCGTGAGGGTTTACCAGAGGTGTACCCACAAAACCTTCTCCAACTTCAGAGTGTAAAGAGTCTCAAGCATCCTAGAAGCTATGAGGACATAGAGTTTCGCATGCTAGTAATGTAAAGTTAGAACTACCAAAGAACGCCTTCTCATCCTTAAGTGTTGAGCGAGAAGTAACCATACCATATGAAAGAATTCGGATTCGATTGTGATCATAAGTCTCAACTTCTGCCTCACCATTAAGGTTTTATGATAATTGCACTCAAAAAGATCGCTTTTTTTAGTCTCTCATGTGTGCGGCGGGAATAAAGAGAGAAATCCCGCACACGTTGTAGGTAAGAAGGATAACCTTCAAGTAAAATCTGGAGACTCCACAAAGGTGTGGATAAAAAGAATTTTTTTCTGATGATCTTTAAGAAAGGAAATCAACCATTAGCAAGGGGTGGGAGTACTCACTCACTTCTCACCCGATCGGCAATTAATATCACTCTCTCATAAGAACCATAGAAACGTCTTCAATCTTCGGTCTTCGGTCTTCACTTGTTGATGACGAACTTCTAAACTTCACAAAACTTGACAATTTTTTACTTTTCTACTCAAATTCCTTGTTGTTTGGATTTTTCTTTTTGAACTCTTTTTACCATGGTGGTAGCAAAAACTACAATATATTTTTTTGATTTTTTTTTTTTTTTTTTTTTTTAATTACAATAAGTGAAAATAAAAATACAAATAAAGAAACAACTAACTCCATGGACAAAGGACTTTATCACTCAATTTTTCCACAACTTGTATTGTCTTGATTTTATAAATTTTATTAATTCTCATCCTATTTTCTTTTCTTTGTTGCACATAAACCTTGGACTATATCAATTTTTCTTTCCATATTCTGATGATGCTCCGCTTGTTGATGATGATGTGTTTCTATGGGTCTTGCCGATTGAGAGAGAGAGTGATGCTAACGGCAAATCGGTATTTAGAAGGAGTTTTCATCTTTAGACGTCACCCTCATGATTGACAAAAACTAGCACTCAAGAGATCAGAGTAGTCTTTGAAATTGGTGCGAAGTTGGGTAGCTCACCATTCCTACCCGGAATTTACGTACGGTGACACACGCTCTAATGACTTTTCTAGAAAGTTGCAAAAATTGAAGTTTGGTGCCTCACTTGATGCAAAATGGGTAGTCTCCACTATGGGTGATCACAATTCTACTACCGAATATCTAAACAGCACCTAATTAGCCCTCAGGTATGGTTAAATCCAACTTTAACGCTCTAATCAACTAAGAAACCCGATTGTGTTCTCAGGTACTTCTAACTTCATTATTTCAGTCAAAACTCTCTATGTAAACATAGCTAGAAGCATGCTAGTGACTCTAAAATCTCTAAAAGTTGGAGGTTTTTATTTGCAAAAAGTTTTTGAATTTTTGAATTTTTTTTTTTTTTTTTTTTTTTTTGAAAATAAAAGATTAAAAAGACTAAAAACTCTATATGCAAAAATATGCAAATGCACCCCCAAACCTAAATCAAACGTTGTCCTCAATGTGTCAACATATAGGAAAAATTTAAACAGTCACATACCATGAGAACTATATTTGAAAAGAGAAAAGGGAAGAGATTACCGGATATCGGCGGGAGCAAGGTTGAGCTTCATTAGTCAAGGCTAGAATCCAACATTCTCAATGGAGATCATATCGGATTAGCACAAAATATGCACAAGAAGACTCAACCGATTCAAGAAAAGAAAATTTAACAAGTCCTACTGGATATATACAATGAAAATTCACCATAAACCAACAATCCAAAGAGTTGAGGATCAACCCAATAGAAAATATGTACACACATTAACAGCCTTACACAAATATAATATGAGAGTGCAAGTAAGACTGCAAATGGGAATGAGTTTCCCCCAAACCTAAACTTGTGAACGGGTGTGTTTGTGAGAACAAAATCTTGCAATTTTAACGGTACATCATGCAAAAGGTCTAACTCAAAATGAGTTTTGCTAATAACATGCAGACATACACATTCCAACTGTGGCTCCTTAAGAGTGTTATACTTTGATGCAAAATAGTCCAAGAGGACTTGGGAAGCACAAAGCTCTAGGCCTAGATTAGGCATTTTTAGAAAAGTTGGTTTTGCAATTTTGTGACAAACTACACCTAGGTTTGGTGGAGGAGTATCAATTTGTGACTCAGGAGAGAGGTTAGGTACATCTAGGTTGTTTTCATTTTTAAAATCATTTGTACCATCACACACTTTCATAAACTCAAAAGAGGGTAAATCATGTTCATTTTCACAGGATAATTGCACAGGATCCACATCAACATCACATGCATGAATATCAGAAGAAGCATCATTCATAGGGTTCACAGAAGAGACACTTAATGTCTCTGAACCAAAAGATTCTATTACATTTTCAAAATACACATGCTCTTCATATTCATCATCATCATCATCATCATCATAGCAATGCATTTCCTTATTAAAAATCATAGTATTTCTAGTCCCGTCATTTAAAACAGGTTCATATGCAATATCAATTGCACAAGTAAGACTAGGCATACTATTGACTTCATTATGGTTGATAAACATTTCATCTTGAAAGTCCTCTCTTTCCTGATTTAGTGCATCACAGATTTGACTCAATTTGAGTTCTAAACTCTCAAACCTTTGCTCAAGGTTTTGATTCAATTCTAGAAATTCATTATGTTGTTCAATGAAAGGAGAGTTTTCAACGGTGGGAAATTCATAATCAATGCTATATGGATGGTCATGTATTGCATTCATTTCGAGCCTAGCATTTTGCTCCATGAGTGCTTCCATTGTTGATTGCAAACTAGGAGTTGGGGGAGTATAAAATTGTTCATCTCCCCACTGTGGTGAATGATGCATGTGTGCAGGTTGATTATGGTCCCAATAGTCACTTCTAGACACTTCGTACATTGGATTATCATGGTTTTCCCTAGGCTTGTCTAAAAGCATGCAAAATATAACAATGCTCGGCGGGGTGGTCTAAGCCACCACATAAGGTGCAAGCATGCATTTCATATTGCCTAGAAAAACTAGATTCGACAGATTGCTTTTCTAAGCGGATTGCCTATCTAAAGCGGATAGTCGAGCTTCTAATTGATCTAAAAGTGATGACCGGGTATGAGAAAATTGTTCATTTAAACCTGTGGTGGATGATGTATGTGATCATAATGATTAGGGTATGTGAGTTTGAGGCCACGAGAAGGCTCATAAAATTCCCTAAAGTCACTATGGTATGTGGGGTGTTCATCCTGTGAAAGATGCCCGTGCAAGCTCTCTAATGGATTTGGTTCCATCCCCAGAGATCGAGACCAAAATCCTGACATGATTTATCAACTCAAATTGAACTCAAAGCCCAGTTGAAGTGGACTAAGTTTGGTTTTGGTGGGATTGGTTTGGTTTATTTGGGAAGCCCAGGTTGTTGTGGGCTCAATTTGGTTTATGTGGGTTTTGGTTTAAATGGGCATTTTGGTTCGTTGGGAGCTTTGGTTTGTTTGGGATTTGTTGTTTTAAAACCCGGGTTTGTGGAAATTGCACACCAGGTTGTGTGCACAGCCCAACAGATGTGGGCTCTAGCCTAGATGATCTGGCCCAGCTTGGTTGCACAGACCAGATTAGGTTGAAAAATGTATAGCCCAGATTAGGTGGAGCCCAATAGTTGGGCTTTAGTTAAGTGCAGAGCCCAGCATTGTGCACAGCCCAGTTGTGTGCACAGCCCAACAGATGTGGGCTTCAGTTTAGGCTGGCAAGTTAGCAGCCGAGGTTGTGGGCTTTAGGCAGGTGCAAAAATAAAGCCCAGATTCTGTGAGTCTGATGTTTGTGCGGGGCCCAGCATTGGGGTCAATCAACCCAGCTATGATTATGGGCTCGGTTGTGCAGAGTGCGGGCCCGGTGGTTGGGCTACGATTGTTAAGCTTAGCTTGGCGGTTGCACAAGTCTAAGTGCAAATCTCGGCAAGCTAGTGCGAGATGGCAAATTAGCAACCTTGGTTGGTTGCAAGTGCGAGTTGCACGAGGAAGAGCTTATGCACAGATTTGTGTGTAAATCAATTTAGACTCAGCCACGGAATAAAGCGGCAATTGTGTAGGAACACCGAGCGGCCTATGCACAGATTGACCAAAGTAAGGCTTATGAGACAAAGGCCACAAAGACATGCTCACCGCTAGCCGCTAGTCACACTCTGCCACTTAACAAACACTCACTCAAATGCCTCACACATGCCAGTCCGAGTGCAGCTTGTCAAGAACTAGGTTTTTGAAGCACAGTTTTTCAATTCACAGCACAACTCAGCTCGACTACAGCTCAACTCGCAGCTTCAGGGGGCTTGAGCTCAATACCTGTAGCTGCAGGGGCTAGCAAGGGAGCAGGGTAGCTAGGCGAGTGAGGTCTGATAGTTTGCAGGTCAGGTTTAGGCTCAGGATAAGTCACAGCACAACACAATTTGCGGCTTTGCAACACAAAGACACTGACTCACAGACAAAGACAAATTTTAACGGGGCAAGTTTAATATGTGCACAGAGCTACGACCAAGGCAATACTGACTTGCGGCTTGAGGGGCTAGCAAGGTTGTAAGTGGCTCGAGCTTGAGTGCACGGTTGTGCACGGATCAAGAAAGTGTGACTTGCTTTGGTCTCTGGCTTACCAGGTGAACCAGGCTTGAGTTATGCTCAGCTCAGCACTCAGCTCAGCAGAATGGCTGAGATACAGGCTATCACAGGTGGGCTTGAGTAGAACACACAGTTGCGGTTCGAGAATTCAGCTAGGTTATGCACTTCCTCACATGAATCTTTGGCTCAATTGTTCAATGGTTCTCACTTGGCTCAACATGGGTTATAGCACAGGCTAGCTCAGGCCACACAATAATGCTCAGGCCACACAATAACTTGGTTTTCACAGGGTAAAAACTTGGTTCAACACAATGGTGGCTCACAGGTATGCTCTGAGTTGCGGCCCTAATGGATCATGCTCGGGGTTGTGCCGGGGTATGCAAGGAGCTCAAGCTTGCGGCTTGGGGGGCTAGCAAGGGGCTCTAGGCAATGTCTGATGGCTTAACAAAGACACACAACACAAGGTCTCACACAAGTTTACCGGCTTATCAGCCTGAGTAAGCACTGGACTAGCACAAGGCACCACTCACCTTACAAGTCGCGGGGTTTGCTCAATTGCACCTTATGCGCCTCCCACTCCTTGGGCTTGCTTAGCAGCCACAGCAAGCACAAACCGGACTGTTGGCTCAACAAACAATCTTAGTTCCCAATATTGCACGACAACACGAGAATAAGGCATGCATAAGCTCGGGGTCTCGATTGATGACAAGATATGAAGTGACGCCGAAGCAAAACAATGGGGCTAATCCAAGTCGATTGCAAGGACAGTGACTTAGATGTTGCAAGGACAGGTTGATGACAAGATATGTTGGTCTCATATAATCAAGCTTGAGCACAAACAGCCGGAGCTTGAGCATAGCAAAGAGATAGGATTATGGTGCGGTGTATCCAACTAACTGCTAGGTTACCAGCTAAAGTGCAATGAACACATGCACTGAGATGAGGCAATGATGCAGGGATGTGAAATGGAATGCAATAACAGATGATTATAAAAGATGCAGAAATAAAGTTACAAGATGATGCAAGGTTAACAGCAAGTTATAAGTTACACTAAAATGGATGCAAGTTACAAGTTACACTAAAAAGCAGATGTACTACAATATGAATATGTACGGGGAGAAATGCAATGCGAGACAAATAAACTTACAATGCTAAGTTCTGGATGTACGGGGTAGGATGAAAGGTTAAGTTATACTACAATGCGAGGCAAATATGTACGGGGTAGTTGAAAAACAGTGAAGTTTAGCCAATGAACACAGGGCACGCGCCAAGTCTCCGGCAACGGCGCTAAAAACTTGGTAGGCCTCGAGAAGTGTATAAATTATGGCCTACGGTGATAACCGCAAGTGCACGGCGTCTATCGGAGACGAGGCAAGTACGGGTCGATCCACAGAGACGAGGGTGTGCTATGTGTGATCTAAGGGCTTTCTACACTGAGTTTCAAGTGATAATGTGACAAACAGGGTTTTGTGCCGAAACGGCTGATTGATTGTTGAAGTGAATCTAAATAGAAAACAAGATTACAGATTAAAATGCACTAGGGTATTCAAATCTGCCACTAATTTACGCTGTGTCTTTAGCTAATTACATCACTCTTATGTTTCTCCAATTGATAAGTTAATCACAACTAATGTATCTCGCCCAAGCATTACTTGTCTAATTAGAGTACAACTAATCTGAGGTTTGATAATAAACTAACTAAGCTTGAGTTGCAGCATCATCATCACGGAGGAGATCTAACTACAAGTGCATCCATGGCATTGGCATGCCTTTGTGAGAGCAAAGTGTGATGTGCTAAGATTAATTCTATCCTAGAACAAATTAAGCATTCAAGAGAAAAATAATCAACATAATTAACACAGCGGAAACTAGGGCTTCATCTCCAACCCTAGCAATTCAAATTAAAGCATGATTAAGATAAAAACACAATAAAAACTAAATGACTGCACTGGTAATCCAGGCATGGTTTCTACACAAACCCCTCATTCTATTTATACATGCAGTTCCCCCAAAATTCCCAAACCCTAATTCATTAAAAATTGAAATTAAATGAATAATAACTCAAACCCATACTCGATTCTTTGTTCCTCTTCTTGTCACATCGTCACCGGTAGCTTGCTTGTGATGTTGGTGGACAAACCCTAGCTTCTAGTTATCTTTAAATTAGCTTCTAGAGTTGGTAGAGGCTAAGAGAGAGATAACTCGAAGTAGAGAAGGTAGCGAGTACTACTTTGGCGCGTTTGATGATGGCAGAGTAGGTAGAAGGAGGTAGTAGGTATTACTGGTGGTGGTATGGGTGAAAGAGGTGGCGGAAGAGAAGAGTAGAGCTCTGTGTCGGGTGAGAGGGAGAGGTGAAGAAAGAGAAGATGGAGAGATTAGGGTTTGCTCGAGTGGGGGTATAGGTGTTGGATGCTTCGGTGTTGGCCGGAGTGTGACAACGGACGATGGGACAGGCCGAGCGGCGTTGGATGAGGCGGCTACGATCCGAGCAGCCGAGGGAAGTAAGCGGTTTTGGCGTGATCTGGTGTAGCACGGGAGCAGCGATCTTCGATGCACGTGGAAGCGGCGGCCGTTGGATGAGGAGAAAGAAATCTCAACGTCTCGGAAGAGACGGGCTCGGATCCGGGTCGTGGGTAGCTTTAGCCCATGTCTTCCTTGTTGGGTTGCAACTGATTTGCGCGCGGGCTTTGGCTATCCGCTCCATAGATGTTTGACTCCAATTCTTCGCTCTTTAGCTCCTCATTTTCTCCGGACTTTATTTATTACCTAAAAACACAAAATTAATTAATACAAATATTTATTCTTGAAAACAAGGAAAATACAGAATATGGGATAATATCTGATTTATGAGCACAAAAGATGAGTAAAATGCCAATAAAAAGGTGTATAAATATGCACTATTTGGCACTCATCAGATAGTCATCGTACTTGTTGCAACGTTTGTCACAACACTCGCATACTAAAATCACATGGATAGATAAGAGAATGGAAATAGAAAAGTGAAGTGTGCAAATGTTGACTTAAGTGAAAGATGTTACCCACAATACTTGTATGAATGTCGTCAAAGGATTCTTATTTATTGCGCAATAGTTGAGAGAAGCACCCATTTAACTCGACTACATGATTAGATATTCTAAGTGCATGTTCCTTTTCAGCAAGTATGTGATAGTTGCCTTGGATCCTGCATTCCACGCTTGTTTAGGCGACGGAGACAGGGACAACGTTTCACACATACTACTATCAAAGTGTCGAGAGAACCTCATCAATAGTCTTTTTGACTTGCTATATAATGATGATATGGTTTTTTATTTTCATCGACTATGATTAGTCCGAAATTCCGGACCTATCAATTATTAGCGTCGATAAATGATGAGGAGCTTATATTTCCTACTTGTTAAGTATGCGTACATCAAATTTCAAAGAAATTTTCGGAATTATAGTATGCGTACACGTTTGCATACTTTCTTGTCTTGATGTTCGATAAAACTCGTTTTGGCCACAACTTCTTCATCCGAACTCTAATGACCTCATTCTTTTGCATACTTTTCCTTTTCAATTCTCTTCAACATGGTGATGAGAAATCCTTAATTTGAATGAGTTAAGATTGGTCTTTGTTCTTTCTCTTGATTTTGAGCGTTTTGCTCCTTTTTGTCGCACTTCTTCCACTTCTCTTGGACTTGGGAACTTGGATACTTGGAATACTTCTATTCCTAGCTCTTTTCAATGAAGACTTGAACATGTTTTTGGTTTCCCTAATAGAGGAAAATTAGGACCAAACCAGATCGATTAGAGGAATAATAAAGCCTAAACAAGAATGGACCAAACCATTTACTAATGGATGGATTGGTTATGGTAAAAAGTTTGAAAACCGACATTGTTGGTTCGGTTTTTGTTTGACAAAACTGAAAGCGAACCAAAACCAATGGAAAACCAATAAGTATAGGCCGATGATTAAGATCGGATAGATTTAATCTACCCTAAGTCCATCTCACACTTTAAATATGGAATTTGGAGCATCCCACATACGAGAACTTAAAGTTTATGTATTTTGAATCTGTAATGTTTATGTTTAGAACTATGCTTATAAACTTGAGTTATGAACTACGCTTGTATGTTAATTACATTTTTGACTTAAGTGAAAGATGTTAACAAAATTCAACTTGTTATTTTTTAAAGATTTGAAGCACCCATTTAACGAGTTTGATTAAATTCTAAGCGACATACGAAGTCTGATAGTTTCCATTAACCCAATGGAAGAAACCGAAACAAGCTAAAACCATTAAGAAAACCGAACCAATCGTAAATGGACTGGTTTGGTTTATATTTTTAGAAGCCGATGGTATTAGTTTCGGTTTTTTGGTTTGGATAAAAACCAACCAAAACCGACCATGAATGAGTTAAGATTCTACTTTCTGACACTTTGTAGCTTCTTTTTGGATGATTCACCTAATAGAGGAAAATTAGAGCAAACAAGAGTAATAATACAAATATATGCAAGAATAATAGCATAAACAAGTATGGAATGGATACTAAAATCATATGAATTATGCACTTATCAAATTCCCCAACACTTAGCTTTTGCTAGTCCTCGAGCAAACTAAATAAAACTGATCCTAAATACAACAATTCCATGTGGTTGACAAAACGGTTACACTTAGCATGTATAATAAGCCTTTAAACCCCTAGGTATCCCTAGCGGATGAGTTATAGTCTCGTGAGGGTTTACAAGAGGTATACCCACAAAACCTACTCCAATTTCTTACCTTGGAAGAACCACTAATGATAGACACAAAGTAGAAAACAAAATAATTAGCTTGCATAAGTTCTTTAGCTGCAAACATCCAACATACATTCCAATCATCACACACAAGCAATTACTTGCGTATGACATTCAACCTGATTGCAAAAATCTACTAAGATAGTCATCGTACTTGTTGCAACGTTTGTCACAACACTCGCATACTAAAATCACATGGATAGATAAGAGAATGGAAATAGAAAAGTGAAGTGTGCAAATGTTGACTTAAGTGAAAGATGTTACCCACAATACTTGTATGAATGTCGTCAAAGGATTCTTATTTATTGTGCAATAGTTGAGAGAAGCACCCATTTAACTCGACTACATGATTAGATATTCTAAGTGCATGTTCCTTTTTCAGCAAGTATGTGATAGTTGCCTTGGATCCTGCATTCCATGCTTGTTTAGGCGACGGAGACAGGGACAACGTTTCACACATACTACTATCAAAGTGTCGAGAGAACCTCATCAATAGTCTTTTTGACTTGCTATATAATGATGATATGGTTTTTTATTTTCATAGACTATGATTAGTCCGAAATTCCGGACCTATCAATTATTAGCGTCGATAAATGATGAGGAGCTTATATTTCCTACTTGTTAAGTATGCGTACCTCAAATTTCAGCAGAAATTTTCGGAATTATAGTATGCGTACACGTTTGCATACTTTACTGTCTTCAGTATTCGATAAAAGCTCGTTTTGGCCACAACTTCTTCATCCGAACTCGGAATGACCTCATTCTTTTTGCATACTTTTCCTTTTCAATTCTCTTCAACATGGTGATGAAAAATCCTTAATTTGAATGAGTTAAGATTGGTCTTTGTTCTTTCTCTTGATTTTGAGCGTTTTGCTCCTTTTTGTCGCACTTCTTCCACTTCTCTTGGACTTGGGAACTTGGATACTTGGAATACTTCTATTCCTAGCTCTTTTCAGTAAGACTGAACATGGTTTCGGTTTTCCGCCGGAACCGGACCGAACCAGATCGATTAGGAGGAAACTGAACCAAACCATTTACTAATGGATGGATTGGTTATGGTAAAAAAGTTTGAAAACCGACATTGTTGGTTCGGTTTTTGTTTGACCTGAAAACCGAACCAAAACCAATGGAAAACCAATAAGTATAGGCCGATGATTAAGATCAGATAGATTTAATCTACCCCGTTCATCTCACACTTTAAATATGGAATTTGGAGCATGCAGAACTTAAAGTTTATGTATTTTGAATCTGTAATGTTTATGTTTAGAACTATGCTTATAAACTTGAGTTATGAACTACGCTTGTATGTTAATTACATTTTGCAGGTAGGTTAAAAAAATTCAACTTGTTATTCTTTTTAAAGATTTGAATCGAGTTTGAATAATGACATACGATCGATTTTCCATTAACCCAATAGAACAAATCGAAACTGCTAAAATCATTAAGAAACCGAACCAATGGTTAATGGATTGGTTTGGTTTATATTTTTAGAAGCCGATAGTATTGGTTTCGGTTTTTGTTTGGATAGAAACCGAACCAAAACCGACCATGAACAGCCCACTTTTCAGCACTTTGTAGCTCCTTTTTGGATGATTCACCTAATAGAGGAAAATTAGAGCAAACAAGAGTAATAATACAAATATATGCAAGAATAATAGCCTAAACAAGTATGGAATGGATACTAAAATCATATGAATTATGCACTTATCAAATTCCACAACACTTAGCTTTTGCTAGTCCTCGAGCAAACTAAATAAATCTAATCCTAAATACAACAATTCCATGTCGTTGACGAAACGGTTACACTTAGCATGTATAATAAGCCTTTAAACCCCTAGGTGTCCCTAGTGGACGAGTTATAGTCTCGTGAGGGTTTACAAGAGGTATACCCACAAAACCTACTCCAATTTCTTACCTTGGAAGAACCACTCAGGATAGACACAAAGTAGAAAACCAAATAATTAGCTTGCATAAGTTCTTTAGCTGCAAACAACGCACATACATTCCAATCATCACACACAAGCAATTACTTGCGTATGACATTCAATCTGATTGCAAAAATCTACTAAGATAGTCATTGTACTTGTTGCAACGTTTGTCACAACACTCGCATACTAAAATCACATGGATAGATAAGAGAATGGAAATAGAAAAGCGTAGTGTGCAAATGTTGACTTAAGTGAAAGATGTTATACACAATACTTGTATGAATGTCTTCAAAGGATTCTTATTTATATCATAATAGTTGAGAGAAGCACCCATTTAACTCGACTACATGATTAGATATTCTAAGCGCATGTTCCTTTTCAGCAAGTATGTGATAGTTGCCTTGGATCCTGCATTCCACGCTTGTTTAGGCGACGGAGACATGGACAACGTTTCACACATACTACTATCAAAGTGTCGAGAACCTCATCAATAGTCTTTTTGGCTTGCTATATAATGATGATATGGTTTTTTATTTTCATCGACTATGATTAGTCCAAAATTCCGGACCTATCATTTATTAGTGTCGATAAATGAAGATGAGCCTTATATTTCCTACTTGTTAAGTATGCGTACCTCAAATTCCAGCAGAAATTTTCGGAATTATAGTATGCGTACACGTTTGCATACTTTATTGTCTTCAGTATTCGATAAAAGCTCGTTTTGGCCACAACTTCTTCATCCGAACTCGGAATGACCTCATTCTTTTTGCATACTTTTCATTTTCAATTCTCTTCAAGATGGTGATGATAAATCCTTAATTTGAATGAGTTAAGATCGGTCTTTGTCCCTTCTCTTGATTTTGAGCGTTTTGCTCCTTTTTGTCGCACTTCTTCCACTTCTCTTGGACTTGGGAACTTGGATACTTGGAATACTTCTATTCCTAGCTCTTTTCAGTTCTTTTTGGAGGACTGAACATGGTTTTGGTTTTCCGCAAGTATGAATGGATACCGAAATCATATGACCGATTAGGAGGAACACTTAGCTTTTGAACCAAACCATTTACTAATGGATTGGTTATGGTAAAAAAAGTTTGAAAACCGACATTGTTGGTTCGGTTTTTGTTTGACTTGAAAACCGAACCAAAACCAATAGAAAACCAATAAGTATAGGCCGATGATTAAAATCATATAGATTTAATCTACCCCGTCCATCTCACACTTTAAATATGGAATTTGGAGCATGCAGAACTTTAAGTTTATATATTTTGAATCTTTAATGTTTATGTTTTGAACTATGCTTATAAACTTAAGTTATGAACTACGCTTATATGTTAATTACATTTTGCAGGTAGGTTAAAAAAATTCAACTGTTATTCTTTTTAAAGATTTGAACTTCATCGATTTTAGTAAAATCGACATATAGTGATTTTCCATTAACCTCAATGGAACAAACCGAAACTTTATTAAGACTATTAAGAAACCGAACCAATGGTTAATGGATTGGTTTGGTTTAGATTTTAAGAAAAGCTGATAGTATTGGTTTTCTCTTGTTTTGGTTTGGATAGAAACCTTCCAAAACCTGACCATGAACTTGGAATACCCACTTTTTCAGCACTTTGTAGCTCCTTTTTGGATGATTCACCTAATAGAGGAAAATTACAGAAAACAAGAGTAATAATACAAATATATGCAAGAATAATAGCCTAAACAAGTATGGAATGGATACTAAAATCATATGAATTATGCACTTATCAAATTCCACAACACTTAGCTTTTGCTAGTCCTCGAGCAAACTAAATAAATCTAATCCTAAATACAACAATTCCATGTCGTTGACAAAACGGTTACACTTAGCATGTATAATAAGCCTTTAAACCCCTAGGTGTCCCTAGTGGACGAGTTATAGTCTCGTGAGGGTTTACAAGAGGTATACCCACAAACCCTACTCCAATTTCTTACCTTGGAAGAACCACTAATGATAGACACAAAGTAGAAAACCAAATAATTAGCTTGCATAAGTTCTTTAGCTGCAAATATCCCGCATACATTCCAATCATCACACACAAGCAATTACTTGCGTATGACATTCAACCTGATTGCAAAAATCTACTAAGATAGTCATCGTACTTGTTGCAACGTTTGTCACAACACTCTGATACTAAAATCACATGGATAGATAAGAGAATGGAAATAGAAAAGTGAAGTGTGCAAATGTTGACTTAAGTGAAAGATGTTACGCACAATACTTGTATGAATGTCGTTAAAGGATTCTTATTTATAGCGCAATAGTTGAGAGAAGCACACATTTAACTCGACTACATGATTAGATATTCTAAGCGCATGTTCCTTTTCAGCAAGTATGTGATAGTTTCCTTGGATCCTGCATTCCACGCTTGTTTAGGCGACGGAGAATGGGACAACGTTTCACACATACTGCTATCAAAGTGTCGAGAACCTCATCAATAGTCTTTTTGACTTGCTATAAAATGATGATATGGTTTTTTATTTTTATCGACTATGATTAGTCCGAAATTCCAGAACTATTATTATTAGTGTCGATAAGTGAAGAGGAGCCTTATATTTCCTACTTGTTAAGTATGCGTACCTCAAATTCCAGCAGAAATATTCGGAAATAATGTATGCGTACCCATTTGCATACTTTACTGTCTTCAGTATTCGATAAAAACTCGTTTTGGGCACAACTTGTTCATCCGAACTCGGAATGACCTCATTCTTTTAGATTTCTTTTCCTCTTTCAATTCTCTTCAAGATGGTGATGAGAAATCCTTAATTTGAATGAGTTAAGTTCGTCTTTGTCCCTTCTCTTGATTTTGAGTATTTTGCTCCTTTTTGTCGCACTTCTTCCACTTCTCTTGGACTTGGGCACTTGGATACTTGGAATACTTATATTCCTAGCTCTTTTCAGTAGGACTGAACATGGTTTCGGTTTTCCGCCGGAACCGGACCGAACCAGACCGATAAGGAGAAAACTGAACCAAACTATTTATGGTAAAAAACTTTGAAAACCGACATTGTTGGTTCGGTTTTGGTTTGACCTGAAAAGTGAACCAAAACCAATGGAAAACCAATAAGTATAGGCCGTTGATTAAAATCAGATAGATTTAATCTACCCCGTCCACCTCACACTTTAAATATGGAATTTGGAGCATGCAGAACTTAAAGTTTATGTATTTTGAATCAGTAATGTTTATGTTTAGAACTATGCTTATAAACTTGAGTTATGAACTACGCTTGTATGTTAATTACATTTTGCAGGTAGGTTAAAAAAATTCAACTTATTATTCTTTTTAAAGATTTGAACCTTTTATCGATTTTAGTCGAAATCGACATACGATCGATTTTCCATTAACCCAATGGAACAAACCGAAACCTCATTTAAAACCATTAAGAAACTGAACCAATGGTTAATGGATTGGTTTGGGTTAGATTTTTAGAAGCCGATAGTATTGGTTTTATTTTGGTTTGGCTAGAAACCGAACCAAAACCGACCATGAAACTGACCCTACTTTTCAAAGACTTTGTAGCTCATTTTTGGATGATTCACCTAATAGAGGAAAACTAGAGCAATCAAGAGTAATAATACAAATATATGCAAGAATAATAGCCTAAACAAGTATGTAATGGATACTAAAATCATATGAATTATGCACTTATCGAATTCCCCAACACTTAGCTTTTGCTAGTCCTCGAGCAAACTAAATAAAACTGATCCTAAATACAACTATTCCATGTGGTTGACGAAACGGTTACACTTAGCATGTATAACAAGCCTTTAAACCCCTAGGTGTCCCTAGTGGACGACTTATAGTCTCGTGAGGGTTTACAAGAGGTATACCCACAAAACCTACTCCAATTTCTTGCCTTGGAAGAACCACTAAGGATAGACACAAAGTAGAATTCCAAATAATTAGATTGCATAAGTTCTTTACCTTCAAACATCCCACATACATTCCAATCATCACACACAAGCAATTACTTGCGTATGACATTCAACCTTATTGCAAAAATCTACTAAGATAGTTATCGTACTTGCGTTTGTCATAACACTCGCATACTAAAATCACATGGATAGATAAGAGAATGGAAATAAAAAAGCAAAGTGTGCAAATGTTGACTTAAGTGAAAGATGTTACCCACAATACTTGTATGAATGTCGTCAAAGGATTCTTATTTATAGCGCAATAGTTGAGAGAAGTACCCATTTAACTCGACTACATGATTAGATATTCTAAGCGCATGTTCCTTTTCATCAAGTATGTGATAGTTGCCTTGGATCCTGCATTTCACACTTGTGTAGGCGACGGAGAATGGGACAACGTTTCACACATACTGTTATCAAAGTGTCGAGAACCTCATCAATAGTCTTTTTGACTTGCTATATAATGATGATATGGTTTTTTATTTTCATCGACTATGATTAGTACGAAATTCCGGACCTATCATTTATTAGTGACGATAAATAAAGAGGAGATTTATATTTCCTACTTGTTAAGTATGCGTACCTAAAATTCCAGCGGAAATTTTCGGAATTAAAGTATGCGTACACGTTTGCATACTTTACTGTCTTTAGTATTCGACAAAAACTCGTTTTGGACACAACTTCTTCATCTGAACTCGGAATGACCTCATTCTTTTTGAATTCTTTTCCTCTTTCAATTCTTTTCAAGATGGTGATGAGAAATCATTAATTTGAATGAGTTAAGATCGGTCTTTGTCCCTTCTCTTGATTTTTAGCGTTTTGCTCCTTTTTGTCGCACTTCTTCCACTTCTATTGGACTTGGGAACTTGGATATTTGGAATACTTCTCTTCCTAGCTATTTTCAGCACTTTTTAGCTCCTTTTTGGATGATTCACCTAATAGAGGAAAATTAGAGCAAACAAGAGTAATAATACAAATATATGCAAGAATAATAGCCTAAACAAGTATGGAATGGATACTAAAATCATATGAATAAAACTAAATAAAATCAAATTCCCCAACACTTAAATCAAATTCCCCAACACTAAATAATCAAAACTAAATAAAATAAAATCAAGAATAATAGCCTAAACAAGTATGGAATGGATACTAAAATCAAATTCCCCAACACTTAGATTTTGCTAGTCCTCGAGCAAACTAAATAAAACTAATCCTAAATACAACAATTCCATGTAAATCGACAAAACGGTTACACTTAGCATGTATAATAAGCCTTTAAACCCCTAGGTGTCCCCAGTGGACGAGTTATAGTCTCGTGAGGGTTTACAAGAGGTATACCCACAAAACCTACTCCAATTTCTTACCTTCGAAGAACCACTAATGATAGACACAAAGTAGAAAACCAAATAATTAGCTTGCATAAGTTCTTTAGCCGCAAACATCCCACATACATTCCAATCATCACACACAAGCAATTACTTGCGTATGACATTCAACCTGATTGCAAAAATCTACTAAGATAGTCATCGTACTTTGATAGACGCATTTATGTGTCTAATTTGTCCTCAATGTTTCGTATTGTTAGTACTCGTTTTTGTCCTTATTATGGTGTTTTGTGTGTTTGTAGGTATTTTTGAGAAATAAACTTTGTTGGAAAATTCGGCTCGAAAAGTTGCTCGGAACACCCCCCGGAGGACATTTGCTATTCGGACTCCCACTTTGGATAAGGGGTAACCTAATTTCTAAGGGCACCCAACTGATATTCGCACCCTCGGTTTGTTGGATAAGGGTGACCATCTTCTACCTTTCAAACTGTTTTTGGCGGGAAATCTGGTTTCAAAGAACCCGGGAATTAGGGTTGATTTTGAAGGTGTTTTCGGTGAGACTCAATGGCTGAAATTGGTTGGGAAGCTTTGTTGGAGCATCACGGGGATGGTATAGGTGTTCTTTTCGATCCAATTTGGTCAATAGTCGATTGGAAGTAAAAACAGGCGACACGGTTACGGGAGAGAAATACATGGGATTACAGTGGTTAAACGTGTCTTGATCGTGTTTGGATTAAGATGGATCTCTGCAGAAGCGTGTAGGAGTGAATCTTCATACAACAGACGCGTGAGAAGACAAGATTGGAAAGAAAATATTCCCGAGAATATTTTCTTCAATACCGAGTTAATGAAGATTTTCAGGAGTAATGAGCGTGAGATTTTGCTTCTGCTGGGTTATAAATAGGTGCTGGGAGGTCAGAGAACGAACATGGAGAGTTTGGGAGGTTTTAGAACAACCACAGAGCAATAAAAATCGAGTTGGAGAATTCTGCTGCTGCTGCTGCCATTGAAGAACACGAAGAACATTCAACGCACGCCGGACCGTCGTTTTTGCTACAGTGCTTACGACTCGCATCCGTGGGTCGTAATACGGAGGTAGACTTAAAAGCAACAGTAACAGTTTTTAACCTTCTTTGTAACAGTGTTTGCAACACTTATAATCGTTGCAAACACCCTATTTTCATCATTTTCTCCATTTCATCATTTGTACACCTCCTTGAGCAATAAAAAATGAGTTTTGAGCGTGTTTCCAACATGATGAGAGGCTAATTCTCCCACAACCAAGGCAATGGGGAAGCTATTTACGCATGAATAATTGGTAACTATTTTATTTTCTCTAATTTATAATTAGTAATTCACTCAATCACTGCTTTTGCAGAGTTTTAATTGTTTGCAAAATTCTTTTCATTAGTTGTGATTCAATTAGATAGGTTATGCTTAGGGATACAATTAATTTTTGAGAATTTGACTGATTATTTGTGAATTAAGAAACAAGGGATTTTAAAAAAAAAAACATAATTAGAGTTTTGTGTTATTCACCATAAATTATTCATGTGTAATAGTGGAATCAGTGTCTTGGTTATTCTCTCATATCTTGAATCAATTTTGTTCTTTATTATTAATTTTTATAAGTCTAAAATCTTTTGCTTTCACAAGTCTCAACGAACCTTTTTACTACAACATTATTGAGTCACATCAATTTTGGCGCCGCCCGACGGAGCTTGTCTTTAGGCTAGAGTTTTTAGATTTTCTTTTAGGTTTTTAATTATTTGTTCTTCTTTACGTTTTTGGGTTTTTGTCTTTTCCTTTCAGATTTTGGGATTTGGAGGGAAAGAAAAATTTTCCAAAGCTTTTGGTGAATACTTACAGATTTGGAGTTAAAGACAAAGCGAAAGGAGCGAAAGAAGAAGATTTTTTTTTTATATTTTATAAAAGAGAGAAAAAAAAAAGAGAGGCATTTTTCTTTTTTTAGATATTTTTATTTTTTTAGACTTTCTTTTTATTTTGCACTTTTACTTTTTGGACTTGGACATTTGGACATTCGGACATTCTTTTATTTTTAAACCCTACGGAAGGGTAGTATTAAATATAAACTGTTTGCAGAGAAGGACGGTGATTACGATATCACCTCGGCCCCTCGGGTTCGTACATGACATAGGAGTCGTGGCCCGAGTCGACTACAACGGTTCATCCCCCATCTGGTACGGGAGGTAAGTTTGTCGATACACTCGCAAATCTCCTGTCAGCGAGTTACTGTATTCCTTCGTTTGCATATATGCTGAGGACTTGAAAACGGCTGTTTTAAATTCCTAGTAAAGGGCAAGGACTGGCCATACAAGATAAGGGCTCGGATTTCATCACCGTTCTCTTCTTGCCCGCCTTAGGAAAACAATACTTAACGCGAACCTAAGCCTTAAAATTTGGAATAGAACGAGACCGATAGGGTAACGAGCTTAGTAGGAAAGTCTTTTGAAAAATATTGGTTACTCTTTTATCATACTTCGAAGTTCATGATGGTCTCTGTGAAGTTGAATGCGTGACTGCGCCGCCTTGTAATAGCGGTGAGGCCTTGGGTATCAAAGCTCCACAGAGCTTCCCTCGCCTTGATTCAACTTACTTTGACTCGGATTGATCCAGAGGGGTTTGCTCAGATTGTATCGAATTCCCTTTCGAACGATTAGAAGCTGGTCTACAAAACAATCTAAGTGGAGCCATCATGCTTTTTGTTTGTTAGATATCATTAGGTTTGCTGTGGTGGAGTCATCCTTGTTTGTGTTTGCATAGAACTTCCCTTCCTTTTATGATTTTTCTTTTTCTTTTGTTTTGTTTTTCTAGTGTATGCCCGAGGTCATTAGATAGCGGGCTTGGAAAAGAAACACTCTAGGTCGTTTGATTAGTGACAAACCTAATAGTTCTTCTTGTGAAGGAGGGGAACTCGAAGACTCTTCTTTTGAGAGCCCCGTTTTTGGAAACTTCAGTTTTGAGAATCTGTCTCTTAGTGAGGAAAGTACCCCTAGTGCTTGGTTGTACTTAGATGGCAACTTTGAAAGATTACATGTTCCCAACTGGGACCAACCGAGCTTCGTGCATTAAGTTACCAGCTGATGCTTGTCGTAACCACAACAAATTAATTAATATTTTTCCACCTAATTAACAAGTAATATAGTGTAGTCAAGTTCGTTCCCACGAGGAGCAAGAGATTCTAGTTGTAAAAATTGTCACGAAAAGGGGGGATGTATAAAGCAAAAGAAAATAAACAAAGCAATTCAAAGTTAAAGTTGAAATCAATAAGAGAGACAAGATCAAGGAATCCTTCTTCGTTTGCAAAACAATGATTAAAGTTATGTTCTTTTCTACTTGTTATAAGTCACAGATTATCACCAACCGTAGGTAAAGCGGCTAGATCGGTGCTAAACCCCTAAATCCCTTGTATCACCGGATACGGAAGTTCTCGACTAGGATTCTATTTACCAAACCACCTAGTAGTAGATCACTCAAGATGTAATTTAAATAAACGCATTAAGATTTATGAACTTATTAGGTTGATATTAGTAGTTAGACTCTTAGATCAAGGTCTACTTGCTAACGTTGTTTTCATACACAATTGCTCCACGGAATCCCTCATGCAAGGTCTCGTGTTTGCTACTTATGTAAAGAGTCAGAAAACGATTACTTATCCCCCTAACTTTCACTAGCTTTAGATCAAATTAACAAATCAATTTAGTTGGCCACCCAAACAATCTATCAATTAATCATGAATGTCTTTAAGATCATTCCTATTCGTAAAAACAAACGATAATCATGTGAAAAACTTCAAGATAGAATTGAAAATAAAAACTTAAATCATATGTTAAAAACTAGGAATTCATCCTCAATCAATAAGAAAATTAGCTACTCATGCTAAAGAGTTCACAAAAAATAAGAAAAGAAAAGTGTTGTGTGTGTAGAGAGGTTTGTCAAAAGATGTAGAAAACTTCTCTATTTATGGGCTTCAATATTCTCCAAATCTTCCAAGGAATATAATCCTTTTCCTTTAGTAATTCAATTTCCAAATCCAAGCCTTTCTCAACTCTTCCATCTTCTCTTTCCAAATTTGAGCCCAATTCTCCATCCAATTCCTAGTCCAAGTCTTCACACCCATGAGAGAAGTCCACAGAAAATCCTGGAATTTTTGGCTCGCCGGAAAATCGGTATTATGGCGGAATTTGACCGGAATCCGTCCACCGCAAGGCCACTGAAAATTTCACAATCACTTTGGTATATTCGACGGAATATTCCGTCAGTCCACCCGTTAGGACTAACAGTCAAGCGGGTCAGCCCGTTAGTCAAGGAAGTCAAGCGGATGATGAGTTAGCTTCTGTCGACTTCGATTTGGCTTCTTGGTCCTAACAGGCCCAGGTTGAGTTATGCTGGATCGGTCATCGCCAGAGTTGACTCGCCGGTGCGAAAGCCGTAGAGTCTCGAGCTGTTCTGAGGCTTTCCGGCCAAGTTCGGCCTCTCTTTAGCTCCATCCCTGTTCAAATCCTAGCACATTCATCTATTCATTTCACTGCTCCTGCAACATCATCTTGGTTAACAACACCATATCCCACAGCCTTCCCATCTTCTGTTACAGATTCAGTAGCTCAGAACCCATCTGGTCACCACTAAAACCAGCTCCATTACCACTGCTATCTTAATCCTTGCTTCCCTGCTCACACATCGATCTCAAATTTGTAGCTAACCCAAAGCGACGACATCGAGCTCTGTTCTTCTCAAGCTGAAACCCATTTTCTCTGCATCATCCCCCGTATTCAAAAGCAAACCCATCTTCTTTGGTTCATCAAGTTCGATGTTGCTACCAACAACACCAGAACCCATATGTTGTTCTCGATTTCAGATTCATTGCCATCTTTGATTTAACTACAAACCCATCACAGATTCAAAAATAGAGACTAACCCATACTCGATTCGTCTCTAATTCATCACCAAAGCCACGACCCATTCTTCAATTCAGGAACCCTAGTTCCTAATTTCAATCTGTTCTTCTCTGCATATTTAATGAACACCACCATCTCTCCATCTCGAACCCATCTCTGATTTATCAATTATAGTTCTAATTCCATCTCTTTGATTCAGCTTTTTAGTACGCTTCACCCTTCAATTCACAGCAAAACTCAATTAACCACAAACCCATCTCTACTTCATCAATTCTCTCATTCGTTAACAGCATCAGTGTCTGTTTCTCAAATTCTCAGCAGCACTCAAACCCCAACATCACTATCCATACCAACAATTCGAATCAAACCCTAGCTCAGTTTTAACAACTTCGATCCCCTGAGACCCAACAGCAAACCCATATCTTCCGAGCTGCTTCAATCCCACAGATCCCCTTTCCTTGATTCGATTAAACAACAGCGGAACCCTAATCTATACACCAGTATCTTTCATCACCAGGACAACCAAAATATCTTCAATTCATTGTCAATTCAACGGCAACAAAATCTACTAACCTTGGATTCAATTTCAGAGTCACTCCATGGATGCGCCTCTTTTCTCTCTTTCAGGTGGAATTAATGAATGAGATGAATGAGATAACTCTCGATTTAGGGTAGGGGTGTGAGAGATGGGGAATTGATAAGGATACCCTTCTACATAAAATAAGGGTCACCCCAGATTGAGTGCCCTATAACACAGGTGGTCGCCCCCTTAGTCACAGCTGGTTGTCTTTAGTTCTCGTCCAAAAATAGAGTTGCCCCTTAACCTTGACTGGGCTCCGGATAGTGTTCGCCCATGAAATGAAAATTTTTCCCTTTTGCTCAAATTGGGTGATTTCTTCTTCTTTTCCTCCATGCGACTCCATAGTAGCTACAAAACTCAAAACAAGCGTAAAATACATAATTTACAAGAAAAATAGCAAAGAAAGCATAAACAATAGATAGTAAATAGGATGTATTTTACACCCTATCACCAGCCAATACGGCTAACTTCAAGATAAAAGCTAGTATTCTTCAGATAATCCTATATTCTTAGGAAAAGATGATGAGAACCCTTATTTTCATATTAGGGACTTTGAGGAAATTTGTGGGACAGTTAGAATAAAAGACCTTACTGATGAAGTTTTGAAACTTAAGATGTTTCCCTTTTCCTTAAAAGATAAAGCCAAGACCTAGCTAAACAACTTACCATCTGGATCCATTGAAACATGGCAGGAACTTATTGCTTCTTTATATATGAAATTCTACCCTAAGCATAAAACTGCAGCTGTTAGGCAGAAAATTAGTGCTAGTGTGCAACACGAGGGAGAGTCTCTTTATAGGTTTTTTAGAGAGATTCAATGATCTCCTATCTCGGTGTCCTCACCATGGATTTGATAAGATGAAACTTGTAGGGATTATTTATGATGGTTTAGACTATTCGACCAAAGCCATGGTCGAGTCTATGTGTCTTTGGTGAGTTTACTAATAAAAGTCTTGAGGATGCCTTTACCTTCTTAGGAGATGTTCTTTGAGAAATCCCAACGGTGGGAGTCTTGTGTTGGACCCCTAAAAGACTCTTGGTCTATAGAAGTAGCACCAATGTGGTAGATACAAGCTTGGGTCGGATGCTAAGTTTGCTTCTTTGTCCGAAGGTTAGAAGCTTTGGAAATGGGACAGTCTAAAAATAGGTCCTTGGTGAACCTAATAGAACCTCTCAAGTATCTAGTTGTGGAATAGAGCCCGATAACTCATTTTGGGAAGGTCAGGTTAGTGAAGAGCAAGCTCATGCTATCTATAACAATGCTAGGTTTGAGAACCATCAGAAGTTTGACCCATACTCAGAGACCTACAACCCTGGTTGGAGAAACTATCCTAACTTCTCTTGGTCTAAGGGCCAAAATCAAATTCGATCTAGTAATTCTCGGCCTCCCCTGGTTTTGGTTATAATAAGAATTCTTAGAGTCAAACCCGGTTCAGAACCCTTCTGAAAATAGAATGACTAGCTTATAGGAATCTCTTAGTATACTAAAAAAGAGCCAGGAGATGTTAACACAGAGCCAGGAAATGTTAGTAAAGACCCAGGGTAATTTTCAAGAGGAAACCAAGCAGAATTTTAAGAATAATTCCCAGTCTCTTGCTAAATTAGAACTTCAAGTCGGCCAAATAGCTAAGTTCCTTAGTGAGCGAGAAGATGGAAGGTTCCCTAGTCATACTAATCCTAACCCTAAAGGAGAGAAATCGTACAATCATGTGAATTCTATTACAACCCTTAGGAGTGGAAAGAAAGTTTACAATAAGGTCCCCATGCCTGATAGTCAACATGATGTAGTTCACCCTTCTGAGCCAAAAAATGATGAGGAGACTGATAGAGTCTCTAAAGAGACCAATGAGGGTCATATTGAACCAGGCGTTGTTCCCAGAGCCCGTTCCCAGTTGCTAGTTCCAACTAAGAGGAGTCTAACTTTAATGATATATTGGAGGTTTTTAAGCGGGTAACTATCAACCTACCATTGTTGGATGCGATTAAGCATATTCCCGCTTATGCAAAGTTTCTTAAGGACTTGTGTACACGAAAGCGTAAGCTTAGTGTTCAAAAGAAAGCCTTCCTAACTAGTCACGTGAGTTCCATTATTAGAATACCACTACTCCTAAGTATAAAGACCCGGGGTCCCACTTTATTTCTTGCACAATAGGTAAATACCATGTTGAGAAAGCTTTGCTTGACTTAGGAGCCGAGTGTGAACTTACTCCCATACCATGTGTACCTTAAGCTAGGACTTGGTGAGATGAAACCTACCCGATGACTCTTGATTAGGCGATGACAGTCCGTTAAAATTCCTCGGGGTGTGATCGAGGATGTTCTCATAGAGGTCGACAAGTTTATTTATCCTAGATTTTGCTATCCTAGATACCCAACCTGTCACGACCCAGAGAACCAGATACCAGTAATTTTAGGTCGCCCGTTTTTAGGTACATCCAATGCGATCATTAACTGTCAAACTTGTATTATGAACTTGTTGAGCTGAATGTCTTTCATATTAGTAAGCTACCCTCTGAACTAGATGACTCGAGCATAGAAGAGGTAAACATGATAGGAACATTAGTCGAGGAGTCATTACAAACACTTTGTTAGAAGATCCTTTAGAGAAATGCCTAGCTCACTTTGGGATTGATTTTGATGATGATGATGTGATTAATGAGGTGAATGCCTTGTTAGATTCAACCCCTTTGATAGACACTAGTAATGGCTAGAAACCCAAGTTCGAACCTCTACCTGTTTCTAAGTCTACCCTAGTTCCTTCGTTAGAAGTGCCTCTAAGTTGGACCTAAAACCATTACCGGATACCTAAAGTATGTGTTTTAGGCCCTTCGAGACTTTACCCGTGATTATTGCTTCCGACTTGGATAGTGATCGGAAAGTAGGCTAATGCCGATCATTCAAAACAACAAGGAAGCTTTAGGGTGGACCATATCGGACATTAAGGGTATAAGTCCCTCTTTGTTTGTATGCATCGGTCCTTCTAGGGAGATGCAACGAAGACTAAACCCTAATATGAAAGAAGTAGTTCGAACCGAGGTTCTTAAGGCTGTTAGATGCGGGGCATTATCTACCCTATTTCGAGACGGTAAGTGGGTCGGCCCGTTCGGAGTTGTTCCCAAGAAATCCGGTATTCTTTTGTAGTCCCGAATGATAACAATGAGTTAATCCCTACCCGAGTGACCACGGGTTGGCGTGTTTGTATTGACTATAGAAAATTGAACAAGGTCACTAGGAAGGACCACTTTCCCCTTCCCTTCATCGACCGGATCTTTAGAGATTAGTGGACATAGTCATTCTTGCTTTTTAGATGGCTACTGCGGCTATAATCAGATCGTCATTGCCCCGAAGACCGAAGAAAACCACTTTTACCCGTCCCTTTGGTACCTTTGTGTATAGACGCATGCCTTTCGGGCTATGTAACGCCCTGCGACTTTTCGGTTGCATGATGAGCATATTTTCGAGATATGGTAGAACGGTTCTTAGAGGTCTTTATGGATGATTTTTTCAGTGTTTGGTTCGTCTTTCGATGAGTGCTTGCATCATTTGTTATTAGTGTTGACCAGATGTAAGGAAAAGAATCTAGTGCTTAATTGGGAGAAATGTCATTTCATGGTTCAATCAGGAATTGTTTTAGGGAATATCGTATCTTCTAAGGGTATAGAGGTATATAAAGCCAAAGTTGACCTTATTAAGACTTTACAGGTCCCAAAAAACGTAAAAGATATTAGGTCATTCTTAGGGCATGCAGGTTTTTATCGTCGATTCATTAAGGATTTTAGCTTGATTTCTAGACCTCTTTGCAATTTGCTTGCAAAAGATGTTAAGCTTGTCTAGAGGCTTTTGGGAAGCTTAAGACTTTACTCACTACCACCCCCATAGTCCAGGCACCTAATCGGAACCTACCCTTTGAGATCATGTGCGATGCTTGATTATGTTATTGGTGTTGTCTTTAGGTCAGCGAAAACAAATTACTTCATGTGATTTACTATGCTAACAAAACTCGAATGATGCCCAGTTGAACTATACCATTACGAGAGAAGGAACTATTGGCCATTGCGTTTGCCTTAGACAAGTTTAGACCCTATCTCTTAGGTTCTAAGATCGTAATCTATACCGATCATGCTTTCTTTGAAATACCTTTTGTCTAAGAAGGATACCAAACCTAGATTGATTAGATGGATCCTTTTATTACAAGAATTTTGTCCGGACATTAGAGACAAAAAGGGTGCGAGAAAATGTAAGTGCTGAGACCACTTGTCTAGGATAGTTGTTAGTTCCCCTAATGATTCCCTTCATATAAGGGATAGCTTTCCTGATGAACAATTGTTTTCTGTTTCCCAATCACCTTGGTATGAAAATATAGTGAATTATCTTGTTACTGGTCGAATGCCCCAACATTGGGGTAAATAAGATCGTTCTAGGTTTTTAGCCGAGGTTAAGCACTTCTTTTGGGATGATCCTTATTTGTTTAAGTATTGTCCGGACAGTTATTAGGAGATGTGTACACGAGTGACCAGTCCGGTATTATTTCCTTTTGTCATGATCATGCTTGTGGGGGTCACTTTAGTGCTAAGAAGACTGCTTGCTAAGATATTGCGGTGTGGATTCTATTGGCCTTCATTGTTTAAAGACTCCCATAGTTCTTGTGTTACTTGTGAACGTTGCGAAATTAGGAACCATTTCCCGTAGGAACATGATGCCCTTGAAACCTATTTTAATCGTTGAGGTCTTTGATGTGTGGGGTATTGACTTTATGGGTCCATTTCCTAATTCTTTTGGTAACCTTTACATCCTTGTCTCCGTAGACTATGTCTCTAAGTGGATTGAGGCGGTTGCGTGTAAAACCAATGACCATAGGGTTGTGATTGAGTTCTTGAAAAATAATATACTTACACGTTTTGGTACACCGCGAGCTATAATTAGTGATGGAGGGTCGCACTTTTGTAATGGACCTTTTAAGCTTTTGATGAAGAAATACGGTATTACACATAAGGTAGCCACCCCGTATCATCCACGAGACTAGTGGTCGGGTAGAGGTTTCTAATAGGGAGATAAAACGTATATTAGAGAAAACAGTTAATCCTAATCGGAAAGACCGGTCGTCTAGGCTTATTGATGCCTTATGGGCTTACCGTCTGCGTTTAAAACCCCTATTGGAATGTCGCCTTATCGGCTTGTTTATGACAAGGCATGTCATTTACCTGTTGAGTTAGAACATAGAGCTTATTGGGGCTGTGGAAGCGGCTAAATTTTTCACTTGACAAGGCGGGATCCCATAGGAAACTCCAGCTCAATGAGTTGGACGAGATTCGTATAGATGCTTACGATAGTGCGAAGGAGTATAAGAACAAAATGAAACTTGTGCATGATAGAAATATTTTACGAAGTCATTTTCTCCAGTCAAAAAGTTCTTACATGTGATACCCGCTTGCATCTTTTCCCTGAGGAGATTCGTTCTCGGTGGACGGGTCCTTTTATTGTTCGCCTTGTATTTCCTCATGGATTTGTTGAGATCGAGACACCGGATGGTAGTAGTTCTTGAAGGTTAACGGTCGAGAGATTGAAACCCTTTTAGAGGCCTTTCCTATAGGTGATGTTAAGGAGGTCCCTCACGGAGGACCTGTTTACCCTTGATTGACCATCGAGGTGATTGTATGTTGTATATTAGTTTTTGATTTCTCTCTTCACCCGGGTACTATCTTTCCGACTTCTTTCTTTACTGATTCCTCATGTTACTTTACTTTTTGGTATTGCACTTTCATTAAACATTGAGGACAATGTTAGATTTAAGTTTGGGGGTGGGAAGAAACTTCTTGTTAGTTTTTAGTTGCAATAAATAAACTCCGAGCCTAGAAATTTATGTTTATTAAGGTCGGCACTAACCAATCTAAGTGGATGGAAAAATTTTGGTTGTAGGAGTTGAGGAACCAATCGATTAGATGGCAACATCTAAAGAGTCTATTCATAAAAGCACAGAGCTCAGGTGTTAGAAATAACATGATAGTTTCACCATATCTCGTTGAGTCCTTTTCACTTATGTTTTTATTTTATTTTGTTCTTTGTAAACTATGTTTCTCTAAGTGATTAGGTGGGCCCACGAATCAAGTTGTTACCAATGCTAGGGTGAATTAGAGTGATTGAGATACAAAAAAAAAAAGTGAAAAAAAAAAAAAAATTGAGACAAGACCATCAAACCAACCTAATAAATTCAATAAAGTCGACCAACGGAACCCTTGTATATGCCGGTTGTGTTGACCTAGAGTTAGGATTATCGACCACTTTGGTTCCCTTGTATATGCCGATTGTGTTGATATTAGTCGAACTAGTATCTCGGTCCATTAGGATAGGTTCATTTGGCGGAGGCCTTGAGATAGATATGGGAAACACCGTTCACTTAGTAAACATCAAAACCATCTATGTTTTTTTATATCCATCTTCTTGATCTATCCATGTGATTAGTTTTGACTCAGGGTATTGATGTCCATAGTGCGACTATCTCGAGTAGAGCTCTCTGTGACTTATATATGAATTTTAGTATGCTTAAGTGCAAACTCGTGTACATCAATTGGAATTTCGCATCAGGGTACTTCCTCATGTAATCAATAAGTATGCCAACCAAGGAGATTCTTTAGTGCCTTCCAAGGTTACTGCGTAGATAGCTAGGGTGCAGGTAAAGGTTTTGTGGGTACACCTCACGGTAAACCCTCTCAGGAGACATCACTCATGTAGGGCCATATAGGGGTTCAAATGATTTTTATTTTCTAGAATAAATTTGCTCGAGGACTAGCAAATAATAAGTTTGGGGGTATTTGATAGACGCATTTATGTGTCTAATTTGTCCTCAATGTTTCGTATTGTTAGTACTCGTTTTTGTCCTTATTATGGTGTTTTGTGTGTTTGTAGGTATTTTTGGAAATAAAGATTGTTGGAAAATTCGGCTCGAAAAGTTGCTCGGAACACCCCCGGAGGACATTTGCTATTCGGACTCCCACTTTGGATAAGGGGTAACCCAATTACTAAGGGGCACCCAACCGATATTCGCACCCTCATTTGTTGGATAAGGGTGACCATCTTCTACCTTTCAAACCTGTTTTTGGCGGGAAAATCTGGTTTCAAAGAACCAAATTTAGGGTTGATTTTAAAGGTGTTTCAGTGAGACTCAATGGCTGAAATTGGTTAGGAAGCTTTGTTGGAGCATCACAGGGATGGTATAGGTGTTCTTTTCGATCCAATTTGGCTGAATAGTCGATTGGAAGTAAAACAGGGCAAGACGGTTACGGGAGAGAAATACACGGGATTACGGCGTGGTTAAACGTGTGCTTGATCGTGTTTGGATTAAGATGTATCTCTGCGAGACGTGTAGGAGTGAATCTTCGTACAACAGACGCGTGAGAAGACAAGATTGGAAAGAAAATATTCCCGAGAATATTTTCTTCAATAACGAGTTAATGAAGATTTTCAGGAGTAATGAGCGTGAGCTTTTGCTTCTGCTGGGTTATAAATAGGTGCTGGGAGGTCAGAGAACGAACACGGAGAGTTTGGGAGGTTTTAGAGCAACCACAAAGCAATAAAAATCGAGTTGGAGAATTCTACTGCTGCTGCTGCTGCCATTGAAGAACACGAAGAACATTCAACGCCACACCCGGGACCGTCGTTTTTGCTACGGTGCTTACGACTCGCATCCGTGGGTCGTAATACTGAGAAGCGGAACTTAAAAGCAACGATATGATTTTTAACCTTCTTTGTAACAGTGTTTACAACACTTATAATCGTTGCAAACACCCGATTTTCATCATTTTCTCCATTTCATCATTTGTACACCTCCTTGAGCAATAAAAAATGAGTTTTGAGCGTGTTTCCAACATGATGAGAGGCTAATTCTCCCACAACCAAGGCAATGAGGAAGCTATTTACGCATGAATAATTGGTAACTATTTTATTTTCTCTAATTTATAATTAATAATTCACTCAATCATTTGCTTTTGCGGAAGTTTTAATTGTTTGCAAAATTCTTTTCATTAGTTGTGATTCAATTAGATAGGTTATGCTTTGTATTAAGATAATCTATGCTTAGGGATACAATTAATTTTTGAGAATTTGACTGATTATTTGTGAATTAAGAAACAAAGGATTTATATAAAAAAAAAGATAATTAGAGTTTTGTGTTATTCACCATAAATTATTCATGTGTAATAGTGGAATCAGTGTCTTGGTTATTCTCTCATATCTTGAATCAATTTTGTGTTAATTTTTCTTTATTATTAATTTTTATAAGTCTAAAATCTTTTGCTTTCACAAGTCTCAACGAACCTTTTTACTATTACATTATTGAGTCACAGCATACTTGTTGCAACGTTTGTCACAACACTCGCATACTAAAATCACATGGATAGATAAGAGAATGGAAATATAAAAGTGAAGTGTGCAAATGTTGACTTAAGTGAAAGATGTTACCCACAATACTTGTATGAATGTCGTCAAAGGATTCTTATTTATAGCGCAATAGTTGAGAGAAGCACCCATTTAACTCGACTAAATGATTAGATATTCTAAGCGCATGTTCCTTTTCAGCAAGTATGTGATAGTTGCCTTGGATCCTGCATTCCACGCTTGTTTAGGAAATGGAGACAGGGACAACGTTTCACACATACTACTATCAAAGTGTCGAGAACCTCATCAATAGTCTTTTTGACTTGCTATATAATGATGATATGGTTTTTTATTTTCATCGACTATGATTAGTCCGAAATTCCGGACCTATCATTTATTAGTGTCGATAAATGAAGAGGGGCCTTATATTTCCTACTTGTTAAGTATGAGTATCTCAAATTCCAGCAGAAATTTTCGGAATTATAGTATGCGTACACGTTTGCATACTTTCTTGTCTTGATATTCGATAAAAGCTTCGTTTTGGCCACAACTTCTTCATCCGAACTCGGAATGACCTCATTCTTTTTGCATACTTTTCCTTTTCAATTCTATTCAAGATGGTGATGATAAATCCTTAATTTGAATGAGTTAAGATCGGTCTTTGTCCCTTCTCTTGATTTTGAGCGTTTTGCTCCTTTTTGTCGCACTTCTTCCACTTCTCTTGGACTTGGGAACTTGAATACTTGGAATAATTCTATTCCTAGCTCTTTTGAGGGGACTGAACATGGTTTCGGTTTTCGCACGAACAGGACCGAACCCTAGGATCGATTTGGAGAAGCGAACCAAACCATTTACTAATGGATTGGTTATGGTAAAAAAGTTTGAAAACCGACATTGTTGGTTCGGTTTTGGTTTGACCTGAAAACCGAACCAAAACCAATGGAAAACCAAAAAGTATAGGCTGATGATTAAAATCAGATAGATTTAATCTACCCCGTCCATCTCACACTTTAAATATGGAATTTGGAGCATGCAGAACTTAAAGTTTATGTATTTTGAATCTATAATGTTTATGTTTAGAACTATGCTTATAAACTTGAGTTATGAACTACGCTTATATGTTAATTACATTTTGCAGGTAGGTTAAAAAAATTCAACTTGTTATTTTTTTTAAAGATTTGAACTGTCAGTTTCAGAAAACTGACATACATTCGATTTTCCATTAACCCAATGGAACAAACCGAAATCGGCTAAAACCATTTAGAAACCGAACCAATGGTTAATGGATTGGTTTGGTTTATATTTTTAGAAGCCGATAGTATTGGTTTCGGTTTTGGTTTGGATAGAAACCGAACCAAAACCGACCATGAACAGCCCTACTTTTCAGCACTTTATAGCTCCTTTTTGGATGATTCACCTAATAGAGGAAAATTAGAGAAAACAAGAGTAATAATACAAATATATGCAAGAATAATAACCTAAAAAAGTATGGAATGGATACTAAAATCATATGAATTATGCACTTATCAAATTCCACAACACTTACCTTTTGCTAGTCCTCGAGCAACTAAATAAAACTAATCCTAAATAGAACAATTCCATGTCGTTGACAAAACGGTTACACTTAGCATGTATAACAAGACTTTAAACCCCTAGGTGTCCCTAGTTGACGAGTTATAGTCTCGTGAGGGTTTACAAGAGGTATACCCACAAAACCTACTCCAATTTCTTACCTTGGAAGAACCACTAATGATAGACACAAAGTAGAAAACCAAATAATTAGCTTGCATAAGTTCTATAGCTGCGAACATCCCACATACATTCCAATCACACACAAGCAATTACTTGCGTATGAAATTCAACCTGATTGCAAAAATCTACTAAGATAGTCATCGTACTTGTTGCAACGTTTGTCACAACACTCGCATACTAAAATCACATGGATAGATAAGAGAATGGAAATAGAAAAGTGAAGTGTGCAAATGTTGACTTAAGTGAAAGATGTTACACACAATACTTGTATGAATGTCCTCAAGGGATTCTTATTTATAGCGCAATAGTTGAGAGAAGCACCCATTTAACTCGACTACATGATTAGATATTCTAAGCGCATGTTCCTTTTCATCAAGTATGTGATAGTTGCCTTGGATCCTCCATTCCACGCTTGTTTAGGCGACAGAGACAGGGACAACGTTTCACACATACTACTATCAAAGTGTCGAGAACCTCATCAATAGTCTTTTTGACTTGATATATAATGATGATATGGCTTTTTATTTTCATCGACTATGATTAGTCCAAAATTCCGGACCTATCATTTATTAGCGTCGATAAATTAAGAGGAGCCTTATATTTCCTACTTGTTAAGTATGCGTACCTCAAATTCCAGCAGAAATTTTCGGAATTATAGTATGCGTACATGTTTGCATACTTTACTGTCTTCAGAATTCGATAAAAGCTCGTTTTGGCCACAACTTCTTCATCCGAACTCGGAATAACCTCATTCTTTTTGAATACTTTTCCTTTTCAATTCTCTTCAAGACGGTGATGAGAAATCCCTAATTTGAATGAGTTAAGATCGGTCTTTGTCCCTTCTCTTGATTTTGAGCGTTTTGCTCCTTTTTGTCGCACTTCTTCCACTTCTCTTGGACTTGGGAACTTGGATACTTGGAATACTTGTATTCCTAGCTCTTTTCAGTAGGACTGAACATGGTTTTGGTTTTCCTCCGGAACCGGACCGAACTAGACCGATTAGGAGGAAACTGAACCAAACCATTTACTAATGGATTGGTTATGGTAAAAAAGTTTGAAAACCGACATTGTTGGTTCGGTTTTTGTTTGACCTGAAAACCTAACCGAAACCAATGGAAAACTAATAAGTATAGGCCGATGATTAAAATCAGATAGATTTAATCTACCCCGTCCATCTCACACTTTAAATATGGAATTTGGAGCATGCAGAACTTAAAGTTTATATATTTTGAATCTGTAATGTTTATGTTTTGAACTATGCTTATAAACTTGAGTTATGAACTACGCTTGTATGTTAATTACATTTTGCAGGTAGGTTAAAGAAATTCAACTGTTATTCTTTTTAAAGATTTGAACTGTCAGTTTCAGAAAACTGACATACGGTCGGTTTTCCATTAACCCAATGGAACAAACCGAAACCGGCTAAAACCATTAAGAAACCGAACCAATGGTTAATGGATTGGTTTGGTTCAGATTTTTAGAAGCCGATAGTATTGGTTTCGGTTTTGGTTTGGCTAGAAACCGAACCAAAACCGACCATGAACAGCCCTACTTTTCAGCACTTTGTAGCTCATTTTTGGATGATTCACCTAATAGAGGAAAACTAGAGCAATCAAGAGTAATAATACAAATATATGCAAGAATAATAGCCTAAACAAGTATGTAATGGATACTAAAATCATATGAATTATGCACTATCAAATTTCACAACACTTAGCTTTTGCTAGTCCTCGAGCAAACTAAATAAAACTAATCCTAAATACAACAATTCCATGTCGTTGACAAAACGGTTACACTTAGCATGTATAACAAGCCTTTAAACCCCTAGGTGTCCCTAGGTGACGAGTTATAGTCTCGTGAGGGTTTACAAGAGGTATGCCCACAAAACCTACTCCAATTTCTTGCCTTGGAAGAACCACTAAGGATAGACACAAAGTAGAATTCCAAATAATTAGATTGCATAAGTTCTTTACCTGCAAACATCCCACATACATTCCAATCATCACACACAAGCAATTACTTGCGTATGACATTCAACCTGATTGCAAAAATCTACTAAGATAGTTATCGTACTTGCGTTTGTCATAACACTCGCATACCAAAATCACATGGATAGATAAGAGAATGGAAATAAAAAAGCGAAGTGTGCAAATGTTGACTTAAGTGAAAGATGTTACCCACAATACTTGTATGAATGTCGTCAAAGGATTCTTATTTATAGCGCAATAGTTGAGAGAAGTACCCATTTAACTCGACTACATGATTAGATATTCTAAGCGCATGTTCCTTTTCATCAAGTATGTGATAGTTGCCTTGGATCCTGCATTCCAAGCTTGTTTAGGCGACGGAGACAGGGACAACGTTTCACACATACTGCTATCAAAGTGTCGAGAACCTCATCAATAGTCTTTTTGACTTGCTATATAATGATGATATGGTTTTTAGTTTCATCAACTATGATTAGTCCGAAATTCCGGACCTATCATTTATTAGTGTCGATAAATAAAGAGGAGCCTTATATTTCCTACTTGTTAAGTATGCGTACCTAAAATTCCAGCAGCAATTTTCGGAATTAAAGTATGCGTACTCGTTTGCATACTTTACTGTCTTCAGTATTCGATAAAAACTCGTTTTGGACATAACTTCTTCATCCGAACTCGGAATGACCTCATTCTTTTTGAATTCTTTTCCTCTTTCAATTCTTTTCAAGATGGTGATGAGAAATCATAAATTTGAATGAGTTAAGATCGGTCATTGTCCCTTCTCTTGATTTTGAGCGTTTTGCTCCTTTTTGTCGCACTTCTTCCACTTCTATTGGACTTGGGAACTTGGATATTTGGAATACATCTGTTCCTAGCTATTTTCAGAAATTTGTAGCTCCTTTTTGGATGATTCACCTAATAGAAGAAAATTAGAGCAAACAAGAGTAATAATACAAATATATGCAAGAATAATAGCCTAAACAAGTATGGAATGGATACTAAAATCATATGAATTATGCACTTATCAAATTCCCCAACACTTAGCTTTTGCTGGTCCTCGAGCAAACTAAATAAATCTAATCCTAAATACAACAATTCCATGTCGTTGACAAAACGGTTACACTTAGCCTGTATAACAATCCTTTAAACCCCTAGGTGTCCCCAGTGGACGAGTTATAGTCTCGTGAGGGTTTACAAGAGGTATACCCACAAACCCTACTCCAATTTCTTGTCTTGGAAGAACCACTAAGGATAGACACAAAGTAGAAAACCAAATAATTAGCTTGCATAAGTTCTTTAGCTGCAAACATCCCCCATACATTCCAATCATCATACACAAGCAATTACTTGCGTATGACATTCAACCTGATTGCAAAAATCTACTAAGATAGTCATCGTACTTGTTGCAACGTTTGTCACAACACTAGCATACTAAAATCACATGGATAGATAAGAGAATGGAAATAGAAAAGTGAAGTGTGCAAATGTTGACTTAAGTGAAAGATGTTACCCACAATACTTGTATGAATGTCGTCAAAGGGTTTCTTATTTATAGCGCAATAGTTGAGAGAAGCACTCATTTAACTCGACTACATGATTAGATATTCTAAGTGCACGTTCCTTTTCAGCAAGTATGTGATAGTTGCCTTGGATACTGCATTCCATGCTTGTTTAGGCGACGGAGACAGGGACGACGTTTCACACATACTGCTATCAAAGTGTCGAGAACCTCATCAATAGTCTTTTTGACTTGCTATATTATGATGATATGGTTTTTTATTTTCATCGACTATGATTAGTCCGAAATTCCGGACCTATCATTTAGTAGTGTCTATAAATGAAGAGGAGCCTTATATTTTCGGAGTATGCGTACTTGTTAAGTATGCCTACTTGTTAAGTATGCGTACTTCAAATTCCACCAGAAATTTTCGGAATTAAAGTATGCGTACCCGTTTGCATACTTTACTGTCTTCAGTATTCGATAAAAACTCGTTTTGGCCACAACTTCTTCATCCGAACTCGGAATGACCTCATTCTTTTTGCATCTTTTCCTCTTTCAATTCTCTTCAAGATTGTGATGAGAAATCCTTAATTTGAGTGAGTTAAGATCAGTATTTGTCCCTTTTCTTGATTTTGAGCGTTTTGCTCCTTTTTGTCGCACTTCTTCCACTTCTCTTGGACTTGGGCACTTGGATACTTGGAATACTTCTCTTCCTAGATCTTTTCAGCACTTTATAACTCCTTTTTGGATGATTCACCTAATAGAGGAAAATTAGAGCAAACAAGAGTAATAATACAAATATATGCAAGAATAATAGCCTAAACAAGTATGGAATGGATACTAAAATCATATGAATTATGAACTTATCAAATTCCCCAACACTTAGCTTTTGCTAGTCCTTGAGAAAACTAAATAAAACTAATCCTAAATACAACAATTCCATGTCGTTGACAGAACGGTTACATTTAGCATGTATAACAAGCCTTTAAACCCCTAGGTGTCCCAGTGGACGAGTTATAGTCTCGTGAGGGTTTACAAGAGGTATACCTACAAAACCTACTCCAATTTCTTGCCTTGGAAGAACCACTAAGGATAGACACAAAGTAGAAAACCTAATAATTAGCTTGCATAAGTTCTTTAGCTGCAAACATCCTACATACATTCACTACACCAAATTCTGGGATTAGAAACAGAACCAGGACATTACTAAAACTGGATGTAACGGCCCTCGCCTGTTGCAAAAGTGGGTGTTACATTTTTTTTTTGTAACGGCTTTGTGGTCGTTAATTACGAATTTTTATACCGACCCTCGTAACATGCGTGAGCCGTTACGAATTTGCCACGTGGTAACGACTCAGGGGCCGTTACAAATTTTTTTTTTTTGCAACAGAAGTTTTGTAACGAAACTTATACCAAGCACTTATTTTTTTGTAACAGCAAAAAAATTACTGCCGGAAATAAGCCGAAATTCTAAATTCAATACATTCATGACCACACTCAACAACAATTTCTTCAATCTATGCAAAAGAACATTCATTAAATTCATAATCACATTCATTCAATGTAGAAAGTAATGATTGGAAAATGCTACTTACGTGACTGAAAAGTATGTAAAGCAAGAAATTAAAAGCAGCTCCAATCCACGCCCTTTCAGTGATTATGCCGCAAGTTCTTGTGACTTCTTTATACACAAGGGATAAATTCGAAACACCCTTGGAAAGAACTGGAATAATACAGTGTACAACAATAAGTTCTTCGTATCCAATGATGTTGAGCCTTGCAAGTTGGGGATGACAATCAGAATTACCACCTGATCAGACAACATGAATAAACTGAAAACCTCAAAATTGCAGGTCAATCCAAAAACTAAGAATATTTGGAACTGAAGTAAAAAATATACTTCCATATTTTAATAATGTTGTTGTAACAACGAGTAGTACCAATTATATGGATATAGCAATACAGTGAAAACATTAGGAGGAAATTGATGTTCTTTCCATAATCTTATATGTGCATGACTGCATCCTTAAAGAAAATGCTACCTGAACTACACATAAACCATACCTTACCTAGATAGTAACTGCATTTGGTACTACTAACCAAAGTTTAACATAGTGGAATAAAGTGATAGCTGAAGGCCTGAAGGAACTAGCATACCTGTGGAAGTGGAAGAGCTGCAAGGAAATCAACAAAGAAGTATGAAGACAAGTATCCCCGTGCTATTGCAACATGATCATTTACTAAATGACCCTTTACAAACACTCGAGAAGAGGCAGCAACGAAACCAGTACGGAATTGAAAGATAATGTGAAGTACATAAATAACATCAGTAAAGAAACGCATAACAAAAGCGGCAATCAGAAGCTTCTTATCCAAACCAATGCAACTCTTGTTCCTGTCAATCACCGGAACATGGAAGAATATGGGATCCAAGTAAACTGCAACCACGTGGAAAAATAGAAAAAACTTGTTCCACTTTTTAAGAAATGAACCATGTGGATCGAGGATTTTCGTTATGGTTTTCAGTCCCAATGCTTAAATTCAGTGGAACGCCCATTTGTTCTTGGACTATATATGGTATACACCTTGTAAAGAAACGCCCCCATTCGATTTTCTTCACATTCAACAGAAACTTACAGCCATGGATAACTACTGAGGTGGATCATCCGAATGGAATGAGCTTCATTATTCCTCCATCACTTTACATGGCCTGAGAAACCTAAGTTATCTCAACTAGGATGACAAACGACACTATAACATGAGATCTTCAAAACCTAACAAACACTGTACACAAAATCTGAATCCAGTTCATCATCTTTATATCCAAGATGACTATGCCATGGTAACAATGAGATGGTTCCTAAAAGAACATGCTCAAAGTAATTAACTTGACGAAGTTATTCAATCGTCTTTATCTTTTGAAGATTCGACCAAGACGGTACAGACTGATAGAATGATAGAAAAACGTAACAGTTCCAACAAGTTTGACATAATCTTCCTATACTAAGACTCAAAAAAACAAAGAAGAAGATTTGAACAAGGAAAAAAGAGAAGCACAAATAACAACTAAGGGAAAATGAATTTATCTAAATGCATAACTCAAGACTAATGGCTGAAGTTTCCCAATGGTCCAACAAAAGAAGCATAAAAGATAAATCGTATAACTACACACTAAAAAGTTATCACAGTTATCTATTGAGTAACATAACCCAAACAATGTGACAAATTACATTCATGCCCTCTCTGTACTGTGATGCGAACATGGCCATAACAGCAAGAGAAACAGAACCCATTGTGGCATAAGGAAGACTATCAATTGAACCATGTGGGTAGATCTACAAAAAACAACTTCCAGTTACAAACCGAACACATATAAAGAAGAAACTAAAGGAGATAGCAGTGGCAGTATTTGAGTGCAACAACCTCCAGTTAAATAGTGCAAAAACCTCCAGTTATCCAGATTCTTTCGAACTATGCAAAACCAAAAACATCTTAGTGCAAAAGACAAATATACCTGAAAAGGTGAGTCTTAAAAAGTGTAAGAGTTGTTACAACCCTTGATTGACAACCAGTTGCATAACGATGTAGGTTAAGTTGGGAGTTGACCATGTCTATATATAAAAAAAACAATATTTGTTGTTCACTTTCATACGTCTAAACTGTATAACGAAAATGTTGTTTATCCATAAATAACTTCCAGAGAAGAATATCCATGTTTTTGTTAAATAGCAGTTATGTAATGTATAGAAGTACATGCATACATTGGGTATGGTATAGATGACCAACAACCTCATCCTACAAAAGAGTAAAATGAGAAAATATACACTGTATCGTTTCGTATCATAGCAGTTCTGTTCCACAGCAATAAATATTAGGTGCCATGTAATGAATTTTTTCACAGTTCTTGTCACTAACAATGGATCCTTCTGTTGCCCTTGTATCCTCCCCAAGAACAACACCATCCTACAGTGGAAATGAAGGAAAAAATGAGAACAAATACCATCAACTACCATAAAGACTGAAACCATGAAACCGCAACTTTACCATGATCAGTTATAACATGATTGGTTTCATCATCTACATTGCCCTAAGATAAATTAATTACACTTAACGAACTTTCTTGTCCTCCCCTCTTTCAATAATAAATGTTTCCATCTTTGACGGTGATCTGGATGTTGCAGTGACAGAGGCCCCTTGTCCAGTACAAGATTAAAACTGTTTAGTGAAGGCACGAAACTGATATCCCGATCGAGTTACCCTCCATTACTATAACAGAGAGTGGTTGCATGATCTCAAAAATCTCCAACATAACTAAGGAGTACAAAAAAAGTTTGAAAATGAAGTAGTATTAAATTTTGATCTATGACTATCTTACTGTGAAGGTTTCCCAATCAATGGCTTTTTCTTAGTCCACAAAGATACCTGAACCTCCTCCATTTTTTGCACTTATATACTTATTTAACTTCAGAGATCTGAAACGAACCTTTGCTCCATCCTGCATTATAAACTTTGATAAATAAACAACAACCAAAAATGACAGAACTTAAGCAAAAACAAATTCATTCTATAAATAATACTTACGAGCATATCTGGATTGGCAATGCCATCAAATAGTTCAGGTTTCATCAATCTCTCAACAACCAACCAATTACCCAAGTTCACACCCCTTACTTTCCCACCCTTCACATTTAAGAATGACCCAACTGCACTCAACAAAAAACATAATTGCTCATCAAAATGCAGACAATTCTGAAATCAATGAAAAATAACTAAACAGGGGACATCCAATCAGTTAGTTATGATGATGAACACTTACACAATTCCAACTCTGACCAGTTCTTCAAAGTTCTAATTTTGATGAGCAACATAAACCCTAAAATCATTAAAAAAAACTAAAATCAGTTCATATTTCCAAACCCTTAAATATAAATTAACATAAAACCCTAAAATCAGTTCATATGTTGAAACTTATACCTTTTAAGTTGGATTAACAATCAGTTCTTCAGTTCTTCAAACCCTAACATCAAATCAGAAAAAAAAAATCGAATTAGATTTAATTGAAGAAGATTAACAAATCGAAACTAAGATGAAAAAAATCGTATCAGATTCACGGATCAACAAAATCGTATTAGAAACAAATCGAAACCCTAAAAACCAAACGATTGAAAAACTTAGAAACCTTAAAAATCGTAAAGTTATTGAAAACATCGATGAACACTTACACAGATTGACGATTGAAGAGATTTCTGTGATAATTTCATCGACTCATCGTTTGAGAGGAAGGGAAGAGAGGCAGGAGTTGAGAAGAATAGAAGATAGGCAGGAGCCGAAGAGGAAAAAAAATAGAAATGAAAAATCAATCTCGATTTAACAAAGGTATATCCTCTAAATCATGCATGTGAATCGCACACGTGTGGGAGGAAATATCCTCACGTATAACTCATCGTGGGTGGAAATATAATGCCACATGCACATTTTAAAGGTGTTACCACCCTGGTGTGACCAAGCGTGTGACTGGCAAGCCTAAAAGAAATTCGTAACGGTTTAGCCCTGTTACGAGTTTTTAAAAAATTAGGAACGGCTTTGGCCTGTTACGATTCCAGGAATTTGGTGTAGTGATTCCAATCATCACACACAACCAATTATTTGCGTATGATATTCAACCTGATTGCAAAAATCTACTAAGATAGTCATCGTACTTGTTGCAACGTTTGTCACAACACTCGCATACTAAAATCACATGGATAGATAAGAGAATGGAAATAGAAAAGCGAAGTGTGCAAATGTTGACTTAAGTGAAAGATGTTACGCACAATACTTGTATGAATGTCGTCAAAGGATTCTTATTTATAGCGCAATAGTTGAGAGAAGCACCCATTTAACTCGACTACATGATTAGATATTCTAAGCGCATGTTCCTTTTCAGCAAGTATGTGATAGTTGCCTTGGATCCTGCATTCCACGCTTGTTTAGGCGATGGAGACAGGGACAATGTTTCACACATACTGCTATCAAAGTGTCGATATGGTTTTTTATTTTCATCGACTATATTAGTCTGAAATTCCGGACCTATCATTTATTAGTGTCAATAAATGAAGAGGAGCCTTATATTTCCTACTTGTTAAGTATGCGTACCTCAAATTCCAACAGAAATTTTCGGAATTAAAGTATGCGTTCATGTTTGCATACTAGACTGTCTTCAGAATTCAATAAAAACTCGTTTTGGCCTAAGGGTGCACAGAACCGAGCGGACCGACGGACCGTCCGGAATCGGTGGAACCGCACTGTTTTTGTACCGAACCGAGGAAGGAAGGGGGTGCAGTGCCGGTCCAAAAAATGGGAACCGAGGCTAGGGAGGCAAGGCAATACACGGTCCTATCCCGAGTCCGTCTTGATCGTATGCTTTAGTAGTGATAGCCGTTAGATTTAGGGGTAATAAATGAATAACAACCATTAGATTAAAGGGTGGTATATAATAGAAAGATAGGGCTAGGGTTCTCATTTTCGTTTCTTTTTTTTTCCGTAAAGATTTGATAGTCTCTACAACTTCATTGCATCATCAAAATATTAGGTTTTAAGTTTGATTTGGAGTTTCTATAGAATTGAAGAGTGAATCGAGTTGTTGATGGATGAAGAACCATGGGTTTATTGGTTAATTGATGTTGTGGAGTTCGTGGATGGAGAATTTATGGAGATGAATATTATGAGACCAAGATTGAGTGAAGAGAAAATAGAATTAAGAACAACCGATGGTGGTAGTATTGATTCAGGAGATCATTCAAAACTCAGAGAATCAATAAAAGGTAGGGGTCTCATATATTTGAATCTGTTTAAGTAAAATTAGGTAGGGATCGATAAATCTTAGTTGGTTTTGTTTTAAATTGGAGTTATGAAGATTCTATTTTTGTTTAATTGTGAAATTGAGAGTCACAGATTATATTTTCTGGTGTTCTTCCCCAATTTAGGAACTAGGGTTTCTTAGGTTGAAACAACATATAATGGGTGAAGAAACTGAACTAGATGTGAATGATATTATGTTGTCTTTGATGATATTGGAGATGATTCACAGGGCAGTTAAGGGTGTGGGATGATGTTGGTGGTGGTGGTGAAATGGTGGTGTTGTAGACGGAGGGAAGAGACATGGAAGTTTTTAATAGAGACTAAAATCTAAATGGTTGAGGGAATGATGTGTGGTTTGTGGTGGTGGTGGTGTTGTTTTCGCTGGTGTAGGTGACGGTGGTGGTTCTGGTGATAGAGGTGTTGTCCCTAAAGGTGGTGGCGGAGCTGCTGGTGATTGATGAAGACCAATGAACATTCAGGGTGTGAAATTGATGAGGAGAAAACTGAATTTCTGGCAGAAAGTACCGATTGGTACCGATACCGTACCTGGTACCGTACGTGTACCGAATGGTACCAGAACCAAGGTACAAGGTAAAGGTACCGGTCCAAAATTTTGGAACCGAGGCTAGGGAGGTACAGGTACTCGGCCTCGGCAAGAACCGAGCCGAACCGTACCGTGTGCACCCTTATTTTGGCCATAACTTCTTCATCCGAACTCGGAATGACCTCATTCTTTTTGAAATTCTTTTCCTCTTTCAATTATTTTCAAGATGGTTATGAGAAATACTTAATTTGAATGAGTTAAGATCTGTTTTTGTCCCTTCTTTTGATTTTGAGTGTTTTGCTCCTTTTTGTCGCACTTCTTCCACTTCTCTTGAACTTGGGCACTTGGATACTTGGAATACTTCTATTCCTAGCTCTTTTCAGTAGGATTAAACATGGTTTCGGTTTTCCGCCGGAACCGGACCGAACCAGACTGATAAGAAGGAAACTGAACCAAACCATTTACTAATGGATTGGTTATGGTAAAAAAGTTTGAAAACCGACATTGTTGGTTCGGTTTTGGTTTGACCTGAAAACCGAACCAAAACCAATGGAAAACCAATAAGTATAGGCCGTTGATTAAAATCAGATAGATTTAATCTACCCTGTCCATATCACACTTTAAATATGGAATTTGGAGCATGCAGAACTTAAAGTTTATGTATTTTGAATCTGTAATGTTTATTTTTTGAACTATGCATATAAACTTGAGTTATGAACTACGCTTGTATGTTAATTACATTTTGCAGGTAGGTTAAAAAATTCAATTGTGTTATTCTTTTTAAAGATATGAACTGTCAGTTTCAGAAAACTGACATACAGTCGGTTTTCCATTAACCCAATGGAACAAACAAAAACCGGCTAAAACCATTAAGAAACCGAACCAATAGTTAAGGGATTGGTTTGGTTTAGATTTTTAGAAGCCGATAGTATTGGTTTCGGTTTTGGTTTGGCTAGAAACCGAACCAAAACCAACCATAGACAACCCTACTTTTCAGCACTTTGTAGCTCCTTTTTGGAAGATTCACCTAATAGAGGAAAATTAGAGCAAACAAGAGTAATAATACAAATATATGCAAGAAAAATAGCCTAAACAAGTATGGAATGGATACTAAAATCATATGAATTATGCACTTATCAAATTCCCCAACACTTAGCTTTTGCTAGTCCTCGAGCAAACTAAATAAAACTAATCCTAAATACAACAATTCCATGTCGTTGACAAAACGGCTACATTTAGCATGTATAACAAGCCTTTAAACCCCTAGGTGTCCCTAGTGGACGAGTTATAGTCTCGTGAGGGTTTACAAAAGGTATACCCACAAAACCTACTCCAATTTCTTGCCTTGGAAGAACCAATAAGGATAGACACAAAGTAGAAAACCAAATAATTAGCTTGCATAAGTTCTTTAGCTGCAAACATCCCATATACATTCCAATCATCACACACAAGCAATTACTTGCGTATGAAATTCAACTTTGATTGTAAAATCTACTAAGATAGTCATCGTACTTGTTGCAACGTTTGTCACAACACTCGCATACAAAAATCACATGGATAGATAAGAGAATGAAAATAAAAAAGTGAAGTGTGCAAATGTTGACTTAAGTGAAAGATGTTACCCACAATACTTGTATGAATGTCGTCAAAGGATTCTTATTTATAGTGCAATAGTTGAGAGAAGCACCCATTTAACTCGACTACATGATTAGATATTCTAAGCGCATGTTCCTTTTCAGCAAGTATGTGATAGTTGCCTTGGATCCTGCATTCCACGCTTGTTTAGGCGATGGAAAATGGGACAACGTTTCACACATACTGCTATCAAAGTGTCGAGAACCTCATTAATAGTCTTTTTGACTTGCTATATAATGATGATATGGTGTTTTATTTTCATCGACTATGATTAGTCCGAAATTCCGGACCTACCATTTATTAGTGTCGATAAATGAAGAGGAGCCTTATAATTACTACTTGTTAAGTATGCGTACCTCAAATTCCAGCAGAAATTTTCGGAATTAAAGTATGCGTGCCCGTTTGCATACTTTACTGTGTTTAGTATTCGATAAAAACTCGTTTTGGCCACAACTTCTTGATCCGAACTCGGAATGACCTCATTATTTTTGCATTGTTTTCCTCTTTCAATTCTCTTCAAGATGGCGATGGGAAATCCTTAATTTGAATGAGTTAAGATCGGTATTTGTCTCTTCTCTTGATTTTGAGCGTTTTGCTCCTTTTTTTTGCACTTCATCCACTTCTCTTGGACTTGGGCACTTGGATACTTGGAATACTTCTATTCCTAGCTATTTTCAGTAGGACTGAACATGGTTTTGGTTTTCCGCCGGAACCGGACCGAACCAGACCGATAAGGAGGAAACTGAACCAAACCATTTACTAATGGATTGGTTATGGTAAAAAAGTTTGAAAACCGACATTGTTGGTTCGGTTTTGGTTTGACCTGAAAACCGAACCAAAACCACTGGAAAACCAATAAGTATAGGCCGTTAATTAAAATCAGATAGATTTAATCTACCCCGTCCATCTCACACTTTAAATATGGAATTTGGAGCATGCAAAACTTAAAGTTTATGTATTTTGAATCTGTAATGTTTATTTTTTGAACTATGCATATAAACTTGAGTTATGAACTACGCTTGTATGTTAATTACATTTTGCAGGTAGGTTAAAAAAATTCAATTGTGTTATTCTTTTTAAAGATATGAACTATGGAGTTTGAAAAATGACATACGATCGGTTTTCCATTAACCCAATGGAACAAACAAAACCGGCTAAAACCATTAAGAAACCGAACCAATAGTTAAGGGATTGGTTTGGTTTAGATTTTTAGAAGCCGATAGTATTGGTTTCGGTTTTGGTTTGGCTAGAAACCGAACCAAAACCAACCATAGACAACCCTACTTTTCAGCACTTTGTAGCTCCTTTTTGGAAGATTCACCTAATAGAGGAAAATTAGAGCAAACAAGAGTAATAATACAAATATATGCAAGAAAAATAGTCTAAACAAGTATGGAATGGATACTAAAATCATATGAATTATGCACTTATCAAATTCCCCAACACTTAGCTTTTGCTAGTCCTCGAGCAAACTAAATAAAACTAATCCTAAATACAACAATTCCATGTCGTTGACAAAACGGCTACATTTAGCATGTATAACAAGCCTTTAAACCCCTAGGTGTCCCTAGTGGACGAGTTATAGTCTCGTGAGGGTTTACAATAGGTATACCCACAAAACCTACTCCAATTTCTTGCCTTGGAAGAACCACTAAGGATAGACACAAAGTAGAAAACCAAATAATTAGCTTGCATAAGTTCTTTAGCTGCAAACATCCCATATACATTCCAATCATCACACACAAGCAATTACTTGCGTATGAAATTCAACCTGATTGTAAAAATCTACTAAGATAGTCATCGTACTTGTTGCAACGTTTGTCACAACACTCGCATACAAAAATCACATGGATAGATAAGAGAATGAAAATAAAAAAGTGAAGTGTGCAAATGTTGACTTAAGTGAAAGATGTTACCCACAATACTTGTATGAATGTCGTCAAAGGATTCTTATTTATAGTGCAATAGTTGAGAGAAGCACCCATTTAACTCGACTACATGATTAGATATTCTAGCGCATGTTCCTTTTCAAAGAGTATGTGATAGTTGCCTTGGATCTGCATTCCACGCTTGTTTAGGCGATGGAGACAGGGACAACGTTTCACACATACTGCTATCAAAGTGTCGAAACCTCATTAATAGTCTTTTGACTTGCTATATAATGATGATATGGTGTTTTATTTTCATCGACTATGATTAGTCCGAAATTCCCGGACCTACCATTTATTAGTGTCGATAAATGAAGAGGAGCCTTATAATTACTACTTGTTAAGTATGCGTACATCAAATTCCAGCAGAAATTTTCGGAATTAAAGTATGCGTGCCCGTTTGCATACTTTCTCGTGTTTAGTATTCGATAAAAACTCGTTTTGGCCACAACTTCTTCATCCGAACTCGGAATGACCTCATTATTTTTGCATTTTTTTCCTATTTCAATTCTCTTCAACATGGCGATGGGAAATCCTTAATTTGAATGAGTTAAGATCGGTATTTGTCCCTTCTCTTGATTTTGAGCGTTTTGCTCCTTTTTTTGCACTTCATCCACTTCTCTTGGACTTGGGCACTTGGATACTTGGAATACTTCTATTCCTAGCTATTTTGATGGGATCGAACATGGTTTTGGTTTTCCGCCGGAACCGGACCGAACCAGACCGATTAGGAGGAAACTGAACCAAACCATTTACTAATGGATTGGTTATGGTAAAAAAGTTTGAAAACCGACATTGTTGGTTCGGTTTTTGTTTGACTTGAAAACCGAACCAAAACCAATAGAAAACCAATAAGTATAGGCCGTTAATTAAAATCAGATAGATTTAATCTACCCGTCCATCTCACACTTTAAATATGGAATTTGGAGCATGAAAAACTTAAAGTTTATGTATTTTGAATCTGTAATGTTTATTTTTTGAACTATGCATATAAACTTGAGTTATGAACTACGCTTGTATGTTAATTACATTTTGCAGGTAGGTTAAAAAAATTCAATTGTGTTATTCTTTTTAAAGATATGAATCTATCGGTTTCGGAAATCGACATACGATCGGTTTTCCATTAACCCAATGGAACAAACAAAAACCGGCTAAAACCATTAAGAAACCGAACCAATAGTTAAGGGATTGGTTTGGTTTAGATTTTTAGAAGCCGATAGTATTGGTTTCGGTTTTGGTTTGGCTAGAAACCGAACCAAAACCAACCATGGACAACCCTACTTTTCAAAGACACTTTGTAGCTCCTTTTTGGAAGATTCACCTAATATAGGAAAATTAGAGCAAACAAGAGTAATAATACAAATATATGCAAGAATAATAGCCTAAACAAGTATGGAATGGATACTAAAATCATTTGAATTATGCACTTATCAAATTCCCCAACACTTAGCTTTTGCTAGTCCTCGAGCAAACTAAATAAAACTGATCCTAAATACAACAATTCCATGTCGTTGACAAAACGGTTACACTTAGCATGTATAACAAGCCTTTAAACCCCTAGGTGTCCCTAGTGGACGAGTTATAGTCTCGTGAGGGTTTACAAAAGGTATACCCACAAAACCTACTCCAATTTCTTGCCTTGGAAGAACCACTAAGGATAGACACAAAGTAGAAAACCAAATAATTAGCTTGCATAAGTTCTTTAGGCAGCAAACATCCCATATACATTCCAATCATCACACACAAGCAATTACTTGCGTATGAAATTCAACCTGATTGTAAAAATCTACTAAGATAGTCATCGTACTTGTTGCAACGTTTGTCACAACACTCGCATACAAAAATCACATGGATAGATAAGAGAATGAAAATAGAAAAGTGAAGTGTGCAAATGTTGACTTAAGTGAAAGATGTTACCCACAATACTTGTATGAATGTCGTCAAAGGATTCTTATTTATAGTGCAATAGTTGAGAGAAGCACCCATTTAACTCGACTACATGATTAGATATTCTAGCGCATATTCCTTTTCGGCAAGTATGTGATAGTTGCCTTGGATCCTGCATTCCACGCTTGTTTAGGCGATGGAGACGGGGACAACGTTTCACACATCTTTGCTATCAAAGTGTCGAGAACCTCATTAATAGTCTTTTTGACTTGCTATATAATGATGATATGGTTTTTTATTTTCATCGACTATGATTAGTCCGAAATTCCGGACCTACCATTTATTAGTGTCGATAAATGAAGAGGAGCCTTATAATTACTACTTGTTAAGTATGCGTACCTCAAATTCCAGCAGAAATTTTCGGAATTAAAGTATGCGTACCCGTTTGCATACTTTACTGTGTTTAGTATTCGATAAAAACTCGTTTTGGCCACAACTTCTTCATCCGAACTCGGAATGACCTCATTATTTTTTCATTGTTTTCCTCTTTCAATTCTCTTCAAGATGGCGATGAGAAATCCTTAATTTGAATGAGTTAAGATTGGTATTTGTCCCTTCTCTTGATTTTGAGCGTTTTGCTCCTTTTTTTTGCACTTCATCCACTTCTCTTGGACTTAGGCACTTGGATACTTGGAATACTTCTATTCCTAGCTCTTTCATAGGAATTTGAACATGGTTTCGGTTTTCCGCGGAAATAGGACCGAACCAGGACCGATAAGGAGGAAATCGAACCAAACCATTTACTAATGGATTGGTTATGGTAAAAAAGTTTGAAAACCGACATTGTTGGTTCGGTTTTGGTTTGACCTGAAAACCGAACCAAAACCAATGGAAACCAATAAGTATAGGCCATTAATTAAAATCAGATAGATTTAATCTACCCCGTCCATCTCAAACTTTAAATATGGAATTTGGAGCATGCAAAACTTAAAGTTTATGTATTTTGAATCTGTAATGTTTATGTTTTGAACTATGCTTATAAACTTGAGTTATGAACTACGCTTGTATGTTAATTACATTTTGCGGGTAGGTTAAAAAATTCAAGCGTGTTATTCTTTTTAAAGATTTGAATGTCGATTTGAGAAATCGACATACGATCGATTTTCCATTAATCCAATGGAACAAACCAAAACCGGCTAAAACCATTAAGAAACCGAACCAATGGTTAATGGATTGGTTTGGTTTAGATTTTTAGAAGCCGATAGTATTGGTTTTGGTTTTGGTTTGGCTAGAAACCGAACCAAAACCGACCATGAACAATCCTACTTTTCAGCACTTTTAGCTCCTTTTGGATGATTCACCTAATAGAGGAAAATTAGAGCAAACAAGAGTAATAATACAAATATATGCAAGAATAATAGCCTAAACAAGTATGGAATGGATACTAAAATCATATGAATTATGCACTTATCAAATTCCCCAACACTTAGCTTTTGCTAGTCCTCGAGCAAACTAAATCAAACTAATCCTAAATATAACAATTCCATGTCGTTGACAAAATAGTTACACTTAGCATGTATAACAAGCCTTTAAACCCCTAGGTTTCCCTAGTGGACGAGTTATAGTCTCGTGAGGGTTTACAAGAGGTATACCCACAAAACCTACTCCAATTTCTTGCCTTGGAAGAACCACTAAGGATAGACACAAAGTAGAAAACCAACACTAGGCCAAATGTGAGATTTGGTGACGGTTCGAAATTTTATACCGTGATTGTTTTTGAAAAAAGCGTCACAGTAAATGGCTTGTCATGTATAGGTGACAGTTTCCTGAGAGTACCGTCTGTAATTCTCATAAGAATCATGACGGTTATTTAAATGTGTCACGATAACTTCCTTCTGTGACGGTGAATAGGATAAACTGTTACCATAGACATGTTATATGGTGACATTTAAGAACTGTCATGTATACTTGATCATATGACGATTAGGTTGCTAGTAAATAGCCACAATAAATTACAAAATATAATGACGGATTTGGTGATAAAGTATCACAATATATCTTATTATATATTCTGATAATTCAAGTGACTCACCGTCACAATAGTTCATACAATATATAATGAAATTTGCTTAAAAAAATGCGCTGTAAATCATGCAATTAAGTGTATCATTTAATAAAAAACAATGTATACATCGGTAATTCAATCATGGGAAAAAATCAACCATTAAAAACTACTGTAATTCATATAAGTTTGGGACACCATCCCTCTTTATAAGAACATTCGTGAACTACTGTATGCACGTATTGACCCCATTTGATTGACCCATAGTATAAACAAAATGTACAATGAACGCAATATTTACGAAACGCCCACCTACTGAAGAAAAGAACATACAATATTTAAAGTTAGGACCCTAAATCTGTTTTGGACCCCGATAGCTAACGATGTAGGATCAGAATATCGCAACACCAATACCCTTGCGAAATCCATAAACAACACGTTGTGAAGATGTCGCAGAGGGGTAATAAAAATGGCGCAACGGATGACGACAACTTGAACACGAAAAAGATGTGAAGACTTAGCGAGACTTAGGAGCGTTGCGAGATTGTATATTTCTACATTAGCGATACTTCGCAAGTCATACCCGAAAATAAAGGACAACTTAGCTGTCATCAACTATGTAATATCCTATATAAAGAGCCGAACAGGCTTAAGAGGAGAGAGATCTTTTTCTAGTGTTGAGCAAGTCATTAAGAGAGAGAAAGTTTAGAGCGATTGTAATTCTTTAGCTTATTTCCTTTTCATCTTGTAAACATTCGAGAGTTTGATCAATAAAAACTATAATTGTTCATCTTAAAATGATTTGATTGTATGGATTCTTGTGTGGGGTGTAGAATGGGATTTCCTGCAACTACATAATGGCGCTAGAAACAGGGACTGATTGAAGATTGAAGATTGAAGATAAAAGATTGTTATTAAGGTCGTTCAAATCAAGAAAATGATGAAACAAAATGTTAAATCAGTTGAAGTAGAGAAGATTAAAATCAAAGAATGTAGTAAAAAATTGGAGTGTAGCTTGATTACGAAAACAATGATTAATGAATTCCATGAAAATATCAGAGGGAGAATACATAAACGAGATTTTGAAGGAAAGAAGATTACAACAATGAAGAAGGCATCACCCTTGAAAGATTGGGAAAAACAGAAGATTACATTCACAGCAGCAGAGATACCAAGAGAGGATTTAAACCATACATCTCCTCTGGTAATCACAATAACTACACGGAAAGAAAAAGAGAAATCAGTAAAAAATGTAGAAGAATGGGCGGTAAATAGAACTTTGATTGATACGGGAAGTTCGGCGGATATAATATTTTACCATGCATACAAAGAAATGGGATATAAAGATGAAGAGATGACTCCATCAACCTATCATATTCATGGCTTTGGCAAATCTACAACAAAACCAAAAGGATAAGTAAAAGTGCGAATTTCGCTAGGAGAGATTGAGACACAAGTGACACTGTGTATAGTGGATGTGGAATCGCCATACAACATGCTATTGGGAAGGCCATGGATACATGCAGCTATAGCATCAACATTACATTAATGCATTAAATTTCCTATGCCAAGTGGAATTGGTGAAATTAGAGGGGAGGCTGATAAAGCGAGGTTTTGTTATCAAATTGAAGTAAAACAATATGAAGGACGTGCAAAGAAGCGAAAAAATCGCAGAAAAATGGTGAAAGAGGCAAAGAAGGAAGAAGAATTTAGAGCTTATATGGTAAGAACAGAGGAAGGAAAAGGGATACCCAGCGAAATTTCGGGAGGAGGAACTGAGCCTGTGAAGGAGATAAAAGAACCTACACCTATGGGAGAACTTAAGGCCAGTTATACTGCAGCGGAACCAACGAAGGAAGTGAATGTTGGAAATGAAGAGGATTCCAAAATACTAAAAATTGGGACTAAGATGGAAGCAGATGAAGAAGAAAGAATTATTGGTCTGTTGCGAGAATTCCAGGATATTTTCGCGTGGAACATGGACGAGGTGCACAGAATAGACCCGTCTGTGGCATGTCATAGATTGGAGATTGACAAAAATGCAAGGCCATTCAAGCAAAGAATCAGAAAAATCGCAACAACATATCATCCTCAAATAGAAGAAGAGTTACAGAAGATGCTTGATGCAGGAATTATAAGATAAGCAAAATATCCGGAATGGATAGCAAATATGGTAGTATTTCCAAAGAAGAAAAAAGGAATAAGAATTTGTATAGATTTTACTGATCTAAATAAAGCCTGACCAAAGGATAGTTTTCCGTTGCCAGATATTCCACAAATGGTTGAAGGCTGCGAGGAAAATGATAGAATATCTTCTCTAGACGGGTATAAAGGATACAATCAAATCCCTCTCGTTGAAGAAGATCGGGAGCATCTCGCTTTTTTCGCTCCAAGAGGATTATATTGTTATACAAAAATCCATTGGTCTGCGAAATACGGGAGCAACATACCAAAGGATAGTAGAGAAGGTGTTTGCGAAATGGATACACAAAACGTTAGAAGTGTATGTGGATGATATGTTAATAAAAAGCAAAGAAGCAAAAAATCATGTTCAAGATCTGAGAGAAATTTTTGAACAGATGAGATGTTTTAACATCAAAGTAAATCCAGAAAAGTGTATCTTTGGGGTTGCGCCAGGAAAAATTTTAGGTTACGTTGTATCAAAACAAGGAATACAAGTTGATCCAGAGAAAGTGCAAGCAGTTCGTGACATGCCAACACCAGCAACGGTAAAAGATGTACAAAAGTTAACTAAGCTCTTAGCTTCGCTATGGAGGTTCATTTCGCGATCATCAGACAAATGTAAACATTTTTTCAACATACTCAAAAAAGGGGCAAAGTTTAGATGGACAGACGAATGCAAGAAAGCTTTTCAAGGAATAAAAGAACATTTGACGAATATATCTATTTCGCAAAAGGCAGAACCAGGAGAAGAATTATTAATCTATCTTGCGACAACTTCGCATGCGTTAAGTGCTGTGTTGTTGCGAATAGACGCAAGAGTTGAAAAACCAATCTAAGCAAGACCTTCAATACAATAGAGAAAAATTATTCAAAGATTGAAAAGCTAATTTTAGACATCGGTTTATACGGATTTAAACTTCGCATATATTTCAACCACATGAAATAAGGGTAGTGCGACAAAAATACCAATTGAGTCAGTAATGAAGAATTCAAAAAGATCAGGCAGAGTAGAGAGGTGGAATGCACAAATAGGACACTTCAAAATCAAATATGAAATATTATCTTCACCAAAATCGCAAGTTGTTGCAGACTTTTTAGCAGAATTTCCTTTAGAAGATGATGAAGCCGTGGAGGAGATGATGGATGTAGAAGAGGAACATGGAAATCCGAGAGATTTATTAACAGAGCCAAACATATGGGAAATATTGTTAGATGGATCATCAAATGGGGAAGGTAACGGAGTTGGAATTGTTTTGATTTCGCCAGAGGGAAACAAAATGGCCTTTTCCTTCAGATTGGAGTTTGAATCTACCAATAATGAGACAGAATATGAAGCTGTGATACATGCCTTGAAGTTCGCAATAGAAATGAAATTGGAAAATGTGAGAATTACCAGTGATTCGCAATTGGTTATTCGTCAGATAAAAGGAGAATACTCTACAAATGAATCATCCATGAAGAAATACAAAAAACTTGTTGAGGAATTGTCAGCGAGAATCCCAAAAATAAGATGGAGACACATATCAAGAAGAGATAATAGACTCGCGGATGCATTTGCTTTTATCTCAAGTATGATGACAGACCCAACTGCGAGATGCATAAAAATACAAACACTTTCATCACCATCGATCAATAAAGAAGAAGAGGTAGATGTAATGATAATAGAAGATGGGGAACAAATACCTAATATTGAAGATTGGAGAGAAGAACTTCATGCATATCTGATGAAAGGAGAAACACCAAGGAATAGACTGGAGGCGCACAAATTGAAAAGCCGTGCGACAAATTATGAAATGAGGGATGTGATACTATATCGAAGATCCTTTAACGGACCTTCACTTAGATGTTTAACACGAAAGGAAGGAGAAGCAGTGTTAAAAATGTTACATAGTGGGGATGCTGGCAATCACAGCGGGGGAAGATCTTTGGCACATAAGGCGAAAATGCAAGGCTATTATTGTCCATATATGAATGAAGATGCGAAACAAATATCAAGGCGTTGCGAAGATTGTCAAAGGCACAGAAAGAAAATACACGCACCAGGAGCACCATTAACTTCTTCAACAAGTGTATGGCCTTTCGGAAAATGGGGTTTAGAAATTGTGGGACCATTTTTACCGGGATCTGGGCAAAGAAGATATCTGATTGTCGCTACAGACTATTTCACAAAATGGGCAGAAGTAAAAGCGGTACAACACGTTCGCGACAAAGATATTTTTACATTCATATTTGAGAACATCATATGCAGATTTGGAATCCCGGCACAATTGGTATATGACAATAGGAAACAGTTTGAGGGACAGAATATAGAACTATTACTTAATGCATTTCAGATAAAATGTGGGAAGTCAACTCCTTTATACCCTCAGGCCAACGGACAGGCAGAAGCAACAAATAAAACAATCGCGAGATATATTGAAGAAGAAGTTAGAAGGGCATAATAGAGCATGGTGCGAACAGGTGCATAATGCAGTATGGGCTTACAACACAACCAGGCGAGAAGCTACGGGAATGTCACCTTTCTGTTTAACATATGGAGTTGAGGCTGTGCTACCAACAGAAGTAATTATTCCAACAACAAAGATAGAAGTTTTGGAGAAAAATCTTAATACGGGTGCCATTTTAACCAAATTAGATGAATTAGAAGAAAAAAGAGAAAGAGAACTACAACATATGGAGAACTACCAGCGAAGATTAGCCCGAGAATATAATAAACGTGTTAAAACACGCGAATTTTAACCAGGTGATTTAGTGCTGTGAGAAACACCAATATATCAGCGAGAAAGTGGTGGCAAGCTTGTGAAGAAATGAGATGGACCCTATATCATTAAGGAGATAGTTGGAACAGGGGCATATAAATTGATGGATCCTGAGGGTAAAGACGTGGGCCACAGAGTTGATAGACCGTGGAATAGGCTATATTTAAAGAGATATTACCCGTAAAAGATTGTGGGGAAAGAATAGATTGCGGAATGATGTATGATTGAAGCAAAATAAATCTATATGAAAATCTTGTGAAAGAATTACTGCGAGATTACACCAAACAAAGAAAGATTATGCGAAAGTTTCGCATAGATAATGAGAAGAAATAATCAAAGAACAATGACATAATAGAAAGGGGCGAACCTGCTATGGCGTACACCCTAGTTCGCGAAATCAAAATTTCGCAAGAGGCAAATGTAAGACCTAAAGTGCGTCATAAAAGGGGTACATTAACATGGCTCAGGGAAAAGGTTACACCGCCCCTGGAACTGAGTCATGGAGATTTGGGGTCAATAAAGCCCATTTAGGAGAGATACCTCGGATTTTCAACCTAAGCTTATGACTTAGGTTGGACGACTGAGGGTCTCTTCTAAGGAGTCAGCATATGATCAAGGCGCCGAGGTACATGGTTGAGCCAAGAGTGCAGGGAATTTGAAGTGTCTCGGCCATTCTTGGCAAGTCTTGGCGTATCTTTTTCGGCCGAAGAAAAATCCACTTAGGGTGTAGTCTCGTAACCATAAGCCCTATAGGCAAAAGGGATAAGAGGCTGCGAAAACAACTGGTTGTTGTTAAGACCGGATGGGAGGAGCTAGTCTTGTATGGCCGATGCACGCCTCCTTAAAGGGGCAACCAGGGAGATGATAAGGGCGGCACCCTCCATTAGGGAGCTGATAAGTGTCTTAAGACGCAAATGTCATGAGGCTTTATTTTCGCGAGAAAATTTAGGCTTGTCATATTTGTGCGACAATCCTGAAGAGGCAATAATACAAAAGACAAAGATAAGACGAGATCAATGGGTCAGTACATGAAAATGTAAGGACGTCCTGCGATTTCGTCGCAAGACTGCAATGTCATGGGGCTTATGTTTGAAAGAATTTCTAGGCCTGTCATATTGTCGCAACAAAAATATCCTGCAGAGGCAACAATACTAAAGAAATGATAAGGCAAGATCAATGGGTCTTTACATGAAAGTGTAAAGACGTCCTGCGATTTTGTCGCAATGAAAAGAGGTGGCGCAATAAGACCTTTAACTAGGAAGGCAAAATAAGACCACATGACAAAAGATTTATAAAAATTAAATATTATTTATGCAGGTCATCCATCTCAAGAAAGATAATGAGAGGCAGTATGGGAATTATCAAATAATGAACATTATCTTTCTTGCTGAGTAAGCACGATAATAAAAGAGTAAATGCATCTCAAAGATGACTGAAGTACACCATTTCAAGAAGTTATAAAGATAAATCAATCTAGAGAAGTAAAATTACATAAGAGGTTCAAGACGCAACATCAACTTTTTCGCTAGAAGGACATAATGGACACTCTACACCAATTTTATCACCAACTTTATCACTTTCGCCAAATTTATCAGCTTCGCCAGTTTCTCCTTTATTCTGGTTATTTCTAGTTCCTTCTTTATCTGGATGATTATCAACAGTTTCACCAGTAGGAAGAACTTCCTCTTCATGTGCCAAATTTTCGCCACTTTCATAATAATAATCACTATTAGGAGAACCAGGAACTTCATCATCATCTATCTCCAAAGGTTCGACAGATACAGGGGGAAGAGATTTAGACAATAAGATATCATTTACAAGAACTTCAACCCTGAGATGAACTTGGCGAAGAAGTGCCTTCTGGTGATTCCTACTTTGGATGTCTTTGGAGTAAGCGAGATAATCAAATCTTCTTTCTGCCCGGTCGCGAGAACGAGCAAGAGTAGAGGCAAGTAATGCATTCTCTTTGCGAATCTTGGCATAATTAGATTCCAAAGTAGAAAGGGAGGAGCGAAGATCTTTCTCAGATTCTGCAAAAACAAAGAACAAAGAAAATTATTCAGGCAAAAAATTCGCGAGAAGGATACTACTATAAGAAGACTTGACAAATAAAAAATGGATAAGGCAGTCAAATTTTATGACTACCTTCCTTTTGCGAGATAAGATGTTGGGTTAAAGCCAAGCAACTATTTTCCAAATGGCCCATGGCCTCGTCAAATGTATCTCCAACCAAACCTTTCAGTCGAGATCGTAAACTTTTTTCATTAGAAATGAGTAAGGTGTTTTCCTTCGCAAGAGAAATATGAGATTCTTCTAACTTAGAATATTGATCTTTGAGTTGACTTGCCTTTATGCTTAGATCTATTCAACCTTGAATAAGTTTATCTTTCTCAACAGAAGATGATTCTGTTACTTCTTTGAGTTTATTTCTCAATGAGCAAAGGGATCGTTCTTGATCATTACATACTTTTTGGCAAATGTTAAATTCTTGCGAAGCGATCGCCACCTTATTTAGAAGAATTCGATTCTCCTGAGTCATTCTCATCTGATAAAGTTGTCAACCCCAGATTAGCTTTAGTCAAAGAGTAAGAGAGGCGAGATAATTCATTACTTAATGAGTCTTGCTTCTGAACTAATTGAGCATTCTCCTTGGTAAGATTATTTACTTGATCAACATAATATGTATGAAGATTATCTAATTGGTTATATTGATCCATCCAAGCATCTCTATCCATACGAACTTCTTCAGCGACGGACTCAATATGATATATCTCCATTTTTCGTTTCTGGTTTAAAGCTTAAAGGGCGAACAAGGAATTTTAAAAAAAAAAAAAAAGAAAAATAAAAATGGAAGGAGGGGATAAGTTATACCTTTTAATTCTTCATTCTTCTTGCGAATATTGTCACGATCCAGCGAAACATTCTGAAGCTTTTGATTCTCAAAGTGAAGAGTGTCACATTTCAAGGTCATGACTTGGAGGTTATTTTTCAAAGCTTCAACTTCCTTCTAAGGATGTTTTGCGAAGCCATTCAGCGAGCCAAAATATTTACCTAAAATCTATGAGACACTAGATTTGATAGGATCAATGGAAGCTTTCTTGACATCATCCAAAATATCGACAAAACCTTGAAAAGGTATCTATCCCTTCCAAATTTTTTTAGTAAAAGGAGAGATTCGGATGAAGAAGTGATGATGACAGAAGAGGGGAGAGTTGAATCGTCTTTTTCCATGGATATATCATCCGAAGATGAAATTTGATGAAGGTTAATGATTGGGGTTGAGGCAATGTCAGTAGAAGAGGCATTGGCAGTAGAAGAAGAAAAGGGTTCCTTCAGAAGGATCAGTTACAAGGGAGAAGTCTGCGGCGATGCCTTCGCGAATAAGAAGAGGGGATGAAACTTGCGAAGATATCTTAGGAGGTGTAGAAAGCTTAAATGGAGGAAATGAAACATAAGTTTCAACGTTTTAGAATGGCGAGATCTTTTGGGGGGCCTATCGATATTTTCATCACCCTGCGAATCACAAGTTAAATAAGAAACATAGGCAACAATATTGTTATTAAAAAATAAGTGTTTATTAATACCTTGCTATTCGCAAGCTTTCTTTTGGTTACAACGACTTTCGGTTGCGAGCCCTTGGGTACGTTAGGGTTCTGGATCGTGAACTTGGTGATGGATTTGTTTTTGCTGAAACAGAAACAACATGGGAATTATTAAATGAGGAATAATATCAGATAAAACGACTTGATAGAAGAGATCAATCACAAAAAGATCAATTTCAACAAAATTAACAGACCTTGATGGCTCCATAGAAACAGTAGCAGAGAAACAGAAGCAGGAAGATGGAGAAAGTTCGTAGAAAGATGAACATCAATAAAAAGTTGCAGACAATAAAAAATTCAAGAAGAATGGAGAGATGAGGAAGACGAAGTAAAAAGAAAGAAAACATTCTCATAAGGGAATTTCTCCTTAAATAGGCAAGAAAATAGTGACCGGTTAGCATTAAATGTGCCTGTAAAGGAGGGAATATTAAACACGTGTAAGCGGTTATACTTAATTCACGGAATCTTGTCGGCAGATTGATGGAAAGAAATGAACAGCTGCGGCAGTTTGAAAATACTAGCTCTCATGACATTCTCTCCTTCGCAGAGAATACATGAGAAGATGCAAGATGTAGGATCAGAATATCGCAACACCAACACCCTTGCGAAATCCATAAACAACACATTGCGAAGATGTCGCAGAGGGGTAATAAAAATGACGCAACGGATGACGACAGCTTGAACACGAGAAAGATGTGAAGACTTAGCGAGATTGTATATTTGTACATTAGCGATACTTTGCAAGTCATACCCGAAAATAAAGGACAACTTAGCTGTTATCAACTATGTAGTATCCTATATAAAGAGAAGAATATGCTTAAGAGGAGAGAAATATTTTTCTAGTGTTGAGCAAGTCATTAAGAGAGAGAAAGTTTAGAGCGATTATAATTCTTTAGCTTATTTCCTTTTCATCTTGTAAACATTCGAGAGTTTGATCAATAAAAACTATAATTGTTCATCTTAAAATGATTTGATTGTATGGATTCTTGTGAGGGGTGTAGTGTGGGATTTCCTGCAACTACAAACAAAGGACCGGTTATAGCCCTTCAAAAGTGAAAACCCTAATTCTATCTTCTAATCAACTCTCTGCCGCTCTGGCTCTATCTTCTATCTTCTTCTTCTTCACCTTCTCTATTCTAATGGTCATCCACCAATCACCAAATCCAAATAATATCCCATTTGAAAAGTTTGTTAGTCTTCCTATTGGGAACAAAAAATTGGTTGTTCTTTAATAACAACAAAAATTCTAAATTACAAGAACCCAAAATCAGACGGGAGCAAAAACCCACAATTTTGTGAATCTGAGAAACACAAATCTAGTCTAGGAAGACAATCCGAGTAAGTTTGATTTCTTTTTACGGTGATTTATTTCTCTTTTACCTGCAGCCTAGTTTAATTCCGGCAGTTTCAAATTCCAATCAAAATTTGGCTACGACCCAAAAGGTAAATCTCAGAAACTTTTTTGAGATCCCCCTATCTAATTGAATGTACCTACACAAGTCCAGTTCTTTATTCTTAGTTTTATCTGGTTGTTCAGGCGAGAAGAGTTTTGAAATCTTGACAATGATTGATCTCATGGATAAGGGTACTGACTTTGTTGAAGTAAGTTGATTACTTCCGTGCAGTTCTTTGTTGTTATGTACTGAACTAGCAATACTATTACCGCTGAATATGTTGTTGTCTATCTTTTTCAGGTGCTAACAAGAAACTTTAGGCCTAAGTCCTACTACTCGAGGCATTCACTTAGATTGGAGTTATATAATTCTCAGTACTTATTTTGTGAGTATAAGTTAGATTTTTAGTTTAAGTTTTTCAATTTGTTGTTTTAATGTTGATTCCAAAAGAAAACTAAGTAAATTACTCTATAAGTAAATTTGATGGTTGTTGATCCTATTAGAGAAAATTAGTGTTTTTTATTCATTTCGCAGAAGTGATAAATATTAACATTTCAATTTGAGTCCAGCTTTGTTGAATTAACTTCAAGCTCGATCTTCTAGTTTCGGGTTTTGCTTCTGATACATCAATCTTTTCTACTGATCCAACATGTCCAGAGCTAGTGCAGAATGAAATTAAAACATCTAAATTTATGAAGAAAGGATGTAATTTTCCAAACTTTTTTGAACTAGTGTGGATATAATGTATTTTTATTTTTAATGAGATTTTAAATTGAATTGAATAATACAATTTTATCATGGTTTCAATTTGGTTTCATATTTAGTTTATGTTTAAAGGAACAAACAAATGGTTCACTGTAATTGGCATTTAATTAATGGTGATATGGACGTTTTGCAAAGAACAAACGTTACCCAAGGCGTAATAAAATGACGTATACAAGAAAAACAAACCGTCTCAGGTTTATCTTAAGTTGACGCTTCTAAACTTCTCATTACAGTTTTGGAGATTTTATATAACGGTTACTTGGAAAAACTGTCACTGTAACATTGCTAAGGTGGCAGTTATATGACAGTTCATAACTGTCATTGTATAAAAACCCCTACGGTGACACTGGCTTTGGTGGCGCTTATAGATTTCACCCAAACCGTCATTAAACAGATACCATGACAGTTCTGAGATGTCACCAATGTGGATTTTTCTACTCGTACAAATAATTATCTTGCATAAGTTCTTTAGCTGCAAACATCCCACATACATTCCAATCATCACACACAAGCAATTACTTGCGTATCACATTCAACCTGATTGCAAAAATCTACTAAGATAGTCATCGTACTTGTTGCAACGTTTGTCACAACACTCGCATACTAAAATCACATGGATAGATAAGAGAATGGAAATAGAAAAGTGAAGTGTGCAAATGTTGACTTAAGTGAAAGATGTTACCCACAATACTTGTATGAATGTCGTCAAAGGATTCTTATTTATAGCGCAATAGTTGAGAGAAGCACCCGTTTAACTCGACTACATGATTAGATATTCTAAGCGCATGTTCCTTTTCAGCAAGTATGTGGTAGTTGCCTTGGATCCTGCATTCCACGCTTGTTTAGGCAACGGAGACAGGGACAACGTTTCACACATACTGCTATCAAAGTGTCGAGAACCTCATCAATAGTCTTTTTGACTTGCTATATAATGATGATATGGTTTTTTATTTTCATCGACTATGATTTGTCCGAAATTCCGGATCTATCATTTATTAGTGTCGATAAATGAAGAAGAGCCTTATATATACGTTTCTTTTTCTTTTTTCTCATTTTTTTCTCTCTCTTTTTTTTTTTTTTTTTTTTTTTTTTTTTTTTTTTTTTTTTTAGTGTAAAACAACTGTCTTATGGGGCTTTTATATGCTCAACCAATGATTACCTTGCTACAACATCCATGGAAGTATCAGGATCCCACCAAATCACTTTAAAGAAACATATAACTGCAAAAATAAAAAGAAAGTGATTCAGTAATGATTAATTGTGAGGATGAATCTTTTAAACGAATACCATGCTATTGCTAGCACCTGAGTTTTACAATCAATTATGAACATATATATTTAAGGATTGTAGAATGATAAAGTGGAACTCAATCTATAGCTATAAGAACTGTTTCAATCTAAACAGATTTAGAGTCTCATCCTAAGTAGCTCATAATTAACTCCAAAAGATGAAGTCTCAAGAATTCAAGAAATCAAAGAGTATTATATATATATATATATATATATATATATGTGCAAGCCAAACATGCTTAAATAATCCCCACACTTAAACTCAACATTGTCCTCAATGTTCAAAACCGAAAATTCTGATTTCTGACATAACAGCCCTGAAAAACTCGAAAACTGTACCAATGGGTAGGGAACTAGGAAAAATATCCTAAACAAAAATTGTTCGCCTACATGTTTTCTATAAGTTGTCAAAAGGGCACAGTGTTTCAAAAAACAATCTGACTTTTATGGCCTCCGGACTGACATACATGCAATCTGAAAACGTTCTGTAAAAATACCGAAACTCAAATGCCCAGGCCTATCGGTCCAACTTAACAGACTCCGAATTAAGATTTTATTTTTGAAAAAGAAAGGTATGTATGTCTTCTTTTTGGGGTCAACCACTCAAATCGGACTTGAATGAAGTCTAGAGAGTTGTTTTCGTGACAAGTCTTGCTGATCAAATTTTCGACGAGAATTAAATCAAAACTTTCATTATAGATATAGGACTTGCAAATCTAAGATGGGAATGCAATATATGACATGCAGAAAACTAAAAACAAAAGGGATATAGATACAAAACCGATGGGTTTCCTCCCATGTAGCGCTTGGTTTAACATCGTCAGCTCGACGTTATTGTTATCGTCCATGCACCAATAATCTGAAAATTTGGTAATCCTTCCAATTAACAATCTGCAATTCAAATAATAGCTTCACAAAAATGTTAGTAAAAAACATAAATATTGAAGCTATCTCTTTATTGAAGTTTCCCCCACACTTAGTCCTTTCTACACTCAGAAGTGGATAGAGAACATAGAATTCGGGAACTTCAAAAGGTTCCTCAGCTTGGTGGACCTGCACAATACTCAAATCAAAGAAATCAAGTGGTGGATATTTAGAAGCAAAATAACCCGTTAAAACTTTAGAAGCACACAACTCCAATCTTAAGTGAGGTATTTTCTTAAAAGTGGGTTAACAACTCTTTGACAATCTACTTCAATTAGAGGAATATGATCAATAGATATAGAATTATGCAAAGGATTAGACAAACCTTGTACGTGATCCTTATCGTTCTTAATTAACATTGAATTATTTACCTCAAGTATATCGTGTTCCTCTATCGAACTATTACCTAGCTCAATTAGGTCTTCCACAACTTCAATCAATTTGGTTTCATTCTCAATTGCCATCTCTTCAACAACTTCGTCATGGGAATCGGAATCCTCTTTTAAAACGTCTAGTTCATTAATGCAACTCTTAATTTCTTCGTTTGAGTACGTTACACCATTTGTGACAATAGATATGTCATACCCAACCTCCTCCTTTTGAATAGGCGAATGATCATTATAAAGATCCGGAGTTGGAATAATTGTATCATTGTTACAAGAACTTTCCAAAGGTTGCTCATCTTCAGCAGAATCTTCGTCAACCTCTTCATCTTCCATATCACAACGACGTTGAAGTTCGGTTCGTATGGCTCTATCAATTTCATGAAGAGTCTCTTTTAATGCTCCATATTTTTCTAGCTGCTCATATTGCTTAAAAAGTTTTCTGACATTAACACGCCTAGTCCATATCTCTTCTTTTGGAAAGAGTGAAGGAAAAGCACGATAAAGAGGAGTATAGCTGGATTCAGTATCATAACTTTTTTGATTCTCTATCATCTGCACATTACTAGAAAACTGATCAGAAACATAACTATCCTTTCATCCTCGTGATTATTCACTTACATTCCCGTTATAAGGTTGTTGACATGTATGAGAATATCCATAAGGTTCCGTGGGATATTGATCATAGCCAAAAGATTGGTTTTGATTATACCCATAGGATGGTTGGTAGTTTTCATATGAATGAGATTGAAAACCATATTGATTACCACTGTTGTATTTGTAATCTTGTGCTCCGTACATGTTATTTCCATAAGGAAACATGACGACTCACAAGAAAAAGAAAAGCAAAAAAAAAAAAAATATCTAAAAAAATAAAATAAAAACAAGCTAAACAAATAAAAAATTAATTAGCAACTGCTCCCCGGCAGCGGCGCCAAAATTTGATGGGATGTCGTAGGCACAACAAATTAATAAAGAAATTTCCCACTAATTAACTAGTAATATAACGGTAGTAAGAGATCGTTCCCACAGAGAGCTGTGTAATTTGATAGGTTATTTGATCAGCAAAATAAAGTAAATAACAAAGGGGGTTTGATTGTGAGATAGATAAAAAGACAATAAAGAAGAAAATTATGATTAAGGAACCATTCGCCGTTACCAAGCGTTAACAGGTTTAGAATACTTATCTATTGTTCGTAAGAACCATTCATCACCAACTGTAGAATAGCAGCTAGCTCAGTGCTATCCCTAAAAATCCTTATACCACGGATACGGAAGCTCTCAATATCAGATTCTATTCAACCGAACCACCAAGTAGTAGCTCGCTCAAGGTGTAATCCAATCGAATGCTTTAAGCTTTGTGAATTAGGTTAATCCCAGTAGTTAAACTCTTAGCTCAAGGTTTACTTGCTGGTGTTGTTTTTACACACGATTCCTCCACAAAATCCCTCTGTAAGGTCTCGTAATTTCTACTTGTGTAGAGAGTTATTCGATGATCACTTATCTCCTAACTTCCACTAGAAATAGGACAATCAATAAACTAATCTAGTATGCATCCGAAATCAATCTACGAATCACTCATAAACCCTAGATATGGTAAAGACAAAGAATGATTATAAAAACTCTCAATAGATTTGTATTATTAATAAAGCTTCACGCTTAGAACATTGAATTTATCCTTAATCAACAAAGGATTTAGCTACTCATATTACAAAGAAGATGAATAATGGTGGTTTCCCCCTAAAGGGGTAAACCCTAGGTTTTGATGTAGAACTTATGATATGAGATTGATCGATATGTAAAAAACCTAATACCTATTTTTATAGGTTTACATTGCTTGGCCATCAAGTATCTATTTCGGTTCAAGAACCCGACCCGAAAATATGAAATAACGACCCCAAACGTGACCTTTAGTCTTCCAAGGTATGTATACATGTTTTCCTACTTGTTAAGTATGCGTACAGTATGCGTACATCAAATTCCAGCAGAAATTTTCGGAATTAAAGTATGCGTACACGTTTGCATACTTTACTGTCTTCGGTATTCGATAAAAACTCGTTTTGGCTACAACTTCTTCATCCGAACTCGGAATAACCTCATTCTTTTGCATTCTTTTCCTCTTTCAATTCTCTTCAATATGGTGATGAGAAATCCTTAATTTGAATGAGCTAAGACCGGTCTTTAGCCCTTCTCTTGATTTTGAGCGTTTTGCTCCTTTTTGTCGCACTTCTTCCACTTCTCTTGGACTTGGGCACTTGGATACTTGGAATACTTCTCTTCCTATATATTTTCAGCACTTTGTAGTTCCTTTGGGATGATTCACCTAATAGAGGCAAATAAGAGCAAACAAGAGTAATAATACAAATATATGCAAGAATAATAGCCTAAACAAGTATGAAATGAATACTAAAATCATATGAATTATGCAATTATCAGCAAGTAAGATGAAATGGGCTTGGATTCCCAACATTTTGCAAATTTTAGGCTCTAGAGCCAGTTGGGCAGGGTGTGCAAGTGCACACCCTTGCTATACAGTGGATCCGCCTCTGTAATGGTATGCATAAACTTTAAGCTATTGATATTGCAATTTGGTTTATTCTGTAACCAGTGATGAAAGCATGATTGAAAATTTAGGCGGACTAAAACGGTAGATTGGGCTAAATATTAAATTTCCAGAAAAATAATTTTATCTCCAAGAAAAACTCTTCAAAAAAATCAAAAAACAAAAAACAAAAACAAAAATGGTAGATACTTATGTTGGAGCAGTTATCTTGATTTATAATCCTGACTTAATTATACTTAATTTTTCCACTATCAGATCTTAAGTGGATCAATGGTATAAATCAAAATGCAATTTTAGAAAACAAAAGAATTATCATTAACCAGACATCTATTCATATCTAATGGTGGAGAGGGTAAGTATAAAACAATCATGAACTTTAACTCAAGAGTAAAGATAACCATTTTGCATGTTTATTGTGCATTTATAATGTGATAGAGAGTCCTTTTTCTTTTGCTAATTAAATTGTATTTGTATATTTGACAACGACTTAACAGAGTTAGGATTGAAGATAAAATCAGGAAAACAAGATGATTCTTATTGTATGTAGTAGCCTTTATATGTGGTATTTTACAAAGGAGGAGGATTCAATGACATGGTTAGGGTGACATTGGGTTGACACTTCGGCGCCATTTCTCTCATCAAACTCAAACGACTATAATTTTGACCATAATTTTTTTACGACATGTTTATCTTATAAATATTTAGCAGCCTACAAAAAATGAGCGCATTCTGAGAAACGAAATCTCACGATCTATAAATTTTAATGTCAACCATTAATCTTCAGCAGTTGACGTTAAAAGGGGTAGATAGTGAGATTTTAACTTAAAAAGTCAACATAACCATTTCGCAAGCATTTTATGATGTGATAGCTAGTCTTTTTTCTCTTTCTAATTAATTTGTATTTGTCTATCAGAAAAACGACTTAACTGTGCTAGGATTGAAGATAAAATCGGGCAAAAATAATGCTTCTTGTTGTATGGAGCAGCCTTTATATGTGGTATTTTACAAAGGAGGAGGATCCAATGACATGGTTAAAATGACAGTGGGTTGATATTTCGGCGTCATTTTTCTTATAACACTCAAATGACAATGATTTTGACCCTAATTTTTTTTACGACATATTTCTCTTATGGAGATCTACCATCTTACCAAAAATGAACGCATTCTGAGATACAAAACCTCGCTATCTATAAATTTTAATGTCAACCGTTAATCTTCAGCGGTTGAAGTTAAAAGTGGTAGATGATGGCCTCTCATTTCCTAAGGATTTCCATATCAAAGTACTTTATCATATGTCTGTACGATGTATAAGTTGCAGACACTAGTTTTGCGTGTTGGTATTTTCTTCTAAGGCTTCCTAATGATATTGAGTTTCTGCCGAAGTCCTCTCTAGCTTATCTAATTTGTAGACACTAAATATCTTGTGTCATTTCTATTTGCAAGAGATGCACGCGCATATGGAAGCATTGAAAGACAGGGACGGACACAGGATTTCTCAACCAGGATCCTAAGCTAAAATAAATAAATAAATAAATAACGAAAAAAAAATTTAAGAAAAAATCAGTTCAAGTAATTTAACTTCATAATTACCAAAACATCACATGTAGGTTTTGTAATTACAAAATGATCAATAGTTTAATTTATGCTAAACTTCCTACCGATTTTTGTATATATCCAATATTCACAACTAAAGAATCTACAAAGAATCCTTTATTCATCTTGTTGAGAAGTTTTGCTTTGAAAATGTTGACTATTTAAATTGGTAAATCAATTAGAGTTTGCATACAAAACCTTAATTTCCATATACGTGTTCACCGATATTCTCCAATATTACTGTAGTTATTAGTAAATGTAAAGATGTATGCGCTTTCCAACCAGATAATATTTGCACACAAAACCTTAATCAACCAGATAATAACCAGAATCCGTTATTCATCTTGTTGCGAAGTTTTGCTTTGAAAATGTTTACTATTTAAATTGGTAAATCAATTAGAGTTTGCACACAAAACCTTTTCCATATACGTGTTCACCGATATTACTATAGTTAATGTAAATATATATGCGCTTTCCAACCAGATAATATTTTAATTTTTCCTTCCTATAACATATATCAATATCTAATTATTATTGTTATTTGAAAACCTGCATCTTTTCAAATAGTTTACTTATTGTGTTCGTGATAATAAAATGTATGTTTAACATATGAGAGATATTTTAACTACTATGTTAGTATAAATATAAGAAATAAATAAACTATGATATATAATATAAACTAAGAATTAAATATTAATATATGAACTAAATAAACAATGATATTAAGTTAATATTTTAATATATGAACTAAATAAATGAAAGTAAAAAAGAGCAAACAAGCCGAGATTAGGTATACGAATTACTCAAATTGAATGATTTTACATTAAGTATGTGGTCGGTCTTTATTTTTTCACACATAATTAATTAAATTAAAACACACCCCAAAGAAATCCCGGTAAACAGATTACTTATTGAGAGAAAAAAAAGTAGAGAGTTAACAATTTTTTTTTTGATATATTCATGTTGGGTAATAAAACTGTTTAGGGATTTTATTTTCTATTTTATAAGACGTGTAAACATATAAAGATGGAAGTATGTGGTCCGACCACAGCGTAGCCGCACCGGATTTTATTAGTTTCCTAGGAAAGGATTAACTCCAAGGTTGAGTTGCTGATGTAATCACATAACAAATATTCATCTGACCTGTATTCTTATGCAAGTATTCATCTGATCTGCATTCTTACTGATTTCTGAGCTCCTCCTTATAGCTTTCTTCACTGTCAACTACCCATTTCAAATCTCAGTACAGAACCTGTAGTTGCAGGAAATCCTACACTACACCCCTTACAAGAATCTATGTAATCAAACCATTTTAGGATGAACAATCATAAATTTTATTGATTAAATCTTTAAGTGTTTACAAAATGAAACAGTAAGCAAGCTCAAGAATTACAATTACTCCTAACTTTCTCTCTCTTAATAACTTGACCAACACTTAAAAAAGAACTCTCTTTCCCAATAGGCCTGCTCGGCTCTTTATATAGGGTATTACATAATGGATGACAGCTAAGCTGTCCTTTATTTTCGGGAATGACTTGCGAAATATCGCAAGTGTACAAGTATATAATCTCGCAACACTCCTAAACCTCGCTAGATCTTCACATCTTTCTCGTGTTTTGGCCGTCGTCATTCATTGCGTCATTTATATTACTCTTCTGCAACACCTTCGCAATGATGTTGTTTATTGATCTCGCAAGGTATTGATGTCGCGATATTCTGATCCTTCATCTTGCCTCTTCTCATGTCTTCTCTGCGAAGAAGAGAATGTCATGAGAACTATCAATTTTTGAAATGCCGCAACTGTTCATCCTTATCTGTATTTGATATGACCTCGTACTTTTACACAGAATTTATTACACATGTTTCTTCTTCCATTCTTTTCTTGACACGTCTCTTTCACCCGTTTTTTCTTGACCATTCACGTCTCCTCTCGCATTAAATGCATTTATTTTCTCGAGAACTCTTCTCTATATATAGTTTTTTCACCCTCCTCTTCTTCTTTTTTACTCTCTCTCTGCAATTTATCTTCCATTTTCCTCCTCCGCAATTTACGTCTCTGCTATTGTAAATCTTTCTTTTCCTATTTCTCTTGATCTTCAACTCTACATTCATTCCCAAATTTTAAGAATGGCTCCACCTGGTCGTAGATACGAAGTCCTTTTGAGTGAGACTCAAGAGAATTTACAAGAGAAAGGTTTCACCTTATCCACCATTCCCAATCAAGAAGCATCATCTGTTCTTTCTGCAAAATTATTTTCTGATCATCATTGTGATGATCAACAGGTCATAATCTCGCTAGGTCAGCTCCTCGCAGGCCTTCCCATTCCTCTCTATAATCCCGAATTGCCCTTATTCTATGAAATTCTTGCTCATGAGAAGTTCTCGCGAGCTGTATATCAATTAAGTGGAGATTGCATTCGTTTAATGCTGGAATTCGCCAATCGTGGCGCTGGTAAGGGATCTCTATATTCTGATACAGTCAGAGATCCTAAATTCGCAAACCTTGCGATAGTTGCTGAGAAATATACGGTAGAAAACTTTTTCGAAAATTATGAAGTAATAAATATGAAGAACGACAGGTCTCGCTGGGGTGCACGGTTGAAAAGAAAAGATAATATTCCCAGCGACAAGCTACTTATACAGGATATTGACTGGCACTCAGGCAAGAACAATGTTCCTCGCTACTCCAAAGACGACAAGTGGTGTGTATTTCCATTACTTTTGAATGGACCTTACATTTCAGGTTCAGATATTCTCCCTGCGAATCTCAAAAATTATCAGCCTTGGGTATTTAACTGGCCCGGGAAAGCAAAAGAGGTATATTTCCTAATTTTGATTCGCTTTGCGATACTTCCTACCTCTTATGTCTACTAATCTTTCGAAATTTTCAGATTATCAAATTGAGAAAGAGTTATGAAAGACATCCAAAGGCGAGTACTCTGGCAATACTCCGATCAATCACGGATGAAGTAAGAAATACTTGCTTTTGCTATTTTTAACAATATTGTTGCCTCTGTTTCTTATCTTCATTCGTGTGTGAAGATTGGTGTCGAAGTTTCCGAAGAAGAAGAAACTCCTGAAGCTGCGAAGGTCAAGGGAAAAGGCAAAGGTCCTCTTCGCAAGGGGAAATCCGCTGCCCCGCTTTCTAAAAAACGGAAGATTCATTCTTCTCCTCATTCAAGTCCTTTTCCCAATGAGACTTCTGATGAGGATGATAACAATGTGGGCACTTCTTTCGCAAAGGAAGATCAATCAACTGAATCCCCTATGGAGCAGTTATCTAATATCTTCTCAGATTCCATGCAAGGAATTGGAGATGATCGCCTTTCCAGTACATGCGAGGCTCTCGCAAATATATGTGATGCTACCTTGCTAGAGGGCAACGATTCTCTTAAAGGGGTTTCTAGATCTGTAACTCCTGGATTTTTAAATGCACTTGGTGCCTTGGTACGTCTGAACTTTTATTTTTCCTCATAATTTTAATTTTAAATCATATCTTGACAATTTCTTTATCTTTCTTTGTAGACTGGGAGAGCTTCTTTTGCTGTTTCCTCAGATCTTGAGAAAAGATGCAACACTCAATTGAAGAAAAATCTTCAACTTCGCAAAAATAACGAAGAATTAGAAACTGAAACTACAATTCTTCGCAAGAAAAATGAAGATTTTGAAAATGAAATAGCCGATCTTCGCGGGAAGACTCAACAACTGGAAACTGAATCTTCCACTCAGAAAGATAAAATATCTAGCCTTCAAAGTGCTAATCAACAGCTTTATGGTATAGGATTCTTCTCATTTTCTTGTTCTTACTCTGTCATTTATTTTTCTTTGTCTAACTTATTATTTTCGCAGACGTTTATAACCTTTCTGATGAAGCCATTCTTCTTTACTCATTTTCCGAGCCCATGGATAGTGATGCTCTTCTTGCTCACCTCAACGAATCTTTAAATAATTTTCCAAGTAACAAAATTAAATCTCTCTCACTGAACGAACTTCAATCCAAATTTCATCTTTTAACAATTGACCATAGATCTGTTTAGGTTTAGCCAACCGATTTAAACGTCTGTATCTTGATTCTCATGAGAAAACCAATATTTTAAGGAAGAAAATTAGCAGCCTTATAGATGACAAAGATCGTATTTCTAATCAAGGTGCCCAAGCATTAGCGAAATTCCAAAAAACTCTTCTTGAAGTCCAAATTGAACGGGATGAATCTCTTCGCCAAAATGCCATACTTAATGAGCGAGAAAACCAAATTCGTTCTCTTCTTGTCATAAATAGTGATGATGAATTCGCTTGGTCTGCGATGGTTCTAGATAATGCCAGAAATAACTTAGGTGTTAACGTTAGCCTTCACGCCGAGCATACTGCCTTGGTTAAAGATATGATTTCTGACAGAGAAGGTTGTTAATTGTTCTTCTTTACTTTACCGCTTCTTTTTTGTAATATTGCTATTAAGTTACTAATTCATTGTCATATGCTCGCAGAAGCTGAGAAGAGGTTTCATACAAAAATCAAAGAACTTGAATCTGAGAAAGCACAACTTGCAAATGACTCCTCTCTTCGCAATGACAAATATTCCAAGCTAAAGAAGCAGCTACAAACTACTTTAGCGAATTTCAATAATGATGTTGTCCGCTTTCGCAATCAAACTATTAGGACAGTCTGCGATGACCACAGTATTCCTCTTTCTTCATATCCTTGTCTTCTTGATGAGATTCCTGAGAATATGCCTTTCTTGGAGGTCTCTGATAGTGATGCTAGCGAAGAAGAAGAGTCTGGCGAGGAGTCTGATGAACAAGAAGAATAAACCAAGAAACAACTCTAATTTCTTCTTTTTCTTCCTGTAATATCTGTACATTTATCCTTAGTCTTCCATTTTTGTAATTTCTTATTGTATATCTTTTGGATTTTCAAACACAAGTTCGAGTTTGTGGTCCTTTTTCGCTGATATTGAAAGAACAATTCCTTTCTGCAGTACAGTTAATCGATGTTACGAGTGTGTAAATCTCTCATATGAGAATAAATAACACGTCTATGCCCTATTCATTCCCATATTTGCCTCTGTTATTTATTTTCAAATGAGAGATTTAATCAGTAATCTTTAAGCAATAATATGCCTCTGTTTCGCAACTACTGTTGTCACATTTTCGCAAGTTAATTTTTCTTGGTTATTTCCACGTATTCATTCACAAACTTGTTTGTTTGTATATAACCATTTTCGCAAGCTCATTTGCTTACTCATTTTCTTGTGTGGTCTTATTTTGCCTTCCTAGTTAAAGGTCTTATTAGGCCACCCCTCGTCATTGCGACAAAATCGCAGGGCGTCTATACATTTTCATGTAAAGACCCATTGATCTTGCCTTATCGTTTTCTTAGTACTATTGCCTCTGCAGGATATTTTCGTTGCGACAATATAACAGGCCTGTAAGTTCTTGCGAATTTACAGCCCCATGACATTGCCGTCTTGCGACGAAATCGCAGGACGTCTTTACACTTTCATGTACAGACCCATTGATCTTGTCTTATCCTCGCGTTAGTATTATTGCCTCTGCAGGATCATCGCACAAATATGACAAGCCTAAATTTTCTCGCGAAAATAAAGCCTCATGACATTTGCGTCTTAAGACACTTATCAGCTCCCTAATGGAGGGTTCCTCCCTTATCATCTCCCTGGTTGCTCCTTCAAGGAGGCGTACATCGGCCATACAAGACTAGATCCTCCCATCCGGTCTAAAAAACAACCAGTTGTTTTCGCATCCTCCTATCCCTTATACCTATAGGGTTTATGGTTACGAGACTGCACCCTAAGTGGAGTTTTCTTCGGTCCGAGTGCAGCATGTGCCAAGACTTGCCAAGAATGGCCTAGACACTTCAAATGCCCTAGGCACTCTTGGCTCAACCGTGTACCTCGGCGCCTTGGTCATACACTGAATCCTTGGGAGAGACCCTCGGTCGTCCAACCAGGGTATGACCTTATATATATAGTTGGAAATCCAAGGTATCTCCCCCAGATGGGATTTATTGACCCCAAATTTCCATGACTCAGGTTCCAGGAGCGGTGTAACCTTTTCCCTGAGCCATGTTAAGAGATACCCCCTTATATGACGCACTTTAGGTCTTACATTTGCCTCTTGCGAAATATCATTCGCGAACTAGGGTGTACGCCATAAAGGTTCGTCCCATTCGTATAAATCATTCATTTTTGATTATTTCTTTTCATTATCTCTGTGAAGTTATCACATAGTTTTGCTTTATTGAAATTATTTCTTCTCATTTTTGAAATTTCGCTGCAATCCTTTAACCAGATTTCCATATACTTTTTCTCGCGAGATTTTCGCGTACTCCTTCTTTGATCGTCATTCATTTATTTTTTTACCTTCGCAAGCCTACCATCAATTATTCACTTCTTACATCTCTTACTTCTGCTGCTCTCTGCTTCTTCCTCATTCCAATTTGTTAGTACTGTCTTTCCTTCTGCGAAATCATCAGCATGTCCAACTTTCTTCAGGCATTTGTTTCGCAACCTACTTTCTTCTCTCACTTCTACGGTATCCACCATCAGCCTTTCCCTTCTTTGTTCTTCTTTTATATTTTGCTTCCAGTTCCTCCTTTGTGCAGCTCTTTCCTCGCAACTCTCTACATCAACCTCATAACATTTTTGCCCCTCAATCCAGTCTCCTTTTATAATTCCAACACCACTAGGATGAGGAAACTTAATACACTGGTGATAAGTAAATGCTACACCCAGAATCTCATGTAACCATGGTCGCCCGATCAATTCATTATAAGGGGATTCCACATCGACTATACAGAACAAAATTTCAGTTGATAACCCTTGCAATTGTATTCTCATATGAACTTCTCCTTTAGGTTTGTTAGCTGTACCGGTTAAACCATAAATCTTATATGTTGAAGGTATAAAATCTTCATCCTTCCCTCCCATAGTCTTGTAAGTATGGTAAAAAAGGATGTTTACTGAGCTTCCAGTATCAATTAAGATTCTATTGATCGCCCAGGAATTTTCTGCCTCATCATCTTCATCCTCATTGGGTTTTGGGTTAATCTCCAGCCTTACCACTAATGGATTGTCATGCATCTATCCATTCTCAGGTACCTCCTCTGCGGTAAAAGAAATAATCTGCATTTGCCATTCCTTTAATGGCGATGTCTTCGCGATATTCATTACTTCTCTATTGTCAGCATCTCTTGCGAAAACCCTACTGAGAACACTATCATGAAAGTCTTCAATTGTCCTGTACGAATGTATAATAGAGTTGCAAAACAAATTTTTGGCCTTCGCTCCAACTTCTATTACAAATGTTTCTTTCCCTTTTGTTGAGTTTACTCTGTGCATTTCTGGCGGTGGTGGTAACGGTTGAGTTTTCTCTTCGCCTTTTAGGAAATGATTCAACTTTCCTTGGTCAATCATTCTGAGGATGATTCTTTTTATATTTCTGCAATCATTTGTTAAGTGTCCATGAAAATGGTGATAAGAACAGAATTCATGACTTCTATCACCGGGTGGTGGTTCATTTCCCATGTTCCATGGTGCAGGTATGTTTTCCATCAAGAGTATAGCTTCCCATATTTTTTCCACACTAGCATTTAGTGGGGGCATCTTGATTTCTTCCCATACTACCACGTGACTTCACTTTGTCCTCCATGATAATTCTGCCTTCGACCTCCATAAGTTTCTTGTGGATGATCAAGCCTTTGAATTTTGTTATTTCCGCCACGGTTGTAGAAGTTTCTTTCTCTTTCAAATTCTTCCTGATCACGACTTCCCATGGCCACTAACTTTTGCTGACCATCATCTACCATCCTTTCTTGTTGCCCTTGCGAGGTGCTCGCTACTATATTTATCAATTTGGGTAATAAGCTTGCATTCACAGCAATCGAGCTTGTATTCGCAACTGGGTATGATTCCATTTCATTTTGCCTTTCCTCTAGAGCTATATACTCCTCCTGAAGTTCTCGCAACTCAGTCATTGTGATTGTATTCTTGACTTTAAAAATTTGGATATATAACAAATTGGTTGCGAACATAGCATTTATGAATGACTGAATGAGATATCTTTCATCCACTCGACCAGCCATGTCGCTGCACATTGTCTTCCATCTCATAGTTAAATGTTTCAAGCTTTCACCGACCCTTTGTTTCAACCCAAATACATCTTCAATACCCGGTCGCGAGGAATTATTACTTATATATGCCCCTAAAAATATAGCTTGTAAATGGTTGAATGATGTGATTGTGTTTCTTGGTAAACCTTCAAACCATTTCAGTGCTTCTCTTGTCAAACTTGATGCAAAATACTTGCACAATATAGCATCATGATTTTCCCACTGTAACATACATCTCACATAAGCTTTGATGTGTTGTATTGCACAAGTTGTTCCATCAAAAATGCTGGTTAACGCTGGTAAACTACACTTTGGGGGTATTCCTCCTAGTTGTACCTCTAGTGTAAATTGAGTTTTCGCAGCTTCTTCGATGGCCTCATCCAATTGTCTCCTCCCTCCTCCCCTTCTACTGTTCAGCATTCCTCTCATTTCTGCCAATTCTCGCAAGATTTGTTCATTTGCATCAGAATTCGAATCTATTGGTCTTTTTAATTCCGCCTATCTTCTCCTGCGTTCATGTCTGCTTTGATTTTCTTGTTCATCATTCTCTTCTCGTCTTTCTCTGCGATCTTCTCCTTCATCTCTTTCACGAATTCGCACACCGTTATATCTATCATTTTCTCTTCTTTGTTGCCTATCAGTTCTCCTTTGTACTCTTTCATATTCTTCATTGATATTACCATTATTGCGATTTTGTTCTCGCCTTCTTTCTCGATTGTCATGATTGTTCTGGCGAATTGCTTCTTCCAATTCCCGTTCTTCCATTTCTGCTCTTAATCTTTCCCTTTCGCAAGCTAGACGTGCTTGTTCAATATAGTGTTTTTCAATTTCATCTTCAATCTCTTTTTGTTTCCTCCGCGCTTCTCTCCCATGCAATATTCATCTTCCTTCTTCCTGATTTTCTTCACCAGCTGGATTATTCCGCCCTTGATGCAGCCTATTTCCTTGACCTCCATCATTTCGGCCATTCTTTAGAGTCTCTGGATTTGGGATATAATGATCTTCTATCATTTCTCTTCTTTCGCAGTGTCCTTTATCGGGATTTGGCTCTCTTTCTAGATTTTCTTCATTAACATTTTCTACAGGTAATGTTCTCCTTATTTCTTCTCTAACCGATCTTGATCTTGACCTTGTAGTACTTCTCGACCTTCTATTTTGCAACCTCATGTTTTCCATTCTTAACTCATGATTTTGTCTTGTTAAATTTGCGCGTTCTTATGCTTCTAATCTCCTTTCTTCATGTATTGTTTGCCTCAACGCCTCTAATGCTGCGATTTCTTCATTTCCATGAATTATTTCTCCAGTCTCTTCTCGGTTTCTCTCCTCTTGTCCATTGTTTACCAATTTTTGTTCTTCTTCTCTTTCTTCCATAGAATCTGATCTCCATGTATGCATACTCACCCTATCATAATCCATAGCTCTGTTCGGTACTGGTTGAATTGGTGGTTGAATTTGATCTTCTTCATTATTTCTTGTGTTTATTCTTGAGGATTCACCTACTTCATTTCTCCTTTCTCCAGCTAATCTCCTACTCCTTCTAACAGTTGTTGGTTGTTCTGATGTATTTCTTCTTCTAGCCATTTCTCAATCTCAGTAAATTGTTGAAAATTATATGAAATTCCTTTCCTGTTACTCCTAATTCTTTCAAATCACAATGTCGATCTTTACTCACTCCCTGTTTCTAGCGCCAATATGTAGTTGCAGGAAATCCTACACTACACCCCTTACAAGAATCTATGTAATCAAACCATTTTAGGATGAACAATCATAAATTTTATTGATTAAATCTTTAAGTGTTTACAAAATGAAATAATAAGCAAGCTCAAGAATTACAATTACTCCTAACTTTCTCTCTCTTAATGACTTGCCCAACACTTAAAAAAGAACTCTCTCCTCCAATAGGCCTGCTCGGCTCTTTATATATGGTATTACATAATGGATGACAGCTAAGCTGTCCTTTATTTTCGGGAATGACTTGCGAAATATCGCAAGTGTACAAGTATATAATCTCGCAACACTCCTAAACCTCGCTAGATCTTCACATATTTCTCGTGTTTTGGCTGTCGTCATTCATTGCGTCATTTATATTACTCTTCTGCGACACCTTCACAATGATGTTGTTTATTGATCTCGCAAGGTATTGATGTTGTTTATTGATCTCCAAGAGGAAAGACTAAAAAGTCAAACTTATAAATGAAGAAAGGGTATGCTTGTAAATACTTGTAAAAGGATGGGTTAGATAAGGTCAATGAGATAGATGGCTATAAAAGGGGTTGATCTCCACTAGGAAATCAGAACTAACTTCTTGTGGCTCACCATGTACTACTTTCTAGAGTAGGCTTCCGACTCTACAATAATATTTGTACCCATTACATTTTGGCGACCACAGTGGGAGCCTATCTCATAGGATTAGGACAGCGGTTCAGCCACTGAAAGCTCCTAAATCCTCCTGCTCTCACTCTTTGAGACTGGAGCGCTTAAATCCTCTTGTTCTCACTCTTTGAGACTTGAGTGCCTAAATCCCCTTGTTCTCACTCTTTGAGACTCGGGCGTCGAAATCCTCTTGTTCTCACTCTTTGAGACTGGAGCGCCCAAATCCTCCTGCTCTCACTCTTTGAGACTCGGGCGTCGAAATCCTCTTGCTCTCACTCTTTGAGACTTGAGTGCCTATTTCCCTTGTTCTAACTCTTTGATACTCGTGCGTCAAAATCCTCTTGTTCTCACTCTTTGATACCGGAGCGCCCAAATCCTCCTGCTCTCACTCTTTGAGACTCGGGTGTCGAAATCCTCTTGCTCTCACTCTTTGAGACTCGGGCGTCGAAATCCTCTTGTTCTCACTATTTGAGACTCGAGCACATATTCTCCAATGGCGCGGGCGCCCTAATCACATTTCCATTGATGATGAAAAAAAAATATATATATATATATATATATATATATATTCAAAGTGGAGAACATATTTTGCTCCCACCAAGACAGGGTCCGGGCGTCTCCAATGGCGCGGGCGCCCTAATTACATTTCCATTGGAAAAAAAAAATCCAAAGGGGCGGACATCTTTTGCTCCCGCCAATACAGTGTCCGGGCGTCTCCAATGGCGCGGGCGCCCTACTCACATTCCAAATAAATAAATTAATTAATTAAAAAAAAATTCAAAGGGGAGAACATCTTTTGCTCCCGCCAAGACAGGGTCCGGGCGTCTCCAATGGCGCGGGCGCCCTAATCACATTTCCATTGAAAAAAAAAATCCAAAGGGGAGAACATCTTTTGCTCCCGCCAAGACAGGGTCCGGGCGTCTCCAATGGCGCGGGCGCCCTAATCACATTTCCAAAAAAAAAGAAAAAGAAACGCCCAAGCCTTTGAAAAAAAAAAATCCGCCTTCTTCACCAAAAGCAGGCGGCTAGCCTTTGACAAAAAAGCAGCTCTTACGCCCATGATAATAATAATAATAATAATATTCGGAAAGGTATTGGTGCTCAGCTTGTTGCTAGGCTACCAACCACTCCTTTGTAATTTTTCATAATAATAATAATAATAATAATAATAATAATAAATAAATAAATAAAAGTTGCTCTTACACCCATGAGGAAACCCGCCCATGAACAAACTTGCCTCCATCACCAAAAGGCGGCTAGCCTTTGACAAAAGGAAGAGAAAAGGTAGAAACCCTTCACCATCAAAGGGAGAAACTTAGGCCTTTGACAGAAGAATAGAGAAGAAGGCGAGTCAAAGATACAAGGGGACTTGCAGAAAGAGAGCAAGCCCAATAAACGCCAAGAAGAAGGCGAGTCAAAAATACAAGGGGACTTACAGGAAGAGAGCAAGCCCAAAAGACGCCGAGGAGAGAGAAAGTCGAAGAGGCGCGCACTAGGGGACTTGCAGGAAGAGAGCAAGCCCAAGAGACGCCAAGAAGAAGGCGAGTCAAAGATGCGTCACACAAGGGGACTTACAGGAAGAGAGCAAGCCCAACATACGCCGAGAAGAGAGAAAGTCGAAGAGATACGCACTAGGGGACTTGCAGGAAGAAATAAAGCCCATGACATGCCAAGAAAAGGGTGATTCGAAGATACATCACACAAGGGGACTTGCAGGAAGAGAGCAAGCCCAATAGACGCCAAGAAGAAGGCGAGTCAAAGATACAAGGGGACTTGCAGGAAGAGAGCAAGCTCAACAGACGCCGAGGAGAGAGAAAGTCGAAGAGATTGATAGACGCATTTATGTGTCTATTTTGATCTCAATTGTATATATTGTTAGTGCTTGATTTTGTACTTATTTGGCTTTTTATGTCTTTTTATAGGTGTTTTTGGAGAAATAAGCTTATGCGGCAAAATTGGCTCGAAAAGTGGTATTTGCGCTCGCTGGAGAAGTGCTAAATGGACCCGAGATTTGGATAAGGGGCACCTCATTTGCTAAGAGGTAGTCCAAATGCTATTTACACCCATCAGAGGATAAGGGGCACTCATCCCCTACCTTTTGAATTATTAATTATGGCGGGAAATAATTATGCAGCGAAACAGATTTTAGGGTTCGATATTTGGGATGCTTTTGGAGAGATTCAATCGCCAAATTGGCTGAGATGAACGTGATTAAGCTAAACAGGCTCGGTACATTGTTTTGGTTCGACTAATTTGGGCTGGGTAATCACGTTGAGGAAAACAGGGAAGAAGAATATTTGAACGCTCTTTTCTTGATGATATAATTTTGCACGAGTTTTTCTCGGGTTTCTTCGTGGATTAGGATAGATATGGGCTTTCTATGATAAACCATGGATGGTAGGTGGTTTAGTTTCAAAGAAAAAAACACGAGTTCAATGATTCCTCGACAAAACAGGGTAGTGAGAGAGACTCGGGTTTTGTTTAGGTTGTTTATGGGAATAACGTGCAGCAGGGTGAAGAGATAATCTTCCAGGATTCGATTGTACCTAATATGGAGTGTCTGGCAGCTGAAATACGCGGAAAGGAACCAACAGAGGGAAGGAAAGTCCGTGTCTTTAGGAAAAAGAAAACAGATTTATTCTCGAATTTATATCGGGAGATTGAGGGCCTGGAGGTATATATAAGGTGTAGGGAAGTCACAAAAGAGTTGTTGAGACTTTGGGGGGGAGTTTTGGGGTTGTTAGGAGAAGTACAGGAAGTTGCAGAGTCAAGAACAATAGCTGCAGGCGAGTACCGGAGAAGAAGAAGAAGAAGAACATCACTCAGGGACAATCGCAGAAACCGTTACCTTTTCTTTTAAATTCCATATCTTTTGTAACAATTTCTCCAACAATTAGTTCAAGTTCGCAACGGCTCTGTAACAGTGAGTTCCGTAACAATTGGTTTTGTTACAAATATCTCTGTTACAAACTCGTTGCATTATATTATTTTCCAATAAAAACACCTTTTGAGCCATGTTTCTATCTTTTGTGTGTGTTTTCGACATGAGGAGCTAAACCCCAACACTGACTGGGACGATGGAGGAAGCCACGTTTCACAATTGGTTGGTAACTATAATGATTCTTCATGACTTTTTGCATTGATTTAATTGATTTATGATTTTTACTAATTAATTGGTATTTTGTCTGATGACGTATGCTTAGACTTAGAGATTTTGATATGTCATGCTTACGATTTATAATTAATCTTTTACAAAATCTACCTTTGGAAAAGAAATAGAGTCCATAAAAGGGCTAGAAGTGTTATGAATCAATATACGAACCAATTGAATGTGATTAATGGTGAAAACCTGAGTCTCAGTAATCTCTCATTATCATGACAATTTTGTATATATATTTCTTTGTTATTAGTGTTTTCTTAAATCAAACCTTTACAAGCCCGAGTTGAACGAACTTTACTACCACTTTCTACAACTTGTTAAAATCATATCAGAGATACACACTAGGGGACTTGCAGGAAGAGAGCAAGCCAAGACATGCCAAGAAAAGGGCGATTCGAAGATGCATCACACAAGGAGACTTGCAAGTCAGAAATCATCATCAGACAAGGGGACTTGCGAGAAAACGCACAAGGCCTAGGAAAGAGGCGCATACGACTGACTAGGGGACTTGCAGCAAGCGTGCAAGTCGAAACCATCTGAGCTTAAATACAAGTGGACTTGCGGGAATATCCAAGTTTTAAGGTAAAGGCGTCAGAAGAAGCGCGCAACGACAGAAGAGCTGAGGAAGAAGATGATAGACTGTTGAGAAGACTAACGCCTTGCCCAAATAGCCAGGGGACTTAATGTAGATACCTGGAAAATGCCAAGGGATAAATGACCAAATGTGATAATAATATGGCTTAAAGAAAAGTTTAAGAGATAATTTGGGCTCAAATGAGAGAAGTCCTAGTGACCCATTAAGGGAAGTCAAGATAATAAGTCCAGGAGGAAAGACTAAAAAGTCAAACTTAGAAAGGAACAAAGGGTATGCTTGTAAATACTTCTAAAATGATGGGTTAGATAAGGTCAATGAGATAGATGGCTATAAAAGGGGTTGATCTCCACTAGGAAATCAGAGCTAACTTCTTGTGGCTAACCATGTACTACTTTCTAGAGTAGGCTTCCGACTCTACAATAATATTTGTACCCATTACAGAGATCACCATAGTCAATGTCTCTTATTTTCTGAAAATTAGAAAAATTTAGTGATTGACCTTTCCATGATTTTAGAAAATCAAGCCTAGATTTTAAAATTTGTCTCCCGCACACGGAAACCTAATCAATCAGTCAATCTCTTTTATACCTAAAATTGTTTCCTTATATCTCTAATTTTTGAAACTGCTTTTTAATCTTTTTCCTGTTTTCTTTATGGATTCAATTGCTTCAAATCGAAAGGAGTAACAACTTCGATCGATGAGAATGAGACTTAGGTCTCTTCCTTCACCTAAAATTCTGACCGAAACTACGCTGATGTTCACACCAGATTTCGGAGATATCCAATATCGGGCAAATCGTTGTATCGTTTTCGCCCATACCAGCCGATATTATCGGCAAAATATCGTATCGCTATATTGTTGTTTCCATTTTGCTCTACCACCGATACCGATAATATCGCCGATATATCGGCCGGTACGGACGAGATTGACTACACTGGTTTGACTTTGACCCTTTAGAAGTGAGACAACAGAGCTGGACTAGTAACAATTAAATTTGTTTGATATAGATTTTCAACCAAATTAATTAGTTTACTGACGATGAACAAGAATTTGGAATGTACCAAGTTTATTTGGCAATTAGCATTGAAGTTTTAGGTTTTCTGTCACTCAAGAGATGGAAGAACAATCTTTATCTCACTGTCTAAAGCTGTTTTATTGTTGTTATATGCAGTAATGAATCTTATCCAAGCAGGGACGGAGGCAAATGGAGATAAATGGGTCCGTCGACCCCACTTGATTTTGTAACTTGACTAAATTAGGCTTGGTATTTTTGTAAAATTATGTGTCTGGTGGGGGCAAATATGTATGATAAAATTAAACTCTACTTAATGGGGGCAAAATTATAAACTAAATCAATAAAAATGAATCAAATACATGCATAAATATAAAAAACAATTAAATTACTTTCTTTAGTTTAGTTAAAATATTTTATAACATAGATCTTCACTTAAAAACCTATACAAAATCAATTACAATGTGAAGATAAAATTGTGATGCCTTCGGCCGCCTACAGACTGATATGGCCAAACTTTACTATGTGAATTTACCCCCACTGAAGAAAATATCTGGCTCCGTCACTGTTAATCCAAGAGACCATTACGCAGAGAGACGGACAACAAGAACGACATCAGATTCAGCCTCATATTCAACGACTAGTGTTCATGTAACAGCATTAGATGGTTTAGTAAATGTAAATTCGCTATTCACAATTGCAGTTTTTGTAGGTTTATCATTAACAACACCAGGTCAACATAGTTTAGAGAACAAAGATATTTGTGACGCTGGTATTGATGTTGTCAAACGGCTCTTAGTTTACGAAGTTGTTTCGTTTAGCTTCTTTCTCTTTCTAGCTTAATTGCTCAAGGATTAAAACTTGCTATTAATCTTCTTAATAGTGAATATGTCGATGAAGCTTTACGTGCACACATTAACATTAAGGTCCTAAGGTTTGAAATGTTGGGGTCGGCGATAGGGTCAGTTATGGGATGTATTTTTCTGATGTTGTCGATGGTGAATGTTATTGAGATTAGATTAGGGTTTTTGTCTTGTGGTAGTAAAGCTGCTGTTCGTGCTTAGTTTGGAAAAGTTAAAAACTGCAAATTGTAACCATTTCAAAGAGTTTGCCAGAGATTTAGGCTGCTTTATTTCTTAGCTAACATCTAGACTTTTCAACTATAATTAGAGACCTTGTGAGAAAGTAGAAACTTGCACCAGGAGGTAGAACATTCTCTCTACCTTTCTTAAAAGCCAAGTCTTGGAGCAACAGAACCTGTATTCTACCTGGAATACAGGTAGAATATAATGTGGTGCCAGCCTAATCGTGCATACACATTCCCCCATTTCTTTGATTACAAATCGCAGAAAATTTGAAGATGATAGAGTAACAAGTTTTTGAAGGAAGACAATAGAATAAATTTTTTTATTACTTTAACTTGGAATTACTAAACAAAAAATAATGTAGTAAATACTTGTGGAAAATATAAAATTTGTAATAACTGCGAATGAAAGTTGTTCTCCATTGGAATGGATGCATGACGATTCTTTATTTGTGCTGCTCATTTTTCTTCATCAGATGGTTGTATTTTCTTAGACACCGACCCGGCCCACGTCTTTGATGTCACTCCAAAATCTTTCAGAGAAACTAGGCTGTTCATGTGTAGAACTCCTCTAAACGTATTAAAGGAAGGATGATCCTTAATTATGACATTCATAGATTTGGTTATCGGATCATAACATTTGAGAAAAGATAGACACCACATCAAAACTTCATTGTTCTTTGTGAGGGCCAAGGGTTTATAGAATGAATGATCTTGTTCCCATTCTATGCTAAAATCCTTGCACCAACTCCAATCGTGGTAATAGCAGTCTTGCTCTATCACGTCGTAACTATTGTTGCCACCCTGGTGTTTATTCTTCCTAAACGACCAAATGTCTATACAGTCATGCTCTGGATGATCTACAAGACACAGATACCCTCCCAACATTGTAAGACGAAATTCTGTATTCTCATGTCTCGGAAACTGGATACATGGTGCTGGTGGGAGCATTCGAAAACTTTCATCCGCCAAATCAAACGCTACAATCTTGTTGTTGAGATCGTCCTTCCAATAAAGTGACCCGTCTGCAAAGATACCCTCGTGAAACAATGCATCGGCAGGCGGGATTGCTGTTATATTTCTCCAACCACCACGATTGCTATCTTTGCCGAGAGTGTACACTTGGACCAGGGTCTTGCGGTCCTCGGTAGAAAAATCTGGCTTTCTATTCCCGAGATATATAGGATACATGATCCTTACAACTTTGTACTCGTTAGTTGAAGGAAGGTAACCGAATCCACTCACTACTTCCCAAGATTTGTTTTCTTTTTTTTGAAGCATATCCCAAGATTTGTTGGTGGTGCTTATTCTTGGGAGGATTGTGTATTCACTTGTCAAAGGATTGCAGATGTAGACAGGATCGTAAAAACATCCTCCTTTAAGACGTCCTCCTTTATACGGTATTGCCAAGCAAACCAAACCATTGCAAGAACCAACTAAGACTTCATGTTGTACGTGGTACTCTTCTTTTATTGGAGGGAGGTTGATCTGGGTTATTCTTGTCCTGTAATTATAATCATCCTTTTCCTCTTCCTCTTCTTCGGGTTTGTTACTTTTAATAACGTCATAATCTGCATAGAAAAGGTGAATGAAAGGCTCTGGGGAACACGAGATGGAGAAAAAAATACCAAGATTAACTTTTCTATTAGAAAGAAGTCGTCGCCATCTTTTGCAAACTAGTTTGCAGTTTAGGACAGATTCATCAGGAACTCGAGAAAGAATATCTTCATGAAAGTCTTCCATCTTTTGGAGCACAGATTCAATAGGAACGTGACAAGGAATTTCTGATCGGATATCTTCATGAAAGTTCTCCATCTTTCTTCGCAATAAGATTGAATTGGAAAAATAAAAATAAATCTCTCTGCTTGCTTGTGGTTTAATAGACTAGTTGTAGATTGTGCTACTAATGTAAAGTGAAACTTCTACTTGCAATAATAATGTAGAATTGAATCAAAAACACCATAAAATAGAATTACTAACCTCTCAATTTAAGCTTCTTCTACCCTTAGAATAAGGAAGAAACAAAAATCAAAGTTCTTCTCTATAACACTTACAACTTCTACCCAAAATTAATTGGAAGTTACAAGTTTATTGAGGCATCTCCTCACATCAACTCAACTCAAAGAGAAAGATTGAAGGAAAAGGAAAACTATGGTTCTAACCAAGTCTCTCTTAAAACATAACATAAGGGGAGTAGAGCTAGGGTTTCAAAACATATAGTAAAAGTGAAGGATAAACAAGAAATAAAGCCAAAGAAAGGGGGAAAAGAGAGAAAGATGTTAGCAAGGGTATAAGTGGAACATCACTATGCATCATCCTCCCCTACATAAGAGAAATTCGCCCTCGAATTGTCAATATCGGCTTCCATAGCATTGTCACCCCAATATGGAACCAAATGCTTCACGTTAAACACATCGGGTGTGCGAATGGAGCTTGGTAAGTTGAGGCGATAGGCATTGTCGTTAATCTTTTCTTCAATTGGAAATGGTCCAATCTTCCTTGCCTTGAGCTTGTTGTATTCACCTACGGGGAAACGGTCTTTAGTAAGAACCGCATAAACAAGATCTCCTACTTCAAACTCAACCACACGACGCCTTTGATCAACCTTGTTCTTGTATTTTCTTGATGAAGCTTCTAAATGCTTTGGGTACTTTCATGTATAAGGTGGAGTTGGGAAACAAAGTCTTCCGCCTTAGCATTTGGCTTTTCAAATTCGGTACTAAAGACAAGTCAAGTGGTACTCGTGGATTGAACCCGTACACTACCATGAATGGTGAATACCCACTACTCCGGTTCACCGCATGGTTGTAAGCAAATTCCGCCTTACATAAAACTTGGTCCCATGTCTTCAAATTCTCCTCAACCAAGCAACTAGAAGATTACCTAGGGAGCGATTTACCACTTCGGTTTGTCCATCCGTTTGAGGTGATAAGCGGTGCTAAAACTTAAATTGGTCTTGACCAACTTCCATAAGGTACGCCAAAAGTGTCCCACAAAACGGCTATCTCTATCCGAGACGATGGAAGAAGGAATACCATGTAAACGGTAAATCTCTTTAAAAAAGAGTTGAGCTACCATGACCGCATCCGTTGTCTTTTTACAAGCAATGAAATGAGACATTTTGGAAAAAACGATCTACCACTACAAATATTGAATCCATACCTCTTTGAGTGCGCGGTAATCCCAAGATGAAATCCATGCTCAAATCTTCCCATGGACGAGAAGGAATAGGAAGTGGCATGTATAATCCCGCATTAGTGGCCGTTCCTTTAGATACTTGACATATATGACATCTCTTCACATATCGATGAATCTCCTTCCACATTCCCGGCCAAAAGTATGAGCTTGAAACCAAGTTCCAAGTACGAGTAGTACCCATATGTCCCTCATCATGAAGCTCCTTAATAATTTTCAACCTTAAGCTTGATTCCGGAATGCAAAGACAATTTTTACGGTAAAGGTACCCATCGAAAATAACATAATCACCATTACGTAGTAACCTTTCATCAACCATAAGAGGACCAAAATAAGTATCAACTTTTAAAAGCTCTCGGATGTCATCGAATCCCAAAATACGAGCCCGCATTTGTGTAAGAAGGGAAGTACGTCGACTCAAGGCATCCGCTACCTTGTTTTGTACACCCGACTTGTGCTTGATGGAAAAAGTGAATTGTTGCAAATAAGAAGCCCATTTACCATGCCTAGTAGAAAGCTTGTCTTGTGAATTGATATGCTTCAATGCCATGTGGTCCGAAAATAAGATGAACTCCTTGTGAATAAGATAGTGTCGCCAATGTTTGAGTGCTTGGACAATAGCATAAAACTCAACATCGTAAGTGCTATATGCAAGTCGTGCCCCATTTAACTTTTCACTATAGAATGCCACCGGTTTCCCTTCTTGACTAAGAACCGCCCCAATGCATAGTTTAGAAGCATCACAATGAAGTTCAAATGGTTTATCAAAATTTGGTAATATTAAGATTGGAGATGTACTTAACTTTATTTTCATCAATTCAAAGGCTTCGTCCGCTTCTTGAGTCCATGAATACTTTCCACCCTTCATGCATTCGGTTATTGGAGCCATGATTCCGCTAAAGTTTGCAATGAATCGACGATAAAAGAAGCTAACCCATGAAAACTTCGAATATCAAACAAAGTTTTTGGCTTGGGCCAATTCCTTATGCATTCCACTTTATCTTCATCTACCAAATCCCATCCTTACTAACCACATAACCAAGAAACAAAATTTTATCGGTCATGAATGCACACTTCTTCAAGGTAGCATAAAATTGTTGTGTCCGCAAAATCATGAGGACCTCACGGAGGTGACGTATATGAGATTCCATATTGGGACTATAAACAAGTATGTCATCAAAGTAAACAACCACACACTTCCCAATCAACGGCCGAAGTGCTTGATTCATTACTCGCATAAATGTGCTCGGAGCATTTGAGAGCCCAAATGGCATAACCATCCATTCATACAAACCGTCTCTAGTCTTGAAAGCGGTCTTCCATTCATCTCCCACTTTGATACGAATTTGATAATATCCATTTTTAAAATCAAGTTTGCTAAAAACACATGCTCCACTTAATTGATCAAGTAAGTCATCCAAACGAGGAATTGGAAATCGGTACTTCAATGTGATTCTATTGATTGCCCTACTATCCACACACATACGCCATGAACCATCTTTCTTTGGTACTAGTAAGGCCGGTACCGCACAAGGGCTAAGACTTGGTCTTATAAAACCTTTGGCTAGAAGCTCTTCAACTTGGCGACGTAATTCTTCATGTTCTTTGGGACTCATCCGGTAGTGGGCTTTGTTGGGAAGACTTGAACCGGGTAGTAGATCAATTTGGTGTTGCACATCTCTTAACGGTGGTAATGCATCCTGTAAGTCGGTAGGAAAAACATCTTGAAATTCTTCGATAATTGGCTTTACTAGAGGTGGCACGAAATCATATGATGGAGATTCTTTAACATGAAGTATATAGAAAACCTCCGAATCATCCAACTCTTCTATGAACTTGTGATAAGTAAGTAGATTTTTACCATCACCATTTTGTGGCTTAGGCATAAGTTCACGATTAGGTACAAGAGTCAACTTCTTATTGCTCCACATGAACGAATAGTTGTTTGTTCTCCCATCATGATTCACAAACCGATCATATTGCCAAGGCCGCCCAAGAAGTAAATGACATGCATCCATCAAAACAACATCACACCAAACTTTGTCTACATATTTGTTACTAATAGAAAAATTAATGAGACAACGTTTAGTGACTTTTACCTCGCTTCCTTGGTTAAGCCATGATAAAGAATATGGAGAAGGGTGTTCTTTTGTCTCTAACTTCAACTTGCTAACCACTTCTTCGGAAACGATATTTTCACAACTCCCCGAATCAATCACAAGCTTGCAAACTTTCCCACCAATTGTGCAAGTGGTTTGAAAAATATTGTGGCGTAGCCATCGATCACCTTCGTCGAGTTTTGGAGTAAAATAGTTACGCAACACAACCAAACATGGTCCTTGGTCACCGGTGATAAACTCCTCTTCCACTTCTTCGTCGGGTTCTTTATCAAATATTGGTGGCTCCATAAGATCCAAATATGCATCACCTTCATCATCACCTTGAACAAGTAAGTTCTTCCCGGACGATCACTCTTCCTACAATCATATGCTTTATGTCCTTCGTCTCCACACTTGTTACATTTACCTTGAAAGATTTGTTGAGAAGTATTGGATTTTGATGGAACGTTAGTAGTTGGAGCTCGATGAGTTGGAATTGGAGAAGTAGTATTTTTAACACCTCCTTGAGTGTGAGTACTCCAATTGGTATGTGAAACTCTCCTTGCGTATTGCTTCTCCAAAGATAATGCCCTTTGATATGCTTCCGACACCGAATAAATATCAAATAAGTTTAAAGTGTCTTGATATTGCATTCTCAAACCTCCTATATACCTTGCTACAAGTTGTTCTTCCGTTTCGTTAATATCGTTCCTTGCAACCAATTGATAGAACTCTTTGGTGTAGTCATTAATCGACTTAGACCCTTGCCTAAGATTTTGAAGTTGTTGATAGATAAGTCTTGTATAATTATGGGGTAGAAATGAAGCCTCATATGTTTCTTAAGCTTCTCCCAAGTTTCAATTTTAGCTTGACCTCTTCTCAACCTCATTTGTTTAAGTTGTTGCCACCAAGCGCCGGCTCTTCCTCGAAGTCTTGTTGCAACCAACCCAACTTTCTTATTTTCGGGCACTTCCTTGAAATCCAAGATTTCTTCAACCGTTGCTAACCAATCAACAAATTCTTCCGGAGCTAAACCCCATGGAATTCGGAATATCAACTTTGAGTCCACCTTCCCATCGGTTTGAAGTAGTAACATTGTTGTATCTCGGTCTTTCTTCAAACATTTGGCGTCTCCCTTGTTGATGAACATGACTATCAAAAGAAGTGGTCTCCTCATCCGTTACTTCTTCTTCATAATGATGATGTTGAGTTCTATATTGATCTTGATGGATATTTAAGTTACCAAATCTTAAAAAAAATTCTTCAAATTTTGTATCCATTCTTTGTTGCATTTCATCAAACACTTCATGCTTAAAGACCTCTAATTCTTCTTTCATAGAAATTTCACCTTGATTAACTCTTTTCCTTGGAGCCATAATGAAATCACAAGGAGAATGAACCCAATTTGACAATAACACATACAAAGATTCAAACCCCCAAGCTAATAATTAAAATCTTCTCCACAATTTCCCCAAAAAAAAGAAACCAAAGCTCTTGATACCAACTAATGTAAAGTGAAACTTCTACTTGCAATAATAATGTAGAATTGAATCAAAAACACCATAAAATAGAATTACTAACCTCTCAATTTAAGCTTCTTCTACCCTTAGAATAAGGAAGAAACAAAAATCAAAGTTCTTCTCTATAACACTTACAACTTCTACCCAAAATTAATTGGAAGTTACAAGTTTATTGAGGCATCTCCTCACATCAACTCAACTCAAAGAGAAAGATTGAAGGAAAAGGAAAACTATGGTTCTAACCAAGTCTCTCTTAAAACATAACATAAGGGGAGTAGAGCTAGGGTTTCAAAACATATAGTAAAAGTGAAGGATAAACAAGAAATAAAGCCAAAGAAAGGGGGCAAAAGAGAGAAAGATGTTAGCAAGGGTATAAGTGGAACATCACTATGCATCAGCTACCACCATACACGTATATCGAAAATGCTATGTGACCCGCTCACTAACAGCTAAATGACAGCTGATCATACGTGGCAGGTACAGTGGAGGAAATACGTGTAATTTTTCCATATCCATGTCAGGATAGAAAAGAATTGTGAAACCGTTCGATTCCAGAAAGAAAAAAGAAAAGAAACTCTTCATCTTTTCCGACTTTGTGCACCCCTACTAAACCAGAGGTGCACGTTCCTCCTTTTCTCATTGGCTGTGTAACTAGCCCTAGTTATTTATCATATTTATGAATAACACATGGGGAATTGAAGAACAAAAAATATAATCTGAACCCAAAGTATTATTCGTATAGTTTTCTCTTTCTACCTATCTCACACACACGCAGACCACCTATGTTTCTTCGCTCTTGTTTTGTTTTGTTTTCCTCTTCTTCCTTCTTTTTTTCTCCTTTGGACACAAGCGTCATCTACATCCTCAGAGAATAGATTTTGGGCAGGTGGGGTACTAAATTGAAATTAAAATTGATTTTGTAAGATCAATATTTCTGATAAAGGGAGAAAAGCAATTTGTTTGATTTCACATCATAGAATACTATTAATAAAGACTCAAGTGAATGATTTGGATCTGATGAACATTTTATCAGTTAGGTGTTCAACCTTTAGCATCTCCCTTTTAACTCACTAATGGTGCGTTATAAAATCAACTAAAAGAAGTTGTCCACGGAAGTTCTCTCAAGATGTTGAGAGTAAAACACATTATAGTTTATGAATCAATTTATTATTGTGACCTGCCAGGAACATGTTTCATTCACGTTTTCATGTTCATGGCAACTCTTTCGTTTTCAAGATTGGGACTATATACCGCCAAGATTGGGACTATATACCGCCGTCATACTGTATATATATAGTAACCTCACCGCCAACTCTTTCGTTTTCATATATATACCTGTTTATAACAACATTTCGTTTCTATTGGATTATTATTATCAATGGATAATCACTGTCATGGAGATCATGTGCCGCTACTCGAGATTCTATGATCTCATTTACGGTCAATAAAAAAAAAAAAAAAAAACCACTCAACAATTAGATCAAAGTAAAAGATAAAACTTCCTTGTCTAATTTAGAAGGTGATTCAAATCCTAAAGCTAGAGATGGGAGCTTTTTTAATTGTTCTGGAGAAGATAAAATCAAGAAAGCTGTTAAATAGGAAGAGGGAGGAAACTGCGGTTCTCTGAATACTCCAATTTCCAACAACTATTAAAGAGAAAAAGGCATTAACCCGGGTTAAATTAACAGCCTATGACAAAGTGAGGAATGTGCACCCCGGGTTAACAGGGGTGCACAAAGTCTCACTCTAGTTTACCACCACAAAAACTCCATGAATCTTAATAATTTCACTCATCTCTTTGTTTAAATATAGAATTTCCATGTCTTGATGTGTTTAGGTGATGAAAGGATAGAAGATAGGGTGAAAATGAATCGATGATCATATATTTTTCCAATCACTGTATATTATGGTTCGTATATAGTTGCATACATGAAGAATAATCCATTATTACAACTATGATTGGTAGATTAAAGATTGGTGAGAAAAGAGAAATTAGGTTTGATTTAATAGATTGAATCCTCCGAAAAAGCTTAGAAAAAGTTGTGGATCTTGTTTTTGATTAGCACAATAAATCAATTTTTTTTAAATTTATCTCTGGCTTCATGGCCTTGATTAGATTGTGTTGCAAAATGAGTTTCACTAATTCAATCAAAAAATAATGACTGTTAACTGATGATGCTTGAGGCAGAAAGTGAAGAAGATGAAAATGGAAAATGAAGAACAGTGAAGGACGATTTCTAATAGGGCTTTTTCATTTAATTTTCATTAATTTGATGACGTTGCTAAATAAACGGACACGTATGTTAGCTAGTTTACCTGCCACCTAGGATTAGCTGTCACTCGGCTGTTAACCGGCGGTTCATGTAGCAGGATTGTATATATAGGGAGAATTCGTACCGACTTACTGGACTGGAATCAGGAATTGATAAGGAATCTTAATTCTGACGACTAAAAAAAAAAAAAGGAATTAATTAATGGTGATGTTAGGAAAGTTCTGATCTTGGTAATACAACTAGGGCTGCACAACGGGTAGGGTGGGTAGGATATGGCCTATTTCGCCACCCTACCCGTTTACTGGCGGGTAAGAATTTTTTTACCCGCCACCCTACCCGTCATTAAACGGGTAAGATCCTACCCGACCCATTAATTGGCGGGTCGGGTAGGATAGGGTGGCGGGTATAACCGTTTTTTTTTTTTTTTTTTTAATGTTCTCTCACTGTACATCCATCCCCATATCTCCATTAAACAAACTAAAGATCATGTAAGAGAAAAACAGAACTTTGGAAAGTGAAATCAAAAAGATTAAATTGATCATAAGCTATATAGACTTATACCAGTAAAGTATGAGATGGACTTTTTTTTTTTCATTTTGATTCTGAATTTCTCTTCTTCTGATTCTCAGTTTCATCATCAACTTTCATTAATCTTGGAAATGTTGGTTCAGATTTACATCTTATTAATGTCAGTGGTACTCCTCCTTCCTTGTCTTGATCAATTACCACTTCTTCTTTGATTACTGTACTGCTACTTCTTCTACTTTCACTACTACTTGATGAAGATTCACAAAACTCAATCTTTTCCTCGTTCTGATTTTCCAATGTGGGTTTCTCATGAATTTCTTCAGTATTTTCAATGGTAATGTTGTAATTTTGATCTGAAAGAGAATCATCAAAGTGAGGATTTATATTATAAGAACGCGTGGCAATAATTTTACGATTCAAATGCAATCTAATGTAGTTGTGTGGGTGCTTATGAATGCTGTCATGCTCGAAATCGTGAGATGTGCCGAGTGTAGAGAATGAACAGTAAGAATGATAATGAAATGTACTAAATTTTCCATTTTAGTATATTAGCGGGTAGGCGGGTAGGATAGGTTAATTTCGAGCTTCACCCGTCACCCTACCCGTTTGACGGCGGATAAGAAATCTCTAACCGTCACCCTACCCGCCAAATAGTGGGTAGGATAGGATACGGTTAAAACACTGGCGGGTAGGGTAGGATTGGCGGGTATGGATAGGGTCTGTGCACCCCTAAATACAACCACCTAATTATTACACTTTCCTATCTTAACGTACAGAGTTGACCCGCATGTTGCTGGATGCATGTAGAATTTCCAACGTCCGCATCCTCTGGATCCTTTGGTGTGCCCTCTGTACCAGCCTATACTTTCGTGACATGTGTCTTTCCCTATTTAATATTAAATATTTTTATATATTTTTACTCTTTTTTTTTTTTGAAGCATGCTATTATTTATAGAGAATTAGTTTACAATTTGTCGCAGGTATGTGGTGCCCACTGAGTCGAAAAATAAGATTTGGCTAATGAAGATTGGGATTGCCTGGTCCCATATTTTGGTCGTTGAGTTTCCCGCTTGAGTTCCATCTGCCGCGTGATTGGCCAATCCGTCGGCTGCTTGGTGTGTCCTCTGTACCAGCCTATACTTTCGTGACATGTGTCTTTCCCTATTTAACGTTAAATATTTTATATTTTACCTGGCTTGATTGGGGTATACCCAAACTAATTGGGGTATACCCAATTTTAAGTGGACATGTGACCTTACTAAGGGGAGGCCAAAACGTGGTAAAGTTACTTTAATACCCCTAAACTAATTAACCTAAAACTAAACCCTAAACTTAAAAACTAAAAACGATTAATCTTCCTCTAATCCTTCTTCTCTAATCCATCTCCTCTTCTCTTTCATTCCAAAACCTAAAAATCAACCAAAATTTTCAATTTTGATTTTCTACAAAAAATGGTTGATTCTAAACGATCCAGCAGCAAGAGAGATTCAACTGGTAACATCCACAGATCCAAATCAGAGCGAAAAGGTAAGGGAAAGGTTGGAACTAGCAAACCCGAAAATTCAATCCTTGAAGGTGCTGAAAAGAAACCTCTAAAGGTGAAAAGAAGATTGTAAGTGATTTATAAACTCAAACCCATTATTGTTTTGTTGAATATGATTGTTAGATTATGTTAGAAATCGAAAATTTTGATTTTCGATTTGTGGCCTAAGCAAGGTCGATAGTTGAACAACACGCCTAGGCCATTTGTATTTTCAAAGCGCTGAAGGGTCTCGGGATGAATAACATGCCGACTTTTCATCGAGCCATGGCGATGATCGTTGGACAATAACCCGGGCCGGCGGGGTATAATAACCAACCATGCCGGGTTATATTTGGTGGCGTGATTTTATACTTGTACCTTGCCGACGTTAGGCATCGAAACCTTAATTTCCTAAGTTATTAGTCGGCGTCTTTCATAAATAGGACTATTCCGTCTTTTTATTTGTCGGCACGGTATTTGGTTATCTCCTTACCGGCTTTACTGTAGTCGGCAGTGTAGTTTTTTAAAACCTTGTCGGCCAGTGGAAGAAGATCAACAGTGTTGTGTTGTTTGTTTTCATATATCTTATTTGTGCATTGTTTAGGTTCCCAGTGGAAACAAAAGAAGAACTACCTTGTCTTGTTAACAATGCGAAGAGCTATTTGAATATTTGAACACAATTTATCCCAATTTAGAAGAACCTAAAGATGAAACGAAGAGAATTGTCCGTTTAGAAAGTTATGTTTGATGGGTAAGGAAAATCCGAAGAATTTCTAAGGTTTATGAACAGTCCTAGCAATCCCCTCAACTATGAAGAATGCACATCATCGAGAGAGGTTGATCCAAGAACTTTTTCAGGGCATGTGACTTTTCCGGAGTGAACCCCTATTACAATGAGGATGGTGACTACATAGGTCCAAAGTGAAGGGGAAGGGAAAAGCAAAAGCCGATGCTCTTGCATGAAAAATCTAGTGATGGGGAGGAAGATAGCAACAATGAGAATGATCCATGAAATTCTTAAACTTTATTATGTTTCACTTGGTTTAGAAACTTAGATTGTGGTTTGAACTCTTTCATTATGTTTTGAACTCTTAGATTGTGGTTTGAGACTTGTTAAACTTATTTTAATTTTCGATTTAGTTGCTTTAGAAGTTATTATTTTGTTTATACGATTTTAGACAAAGTACTTGAGGCAGGCATGGTATGAAATCTATACCTTGCCGACCTAAATGTTAGTTGCACCTTTTAGGTACAAAGTACAACCCATTGAATGCTCAACGGCTAGAAATTTCAAAATCAAGATATTAGGTATGTTGTTATTATAAAAGCATTCCCAACTTCATCTTCAACCTTGCATAAAGAATGGAAGTTTCACCACCAAATATTTGTAGTCTTTGTACACTAAGTGGTCATTTTGCAAGCGATTGTCCCTTTGAAGGAAGCAAATGCACTAGTGAAGGTTGTAAGGGATTCTTATTTCTGATGAAAGATGCAATATGAGGTGTATATCAGCCGTATGCTTCAAAATGCACTTGTTGTGGGTTTTTCTATTGGATAGATGAGCGTGTAGCTCCGTATGAAAATGAAGTTGCTAAAATCAACCTTCTACCATGCACAGATCCATGTTGCGACGGTAAGATGAAGCTAATTACCTCTCCTAAGAAATTGTGCACCGGAAAAAGATACTATATATGTCCCAAATGTGTTAGGGTAAAGTTTTTAACGTTTGTATGCTTTAATTAATGTTTGTATCCGATATATAGTCGGCATTTTCCTAAATTAGAATCCTATTACGCCCTTACAGTCGGCATTTTCGATATTTAAAAGCCTTCCATGGTTGTTCCGTCGGCATGGATATTAAAATATACCTTACCGGCTTTATAGAAAATAACATTCATGAATAATTTTTGAGGGAGTTATTAGCCGGCATGGTTCTCCTCAATAACAATGCCGGCTCAATAAACGCCGGCAATTTGGCAAAACCAGGACCTTGCTTTGGGTTTAATAGAAAAGAACACCCAGAACAATCTTTTTAAGGGAGTTCTTAGCCGGCATGGTAAATTTCATAAACATTGCTTGGCGTATCGGAGCCGGCTTGGAAAAGCCAGTACCTTTGCCGGCCATATCAGGCGACTTTTTCATGTACTTGTCATGCATTGCATACGGCGAGTCGACGAAATAATACCGTGCCGACCACGGGAGAGCCTAGCGGGGTTTGGTAATAAATATGATGCCGACCAAATGAGAATACACCCAAAAAACACATCCATTTCATTCATTTGTAGCACTCCAAAGTACATTACACAAAACACGCATGCGATTACAAAAGTACTCCAAAAGTACGAATGTTTTGTCTAGTACTCCATTGTACACTACACAAAAAGCTGCTTTATTCCCTAATCATATTCACTCCTCACTCAAATCTATTGGAGGACTCTATTGAACCTCCTTTAGTCAAATCTATGGGACATTCCCGAGACTCATCTATAACATTCCAAAGGGCCATGTTGTCCTCATAAATTTTCATCCATTCCTTGCTCTTGTTGTTTGTGAACTTCTCCCACAAACTAAACCTACATAAAGGAGGTAATGGACATTCCTTATTGAGTTGTAGACCAATAAAATGATTTTTATCCACCAAAGCCATGACAATTCTTCTATGCTTGAGTTGCTCCACGCAAACCGCATGTTTCGGTGCAAATGCTATAGATAGTCCCTCACTAAAAAAATGTACCACGCAATTCCAAGTATCTCGCAATAGATGGCCACACTCAGAAGCATTCTCAACCAATGCTCCCATTTGATCGGTGCGTTTCCCTCCGGCCTTTAACACTAGTTAGCAAACCTTTGAAAGTTGCTTCTTTCTCCTCCATGGAACCTTCTAGAATCATTGAGATATGGAACTCCTTGTCGTTTTCTAGTCGAGCGGTCATCTTCTTTCTAATGTATTGGCATTGGGTGAGATTCTCTTCAACCGCTCCACTTAGGTGTCCCAATTGTTGCGAGATAACATGAAACCCACAATTTCCATCTTTCGGAACATCGTCGGTACCAATCACGAAATCTTGAATAATTGGAGGGAGTTGAGTGCGATACTTTTGCAACACCGGTTGTACTACCTTCTTTGAACGACCTTTTTTCTTCGCAACATCTCCTTGGCTTGCTTGGCTCTCAAGAGGTAGAGTTCCATTTGTATTCAAGTTAGAGACGGTTGGTGTAGTTAAATCCTTCTTTGACCGACCCCTTTTCTTTCCAACAAATTCCACGCTTGCTTGACTCTCAAGAGGTAGAGTGCCATTTGTATTCAAGTTAGAGACCGTTGGCGTAGTTGAATCCTTCCTTGGACGACCTCTTTTCTTTTTAGCGGGCTCCTCCTTGTATTGTGCCTCGGTATAAACATGTCCGATGGATCGCACTTTGTACTCAAATGCTCTTTAATGTTTTCCCTTTTGGATTGATCACTATTTCTACTTAAAAACTCTTTGATTTGTTCTCTTTCGGATTGATCTTGATCGCAATTTGTACTCAGAAACTCTTTGATTTGTTCTCTTTCTTCCGCCCCCTCGTCTTTTTGTAGTTGGTCCACCATTAGGATCTTGTTTCTCCGGTTCTTCAAGTTCTTCCATAAAAGGGTAAACTATCGGCATCAACTTGTGCTGCATAGTTTGTTTGTCCAACCTATTCAACTTGGGGTACTTTTCGAGGATTATTCTCCCAAGTTCCATGTCGCCAAACTCTTCATCTGGGATCTTCTCTTGGAGCCTAGGTTTGAAAGATAACTTGCTTCCAATAGGGATCGATATCATCAAGAGGAATGGGAGTTTTATACCTACCAAGCATATGACGACATGGAAGTCCGATAGCCTTCATTATCCTACACTTACAAGGAGTGCTCGGGTCATCATACTTTTTATACTTTTTAAACAATGCGAGATGTTTCATCATGAAACGTATTGCCCAATGCGAGACGTTTCTATGTATACCAACAAGCAACCAATCATCCTCCTTAAACTCCTTCAACTTCCTAAGCTACTTTCTTGGAATTGTTTTTTTATCTTGTCGATATCATTATTAGTGTACTCATGGATAGCATGTTGCACCGTCACAATCCCATTTTGACTAGTGAAAAGTAGACCTTTTAGTCTCCCATGAGCTTGCTCTACCATACTTGTGGATTCAAGTTTGAAATGTTTAGAGTCGTAAGTATAAGCATACACAAACCTCTCTTTGTGTGGCCTTAACCATTGTTTCTTGCAATATTCCACTACTTTGGGGTAATTAGTTCCCCCAATCATCCTCGAAATCCTTCAAGTTTAACTCATATCTTCCCACACTCATCGACCAAACCACCTTATCCCATGCTTTCATGAATAACCCAAACTTAATCTCACCTTCTTTCCATTCTTCGTCTTCTTTCTCTTTCTCCTTCTCTCGCTCCTCTTTAGTTAGTTTGCTAAGACGTTCATCTTCCTCTTTTCACGTTTAGTTCCTTTCTTTGCTTTCGGTTTTGGATATGACTTCTACAATTCTTTCTAAGATTGCATTGTATATGCCAAGTGCAAAGGAAATTTTGTGCATTGGGAAAGACTATCCTCACAAGCGTTCACTATTGCTTGCTCATTGTCGGTGACTATAACCCCGAGTTTCGTCTTCGTGGTAGAGAAGCTTCAAAGTTTCCAATGCCCAAATATAACTATCATCCTTCTCACGATCCATAAAACACCATGCCACCGTGAACGATTGCTTATCCGAGGTTTGTCCTACAATGTTCAACAAAGGCATGTTGTACCTATTCGTCTTATAAGTACAATCCATGAACAAAACTTGGTAAAAGCAACGCGCCAATTGAATCATATCGGGATGCGCAAGAAAAATACGATCCACCTTCCTCCGATGACTCATGGTGTCTCACCGTGTAGTTGTATTTGTGTATTAACCATTGTGATTCTTCCATCACCTTTCTTCCATCCCATTCAATTCTTTTAATAGTTGCCTTGGCTGCATAAATTGTAGACAATGAAGAGAGGTTATGCGGGTCGTCCCTCTTGAACTTACTTAGGAGATTACTTGGTTTAATTCCCCAACTTGTTCTTACTTGTTCGAACTCGTGCGGTTTCAACTTGGCAACTTGACAATGCCCAACAAGAGTGTCCGGATCTTTATGGTTATGCCAACCAACATCAACTCTACTCATTCTCCACACGTTGTCGGTATCTTTGTTCCTCCCAAAAATAATCTTGAATGGGCATCCACACTTCTTTGACTTCGTCTTGTACACCCTAGTCGTCTTCTTATCATACACATAACCCTTCCTCTTGTGACTTTCCTCCCCAAACCATAACACTCGCATACCATTTCAAACCGCGTATCTTTTTGTTGGGTGTTTTTCACTAGAACGCACATCTTCTCTTTGGCTTTCTCAACAATCCAATTGACCGTCGTCTTTTCCTTCCATTCCAAATCATTAGCATAATGTGAGGAAGTATCGGGACCCCTAATTTTCGAGCTTGAGGCTGATCCTCCATAGGTACCAATGCCACAATCTACAAAACATCAAAAGTTTAGTTGATGTGTATTACCACGGTCGGCATGGTCGACATATAAAACAATGCCGGTGTAAGCATTTTCTGTTTCAAAAAATAAAAGTCGGCAAGGTTCAAATTTTCTACATTGCTTTCAAAAATAAAAATTGTAGGTCTGCTCATGAAAAGCTCGGCACGTTGTTCAATGTAGAACCACGCCGGCTTTTATGGCCGGCATGATCGACAAGCGTCGACCTTGCCGACCCTGTACAGCAGAACTGAAAAAAAAAAAAGAAGCAAAATCCATCATTTGCATGGAAAAATCACAATCTTCACCACGTAGGTTGTCTACCTGATTACTTGCAACTCCATTCTCTTCTTCTTGGTCATTGGATTCTTCGTTTGGCTCAATACATTCATCACTTCCATACCCATCATGAGTTTGAGGAAAATAAAAGTGAGGGTCATGCATGTAATCCATTTGATCATGGTCTGGTAGATCATCATACAAGTACTCATATGTAGGAGGAAGTTAGAAGGCTCCCCCACCAAAATCAGGATTATAATCACTCATCTCACTCATATCACAAATTTCACAAAAACCCTAACTCCCCCAAATCTCCTCTACTCCTTCATACAAATTCTCTCTCTAAATGATTTCTAAAACTCAACTTATAACTAAATCAACTAACTAATTTAACTAATCTAATCATTTTAGTTAAATTAGAGTTAATCATTGTGGGGGGCATTTTAGCCATTTACAAAAATATGGGTTAAGGGGTAGCTTGACTTTACTTCAAAATGACCCTATTTTGTTTTATTGGGTATACCCCAATTAATCTAGGTATACCCCAATCTCGCCAGGATATTTTACTCTATGTATATCCTATACATTTTTTTTTTTTTTTTTCATTGCTCTACTAGTGTCCACATTGGAAAATTCAACAATGGTGTAAATAAATTGTGCCATAAGCAGTCTAGCGCTGTTTGCTATAAATAAATGAACTTACGCAGGACAAAAAATATCAAAGAAGTACTCGTATATTTTGAGCCCAATGGAGCAGCAGAGAAACCTAGATTCAATTGAAGACGAGGAAAAGAAAAACTCCATTACTAAATGCTTAATTAGTTCCAGCACTCAGATCTGACTCAAAAATATGAGTTAGTGGTTTGTTCTCATGAGTTACGGGTATTTTATTACCTGACTCAAACAGATCCGAGACAGGGGTTAGGTCTGACTCAGATCGCGAGTCAGATCTGACTAAAAATAAAAAAACAAACAGTCCGACATCTGACTCGGACCGAGTCAGGAGCCGAGTCAAATCCAGGTCCCGACTCAGCAGAAAACAAACATGCTCTTACATTATATCATATGACCAACAAACAACTAAACTTAGAAGGGAAATGTCAGTCTATCTACCATTTTTTAGTCTCACTCATCTGGAATTCGGAATCAAGTTTGTGGATTGTGATTATGCGTATTATTAAAATGCAAGCGAAGGAACTCTTTTAGAGACTATAAGCAAGGAAGATACTACTGCTACTAAGCTCACCAACCAAGGTTTTATTGCTAGCCACATCATCCTAGGACAGAGGAAGAGCCCTTGGTCCATTCCATCAGCAGAAAATACTGCAAAATAAATCTTTGATTCATTAAAATACCTAAAGGCAGGTATTTGATAATCAGTGCATTCATTTCAGGATCATTAAACAAATCCAAGCCTTTGGAGAAAAACTGACCTTTCCTGTTCAGCAAAGTGCGCATGTATTTCAGACTTTAGGCTTAATATTACATAGCCGACAAGTTCTGTGACATGTATCAAATAAATCACCGTCAACAAACAACACTCTTTAAAGGTCTCAAAACAAATGATTCCTGCGGTACGCACCAACAATATAAAGTTATAAACCGTGTAAGCAACAAAACCATGAAATTCAAACTGTTCATAGGAAATGAGAATGTGAATCGCTTTCGTAAAAAAGGGTCCAGAAACAAGTTCATAACAAGCACTCTAGCAGAAATTATCCGTACACTTATCATTTCATAAATTGCACCTTTAGTTTTTGTAGGACAGATGAAAAACATTTTCCATTAGCATCACAAGCAACACTCCCGAGCCAAGATATCTGCCTGCCCAAGGAAGTTGTACAACAGAGATAAAGTGAATATAATAAAGGGGTAGGATCCGTTGACATGGTTATAATGACATAATCTTGACATTTTAGCGCCATTTTCTCTACCAAACCCAACGGGCAATGAATTCGAGGCTAATTTTTTGATAACATGTTCTTATTATAAGTCTCTACACTCCCACCAAAGATGAGATCATTCCGAGATGTATAAGACCACCATCTACCATTTTGAATATCAACCGTTGAAGATTAACGGTTGAAATTAAAATATGTGGATGGTGAAGTTTCGTATTTCGGAATTCTCTCAGTTTTAGTAGGAATGTAGAGTTTTATACGAGGAACATGTTGCCAGAATATTAGCTTTAAATTCATTGTTGGTTGGGTTTGGTAGAAAAAATGATAACCATGTCAACGGATTATGTCATTATAACCATGTCAACGGATCCTTCCCCTATAATAAAACCCATACTTTGATATGCTTAATAATGTAACACACAATCATCAAAGAATCTAAAGAGCTTGCTAATAAAACTTAGTAGTGACACAATCCATAGAACAAAATTAGGGAAAAACCCAAAGAATACACGGGTAGCCATGTCTGGGAATCACACCTCAGCAGATTTTCTTCATTTCTTCTGCCTCTAATTCAGAGATGGGTGAATTAAGAGATGAATTTTGCCCCAATGAGAAAGTCATTTCAACACGCCCGAACTTTACAAGGCTGCTACAGGGCGTCACCAAATATCACAGGGGTCACTATAACTAGTCCCCCCTAACCGGTTTTTGATGGAATCTTCAAAAGAACTAATCCGGTAACGAACCAACTCACCAATTTCAGAAATTCTAGATCCAACCTAAAGGACTGATTGAGTCGGTTTGGTTCAGAAGGTCCATTTTTGATTTTTTTCATTAGTAACAACTGCTACACTACAATACAATGGGTTGCGCGTTACATTGACTAACCTCCATCTTCAAAGAAGCTTATTCGTGCTTGCACATTCCTAGCTTTGCTAGCATGGAAATGCCTCTGAAAAATGTTCTTTCTGCACTCCCATGCTAAGACCCTAAGGTGCTGAGAAACTGTTCAAAGCATAGATAAAGCAAGGTCAGATTATCAGACTATATACAATCCAAAACAGGAAGGCTTAAAGGACTAAAAGGTAGTGGGCCATCTACTATAAATGCATGAATTCTATTTATAGCCCAATGGAGCCGCAGAGAAGCCTAAACTAAATACAATTGAAGCGAAGAAAAAGAACATTTACTCATTAGTTCCTCTCGTCGAGCTCCATTACAAGTGGTTCTACCAATTATGTGGCAGGTGGGAATTGACTGCTTTATTAGTTCCAACCTTATGAACTGTTTAGGGACCAGCAAACTTGTGTATTAATATTGGAATAGATGAATAGACTTGGTTGATTAATTCAAAACCGAATCAGATTCATGCTCCTTGCCAAACAAGTACAGTACCGAATAATTAAGAATCCATCTGAAGGCAAACAAGAACTGACATTTTTAAAGAAAATATCAGCCTTTCTAACATTTTTATTGCATCAGGCACTTCTTTTTTTGTCTCACTTCTGTCTTATATCTGGAATTCTGAATCAAGTTTGCGAATTTGATTGTGCGTTTTATTTGAGCTATTCCAGAGCCTACAAGCAAGAACGATTCTGCAGCTACTAAGGTTGAGAACATTAGAAGAGGATTGAGAAGTGGAGAGCTCACCAACCGAGGATTTATTGTCTGTCCATTCCATCAATAGTACGAAGAAAATTTGAACCGACAAAAGTTCTCCTAGCAGTCAAATTTTATTGAAATTGTGTCATACGCTGCACTCTGCAGAACTAAAAAACATAACCATGAATCTAGTTACCCAACTAATTTAGACTCCTCTTGAGGAAAACACCGTCCGGAGTCAGGACTGAGTCTGTTCACATTTTAACTCGGAATACTCCCAGTTTTCACTTAATTTCCCTAAAAAGTAAAAGCATGATTTCTACACTCGGAATGCTATCTAATCAAAGCAGCAAAACTATTTATCATTTCAGGATCACTAACCAAATATTAACCAAACATCAACAATGTGCACTTGCAAAATTGTAAAATTGAATTTTGGAGAAAAAACTGACCTTTCCTGTTTAACAAAGTGCACTTGTAAAACTGAATTTAGGCTTCATTTTTACATACTCGACAAGTTCTTTTGACATGTATCAACTACATCATAGTCTACAAACATCAGTCTTTAAAGGCCTTAAAACAGATGATTCCTGCAGTAGACAACACCATAAGAAAACCGTATAAGCAACAAAACCATGTAAATCAAACTGTCCATTGGAAATGACAATGTGAATCTCTATCATATGAATGGGTCTAGAAACAAGATCATGACAAGCACTTCAGCAGACATTATTCGAAAACTCATCATTTCAAAGTGCACCTTTTGACTAGATGGTAAGACAGCACAAAAGCATTCTTGTAGTTCTGGTATCTTTTTCACTATAATCCACCATTAGCAGCGCCGGAAACATCCCTGAACCAAGACATCTTCCTGCCAAAAGAGATTGCACGAATTCAACAAAATCCACTAATCAAAAAGTGAAATTTTCACTAATCAAAATCAAACCCAGATTTTGATATGTTTAATAATGTAATACACGATCATCAAAGAACCTAAACAGCTTGATTAAAGAAAAAACAAATCACAGAAACAAAATTAAGGCAAAACCGAAAGAGTACCTATTTTGATAGAGGAGCTTAAACTGTGTACCCCAGGTAGAGATGTCCTTACAATCGCCTGATTTTCTCCATTTCTTCTTCTGCATCAAATTCTGCTCGACGAACAGAAATGGTGAGTTAAAAGATGAATTTCTCCCCAAGGAGACAGTCTTTTCTAAGCCCAAGTCTTACACGGCTGGTAAACAGGGAGCAACCAAATTTCACAGGGGTTGCCATTATTTTCTATCAAACACCAAATTGTTTATTGATAAAAAAGAAATATCTTTTTAGACATTAAATTGAACAGATTAAGTTAGTCACATAAAGTTTATTAATTACTATGAGATTTATATCTTGTTTTATTTTCATTTATTTTTTATTCCTCTTAAGTTAGTTTACATTATACATACAATTTATTTTCCTTCTTCTTCTATCAAGGAAGAAACAACTCCCTTTACTATGGGTTTGTCATATTTTTCGTTTTCAATGAACAACTCCATTAGTCTCCTCCTTTGAACTCTACTGGTTTTTGTTCTTGGAGGTTTTGTCATGGGTATAGGAACCAAAGATGGTTCTGAACAGTGGGGTTATCTTCAAGTTAGACCAAGTATGTCACTCAATTTCTCTAAAATCTTATTAGTTTTACTTTCTCATGCACACTCTAATTGACTTTGTTGTCATGTCTTTTACTGCTCTTTGTCTTTCGTAGAAGCACATATGTTTGGTGGCATTATAAGAGTAGAAGATCCTTCTAAACCTTGGCCTATCATTCTATGGTTACAGGGTGGACCTGTGTATACATACATACATACACTCAATCAATGAATCTACGATGAAGACCGAATTCACTCGAATTTTCACAGTCTATCTCTAATCATTTATGTTTTTTTGGTATTGAAAACAGGGTGCTTAGGGAGTTAGGATGAGCAATTTTAAAGAAATTGGACCTCTTTTAAAACCAAGGAATTCAACTTGGTTAGAGAAAGCTGATCTATTGTTAGTAAAGTGCATGATTTTTCAATAAATATGCAAATTTTTTAATCTCAAAGTGTTTTTTTATTTTATTAAGATTTTGGTGTTTTTGAAGGATAATCCAGTAGGAAGTGGATATAGTTATGTGGAAGATGAGAATGCATATGTGAAAACTGATGAAGAAGCAGCAACTGATTTAACTACATTGTTAAAACTAAAAGAACAACTTACCCTCTTAAAGTCTTTTCATAGTTCCACCAGTGACCAGTTTTGAAGGCCAGCACATCTGCATCCAGTCTATTTGATGTAGCTTTAGGGTTATCTTGACTTTTTTGGAGATCAAGCTCGTGCTTGGCTCTGTAGAACTAGAAACGGAGCTCTGTAGTACTCAATTGTACAATTGTATTCCTTGAACTTAAAAACCAAGAACCCTTTGTGCTTGTTATGGGACTTTCATTCACTTCATAGATAGAATCCTTATCAAAACTACCTGACGAGAGCATGCACAAAAGGGATTCCCATTGGTTTCTTCCAATTGAATCACCAACAAAAACTATTCTCTTGTTTCTTAGCTTCTCCAACATATCCATTGCATCAAATCTACACAATAAGTATATCAAAAACAATCATCAGTAACTTCAGGTGAAAAACAATATTCAAAAATTGGCAAAGGAAAGCATATAAATGGATTCTCATAGACACTTTGCTCAAGCCTATATTCAGAAGTTATTCTCCAGATAAAGTGATAAAGGAAGAGTTCCAAGACAAGGTAAAGAATATACTGGTTTTCACATAAAAATGATAAAGAAACTCGGCTGATTGATTCTAAACCGAATCAGATACATGCTGCTGGCCAAACAAGTACAGTACCGGATAACTAAAAATCCATCTGAAGGAAAACAATAATTAACATTACTATATGACCAACAAACAACATAAAAGAAAATATCAGTCTGCCTGCCATTTTTATTGCTTCAGGCACTTTTTTAGTTTCACTTCTATAATGTCTGGATTCTGAATCAAGTCTGTAAATCTGATTATTTCACTTTATTAGTTTCACTTTTTAAAAAACTACTTCAGAGCCTGTAAGCAAGAATGATATTGCACCTATTAAGATAAAGAACATTGGAAGAGGATTGAGAAATGGTGAGCCCACCAACCCAGGATTTATTCTTAGCCACATGATCTATCCTGGGACGGGGGAAGAGCTGTTGGCCCATCCCATCAGCAGGAAGAGGAATCTGTAACCCGATCGAAGTTCTCCTAGCATTCAAATTTTTGTTGAAATTGTGCCATGAACTAAAAAACACAGTTACCCAACTATTTTAGACCCCTGCTATGAAGTTAAAATGTGGTACTTTTGACATCTAAGAACAAACTTGATATTAATTTTGGTAGGCAAATGTTATAAATCGGAAAGCTGACAATTTTCACTGAATATCTACCTAAAAAATAGTAAAAGCAGGATTTCTGTAATTGGTCTATTCAGTTATTTGGTATGAATCCTATTTATCGTTTCAGGATCATTAACCAAATATTACCCAAACCTCTGGAGAAAAAACTGACCTTTCCCGTTCAACAAAGTGCGCTTGAATTTCTGAATTTATGCTTAATTTGTTGTACATGCTCAACAATATTTTTGAAATGTATCATATAAATTTATCGTCTATAACCATCACTGTTTAAAGGCCTAAAAACAGACCATTCTGCAGCACACTAGATAAGAAACCATATAAGCAACTAAACCATGTTATTCAAACTGTTCACAGGAAATGAGAATCTGAATGGAGACATAATTCATACAGTTATCATCAATAATTGCACCTTTTAATTGAGCTGCGCCACAGAACAAAGACGTTCTTGTGGTTCTTGGTCCATTCCATCAGCAGGAAGAAGAATCTTCGACCAAATAGAAGTTCTTTTAGAACTCAAAAGTTTTTTTCAGATTATGCTATCATCCCCAGAACTAAAGGAAACATAACCACACAAAGTTACGAAGTATTATAGACCCCTGTTGAGGAAACTCCGTCTTTTGAAATACAGTTCTCCGTATAAATCTAAAATTTGGTACTTGAGACATTTCTAAGAACCAATTTGATACTAAGTTTAATAGGCAGAAATCAAATAACTCGGAAAAGCAGGTTGTTTATAACCAAACATTACCCTTCGGGTAAAAAACTGACCTATCCTTTCAAACTAAGTGCGCTTGTAGTTATGAATTTAGGCTTAATGTTTACATACTCGACGACAAGTTCTTTAACATGTATCAAACGAATCATATCGTCTATAAACTAAGGCACTGATGACACCATATAAGCAACAAAATCATGTTATTCAAACTGTTCAAAGGAAATGAGAATGTGAAATCTGTATCATATGAATGGGTCCAGAACAAGATCATAACAACCACTCATGCAGACATTATCCATAGAAATCGCACAGTTAGACTAGATGGTAAGACAGAACAAACACCTACTTGTAGTTCTGGCATCTCTTCCACTATAATCCACCATTGGCAGCACCAGAAGGCGGCAACATCCTTGAGCCAAGACATCTTTCCTGCCCAAAGAAGTAGCACAACAGATAATACCACAAAACCCACTAATCAAAAAAGTGAAATGTTCATTGATCTAAATCAAACCCAGATTTGAATATGCTTGATAATGTAGTATACGATAAAGAAACCCAGTAGAAACAAAATTAGGGCAAAACCCAAATCTGCTGGACGGACAGTGATGGTGACTGAAGATGAATTTTGCTCCAATTAGAAAGTCTTTTCCGTTTTACATGTAATTGGAGTTGCCAGAATTCCTAAACTTGGTCGATATGGAAACGCACCCATTTCAGATTTTCGAAATTCAATCCGAAACCTAACCTAACAGCTGAGCTGACGAGGGGAGTTTGGTTTGGTTCTGCTATTTTGCTGACTGACAACTGTATCGGACTTAGGTCCGAGTCAGTATTATGGACCAAATGGGCTTATAAGCAGTATTAGGACTGCTTTGGGTGAAAACATATCCTGCATTCTCACAAAAGGGCAAGTTCTAAAATAAACTCATAGTAAAAATTGAGAAAACTTACTGAAGTACTCATAGTAAAAAAAAATGAAAGAACTCACTGAGGTTATGTGACTGAGAAGGAAGATGGAAGAAGCATTTCAGATTCAACCTTTGTCGAGGTACCATGTAATAGTCCATTTGGTTTTAGTCCCAAAAATCGATCACACGACTCTCGTGTTTTCTCAATTCCCCACAACTCCCTGTCTAAAATCACCTTTGCCTAATTAGATTCAGACCCTCAGATCAGTGGGTTCCAAATATAATAACATCTATACGATATCGAAAAACTAAAAAAATCGAAAGAATCATGTTATATGATATATATACACAGACAAAATCCATGGTGATGTCGGTATCAGCACGCATCCTAACTACGCATCCCAACTAGGTTGGCACACGCAGGAGCGCTCATCATATACCACTAAAAAAAATTTATTACATGACCACAGTTTTATACAAACACCATATATGTAACTAATAGCTAAAAAAAATAAAACCAAGCACTCGAGTCTCACAGGATACACCTGACAAAGTTGTATGCAACTCTACTAATGGGTTCAGACCCCTATATACGATCTATACTATAAGTGGTACTAAGATACTATCAGCCATAGTCCATCCAATGGCTTTCTCCTCCACCTCCGAAACTCCTCAAGCCGCTCCAGATATAATTGAAAAACAAAGCAAACAGAAAAACATTAAAGCCTGACAGCCTGTATCTACAACTTACAAATTCTAAAGTAACACTTCAAGAGTACTATACAGAATGAAATGAAGAGATGAGTTTAAATCGGATAAAGTCAATACAATGTCAAAAGTATAACAACAGGAAAACATTCACTAATGTATCCCACCCCTGAATCCCCTAACACAAAATCATTGTGAAACAGAGTATGCACTGTCCTGTTGCATTCAGCTAATCACACCCTTTTCAAATAAAAGCCAAACAAAATAGCAAATCACTACTCACAAATGAAGAGATGAGTTTGACACAATAAAAAAGGGTAGATTTTGAATTATGAATTACAACTAGTTAAAACCCTTTTGTTGAATCAGTAACCTGGCTACATTACATCTATCAATACAATGTAGCTACAAAAATGAGATAATCACAAATAACCACACTTCCTATCCTCCCCAGAAATTTCTCTACTAACTAAACCAACCACTACTTAAGCAGGTAAAGAATCAAAGATTTGAACGAACACAGTACAGCGACTAGCCAAATCCGGTATTAAATTTCCCAAAAAGTACTGAAACAACAAGTGCTCACCACAGTTTATAGGAATTAGAGGTAAGAATGGTGTCAAACATCAACTATACGCCAAGTGAAAGTAACCGGTAGGAATCGTGTCATATGCTGTCGGTTTTACCTCTTATGCCAGGTACTTCACACTAATATTATTTAACTATGTGGACAGATTATATTTTGAACATAAGAAGTATTCAGTCATGCCATATAAGCTTTACAAATGCAACATAAGAATTGAGCAAGTGTCCATGATTTCCACATCATTCGATGATGTGATAAAAAGTTAAGTCGTTTTGGGTTTTCTTAACGGTACCAAAGCAAACATATCAAGAAAGCTTGGAGACACAAATATCCATTCTGCTACTCATTCATATTATCAAGCTACAAGTCTATTCCGAGAACCACGAGATGAGGACAGCTCAAAAACAACTCTAAATAAGAAAAGGGAAAACGAAATTACACCTCCCCAAATCTCGTATGTTCATTCATTTATCCAGTCCAGAGATGGTAATGTCATTCATACTAAGTTCATATAGGGAATACAGAGACCACATTATTAAAGAAGACTCAACTTGTGTAACCACATAAACAACCAGTTCATTTGCAATTTGAGGATTCGCGGCCAATCCACACTCGAGGTTTTACATGTGTGTTTGCTACACAGTTTACTCCTAGCAAAAGAATTAACCTTACTAATTTCATTCAACAACAAACACTATGAAATATCATAATCCTCTGAGTAACAACCCTAAAAGGTAATAAAGTATGGCGACATGAATTTTTCAAATTAATCAAGCTAACAATCAATCAAGGAACTAAATTATCACAAAATAAAGTACAAGAAATTAAGATTATGCAATAGGAAATACTCACATTGGATGAACTTAGTGGCTTCATGTGCAAGAAGCAATTCCAAGGTGCAGAGTTTTGTTTTCCTGAATCGATTCTCAACTAGAACTGCTTTCTGAAGATGATAGAACTCGATTTTATCAATTGAAATTTGGAGATGAAGCAGTGCTATTAAATTGGCTGGAAGTAAATCTTTCGAAGAAGAAGAAGGATCAGGATCAGCTGGCTTTTTTTTCTTTCAATCCAAAGAAAGATTTGATTACTTGAATCCATCTCCTTGTTCCTTCTACTCTTATCATCTTTCGACCAACTCAAGGTCTTCCTCCATCGCTTCAAAAAAATGTTTGAAAACTTATCAAGTTCTTAGGGTATGACATGGTTAGAAGGAATGTGAAACAAATCTATCTTTGCTGGTCATTTTGAGTTAAAGAACAATTTCACATTCCTAAATTGGAACGATCATAAAATCAATTGGAAAGACTCGGCCATTAAAAGCTTTACTACTGTGCTCAAATCAAGATGCGTATTGGAACCCTAGCAGCAAGCTTTACTACTGTGCTCAAATCAAGCTTTACTACTGTGCTCAAATCAAGATGTGTATTGGACCTTCATCAAGATGCGTATTGGAACCCTAGCAGCAGCAAATTTTAATTGATAAAATCGAGTTCCATCCTCTTCAGAAAGCAGTTCTAGTTGCGAATTTTAATTGATAAAATCGAGTTCCATCCTCTTCAGAAAGCAGTTCTAGCTGCGAATCGAGATTAATCGCAGGTAGCAGATTTGTTTTATCCATTTTTGATGATCGTAGTTACGAGACGAAGAAATTGAGAAACCCTAGAAATCGAAAAAGGCTTTGGAAAATGAATATGTAACCTGAAAAGAAAAGCCTGAGATAAAAGAGAGTGAATCATCGTGAATCGATAGTAGCCTCTATATATTACGGGAGGATCCATTGTCCCCGGAACAAATTAGGGTGCGGTTTTAGGAATTGGGTTTAAGGGACTAATAGCTAATCGATCAAGAGAAGAGAAGAAAAGAATTGATCATCAGAGAAGAAAAGAATTGATGAAGTGTCAAAATGACTTAAATGCCCTTTTCGTTTTCGCTCTTTACGCCCCGGGGTTCACGAAACCGATTCCGCCTCGTTTCCATCTGTGGACTAAATGTCGCGTCCGAAGTCGTTAACACTTTAGATTCCACTCGTTATACAGTACTATTAAAACGGGTACCTAGCTCAGCCGGTCATCCTTGTTATACATTCCCACTCTTTCATACTCATTCAATCTCTATCACATCCGAAATCAATAACAGTTCTTCTAATAATTTATGGTTCTAATATATTCATCTATATAAACCCAAAAGGCGTCGTGGGTCAATAAGATTTTTTTGGCCGAAATCCTTATATCCGCTGACCCAATATCATATATGAATTAAATGCCTTTCGTTTTTTTTTGGTCTTTACGTCCCATAGGTTTGAAAAACAAATTCTAGGTCGTGAGCTTATTTCGGTCGCCCTACTATTAGTTATGTAGTCCTGGAACTCAATAACACTTCCTTTTTCGTTCTTTTGATAATGAATAACTTTTCTGTGACACGTAACTGATTTTGGGTCAATAAACTTTCTTTGAATGTCGTGTCTAAAGTCGTTAACGCTTCATATTCCGTTCCTCTATACTTTCTTTGAATGGCAGAACTTATGTATTCCATAGGATTTAGGAGGGTTAGCTTTTAGAGACCATGAAATGCTTAATTATGCTCTTCTAACTAAACTTGCTAGGAGAATATGTAATAATCAAGACAGTCTAGTTGGTCAAGTTATTAAAGCAAAATACTTCAAGAAAGACGAATTCCTTCATATTGATAAAAAGAGACATAATTCTTCTTTGGTTTGGAGAGGGATTGAAATTGGATTGGCCATTCTTCATGAAAATTATTATATGGAGATTAACAATGGTTAAAGCACAAGAATATGGTTTGATAATTGGATCATTGGTCTGGATACTAAACCAAGTCCACTATGTCCATCTCATCATTCTTACTCTTTAGTAAGTGATCTTATAATTCCTAATACCGGCCAATTGAATGTGCCTTTGTTGCAAGTTTTTTTCTTCTTCTCGAGCTAGTTAACGTAATCAAAAACATGATTATTACTCCTTCGAGGATGATATTATCAAATGGAAGCCATCTAAGGATGGTATCTTCACCGTGAAGAGTGCTTACCATAAACTGATGGAAAATAGAGCCAACAGTCAAGCTGCTCTCAACAATGTCCCCAAAAGTACTTGGAAGTCCTTGTGGAAAATGAATCTCCAACACAGAATCAAGCTTTTCCTTATGGAAGTGTCTCAAGGGAATTGTGCCTATTAAACTAAGACTTTTCATTCATAATAGCATCTTGGACACTTAATGCAGCATCTGCAAGAATGAAAATGAGTCTTTGTACCACCTGCTTATCATTTGCACTCATGCTAGAGCTGTTTGGAGATTGATTAATATCGATATAGATCAAGTTAGAGACAACTGCGGTTCAGTAATGGATTGGATCCTATCTTGGTTTAATAATCTAGAATGTCAGTGCTACTGATCAAAACGTCCGAAGGAATCCTCTCATGGTTGGATGTTGGGTTATCTGGAAATAAAGATGTGACCACATCTTCTAGGATAAAACTCTTAACCCTCTCTCTACTGTTGCTAGAATTAATCATCACTTGCATAATTTTAACATGTCTTCAAACATCACTAAAGTTATTCCCATACAAAAGTCAGTTGTCATGTAAGATGATAATATATTGTTTAAAGTCCATGTGGATGCATCTTTTGATCACATCACTAATGTAGTTAGCATTGGCATGGTGCTTTTTTCTTCTACAGGACAACATGTTGGGATCAAAGGTACCTATGCAACTGGAGTGATCATAGATGCTAAATCTGGAGAATGCATGGCAATGCTGGAAGCATTAAGATGACTATCAAGTTTGAAAGTCGACATTTTCCACCTAATTGCAGACGCAAAAGCAGTAGTGAAATCAGTAACCTATGATATTACACAAGTCAGATGGGAGAACAATAAGTTTATCAGAGACATTCAAGCTGTTTTATCTTTGTTTAATCATTTTAAAATTTCCTTTGTTAGAAGAGATGGCAATCACCTTGCAGATGCCATCTCAAAGAAGTTAGGATTGATAAACTTTATGTGGAAGAGTACAATGATTACTCCCCATGGATTGTCAGTTTATTGTCAAGACAATTTGTGCATGAACCTTTTTAGTTCTTAATAAAATTTCTCCTTATTAAAAAAAAATAAAATAAAAAATTGTTGACATGAAGCTGATTCAGGTCACCAACCCTCGTTTATGAGTTTCCAACATTCCCACCCTTTTGTACTCATTCGATCTCTATCGCATCCGAAATCAATAACAAATCTTTTAATAATTTTCCGTCTACGTAAACCCAAAAGGCATCATGGGTCAATAAACTTTCTTTCCATTTATCCTCTCAACCAATATCCCATATGGATAAAAAGCCCTTTGCTTTTTCGCTCTTTACGCCCCATGTCTCTGAGAGATCAACTCTGGGTCATGAGCTAATTACTCGTCTATATCATCCTGAAATTCGATCACGTTTTGTTCTCCGTTCTTTGAAAAACATTTGTAAATTCTCTGTAAGTTTATACTCTCTCTCCTACTTAATAGGTTGGTTTTGTTTTTAGCGAAAATTAAGGAAATTAAGAAACTAATCATTGAAAGTGGTCCCTCATGACACTTGTCAATAAAAAAAAAGTGAAAGTGAAAGTGAAAGTGGCCACACGACACTCATCAAAAGAAATTAAGAGAAAGTGGTCCTAAAAACTAAAGTATTATTTGACTTTTCCAATTAGGAAACCAGCCTATTATTTAGGAACGGAGGGAGTACATTAAATAATGCTTAATTATCATGGTGTTCAAAGTGTATTTAATATTTTTCAAAAGCTTTTAATTTTGTAAAAGTGTAATCTGGAATTTAAAAGTGTTAATGACTTTCAACACTGCCATAACGTACTAAATTCCAAGAGGTTCCTGGTCAGGATCCATTTGAAGGCTAGTAGGGAACTAGGGATGGTACGTAATTGCTATGTTGTTACCTTGATGAACTCACCCAAAGCAGGGTGAAACCACTTGATTCAAGCTAGTGTTCAACTAAAAAGATTTGAAAAATATCAGACGTTGTTTAAGTTTAATGTATCATATGGATTTGGTGCATGAATGTGACCCTGAATCAAGTTTGTTGCTCCAATGGTTGGGCGCTTAGAAATTGTACTTTAATTGGGCTCATCAAATCTAAGTTATTAATTATTTAATTTTAAGATTAAGAGTTAAAATTTGAAGGCCGTTTTTAGGCATACCAAAAACTTTCAAGGCATACAAAATAGCTTTCCCATCCTAGGTGACCTTATAAGGGGTGTCTATTGGGTAGTTCAATTACCTATATACCCTTGAACCTAAAATCAAAAAATAAACTATCCTAAACATCTCTTCTTCTTCCTCCATCCAAACCACCTTCCTTTTCTCTGAGAATTTTTTTTTCATCACCATAATTAATTATCGATTCGTGAAAATTCGATCATCGGTTAAATTGAACTATATAATGGATCGTACAAAGAAAAAAGCAAACGTCGGTGTGTTCTAAATCCTCTTCCAATCCATGAATTAAAGAAGAAGAACCAATTGAAGATTAAGGTGTAAAAACTACAATTGAACCGAAATTGAATCAGAAATTCAACCATTTGAAGCTCCAAATACTGAAATGAGGATAAGAAGGTATTCCCTATAAACCCAATCTTTAATTGTTGTTTTTCATGGGTTGAATGGGTTAAATTGCTAAAAACTTAGGTTTTTGATGGTTACAGAGGTGGGTTCTACTGATAATTGAGTTGAGTTTTGAGCCGATCTTGTTCTTGGATTTCACCCTGAAAGTGTCTCGGAATTCGGCTAAATCGTAAATGTCAATTTTTAGCCGAACCCCAAAATGCGTATTAAATACGTCCCAGAACATTGTCAGGTTCGGCTAATACCTTGCAAACCTTCCCACCAACCCGAGAAGTGAAATTTACCCTGTGTGGTTGTCGTTCATTGACTCGATTAGATCACTTTCAAAAGTCGAACCTCTCTATGTAAAAACTTCGAAAATATTGATTTGCGTGCTCAAGGTTCTATTAGCTCGTCTTTGTTGAGTTATCACCGAACCTTCTCTTTGCACACTCAAGTTTTTCAATCTTGTTTTGGCCATAACTTTTCATCCGATGTCGGAATGACCTCATTCTTTTTGCGTTGTGTTTGTCTTTTTCGTTCTCTTGAAGTTAAGATAAGATATCATTGATTTGAATGAGTTTAATATGGACCTTGGTATTCTCCATCATTAGACTTCACTTTCTTAACACTTTTAGTAGTTTCCACTTTTTTTGTTTGGTTCATCCTATGAAAAGGTTGCACAATATAAAACATATGTAATAAAAAGCCTAACCCCTAAATGTGTATGAATTTAAGTGTTTCAGGGAAATTTTTATCATGTTTGGCTGATGTGATTTTTTGAATATGAGCCGAACTTGGAAAAATATATAGTTCGGCCGATACGATATTTAGAGGAAAACCGAACCTAACTCTCGAAATAGGTTCGCATTGTTATTAGACTTTAATATAAGCCGAACTAGGATCTTGCAAATAGGTTGGAAGTTGGAAAATGAAGGTTCAAGTGTATCATAACGTTAACAAATTCAAAAAGAACCGTTCATCAATTTAGTGGGTTAGGCTTATATTTTTAAGCCGAACATAGTCCTGGTTCGCCGAACCATGATGAAAAATACAATTTTTTTGATGATTTCAAGCTACAAAAGTGAGATTAAACATAAAATAGAAGTGTACATATGTGTTAGAAGCATTGGGTTTCTAATCTATGTATTCATCATCTGGATTTGGCTCATAAAAATTATCATCTTGAGTTTGAGTTTGTGTAAAATCATTCTCATAATCTAAGAAATCAGCCATTTGGGAATCATTTTTGTAGTTGATATGTATTTTCCTAGGTTTTTATATGAATTATGACCCTCCTCATCCTCCATTGAATCAAGAATTAAAATTTGCTCACTTTCACTTTCTCCTTCTCTTTCTCTCCTTCTTAATCAAAACTTTGATTATTTTTTTCCCAAATTTTTTCACCTAAACAACCTTTATAATTCTGAAAATTATCTTAATCACTAAACAAAATATTTAATCACTAATCCAGATTACTAACCCTAATACGTAAAGGGTAGATTTGCCATTAAAAAAATTTGGGTTAAGGGGATATCTGATTTTGTTATTTCACAACCCTTTTTGTCTTTATTGAGTATGCCTAGAAAGATTTTGGTATGCCCAAAATCGTGGTTCTAAAATTAACAACTCATCCGTTTAGGCCCAATCATCGAGCGTGGTAAGCCTGAACCATCAATTTTGATTCTATAAGTTAAAATCTAACGTTTCATCTATTTAAGACCGAGACCCTATCTTGGAGGAGGTAGTCAGTTGGTCCTTGGACTTTGTAATTGCTAGTAGTATTTAGGAGCCACTAATTAACCATTATATATACTAACGTATTAAAAAAGAATAATAATAATACTATTTACAACCAACTATTATTGGAGAACGATTATTACATGAAACTAGTTGGAAGCCTAACAAGCTAAGCTCCAACGACATACTACTACATTAATTTAACAGTTGTCATGCTAGCATATCGAGCCTCATGGGTAACCTAGCCAAAGGAGCCGAAGCGGATAGGGGTTGAGATTGTGTCACAAGGGGGCAAACTAACTATTGGGAGCATCTCTTGAATCACCAGTAGTGGTTAGCAAAGCTGATTCAAGCCGACGCGTTGTCAACTCGAATCTTCGATTTGGACGTCCATGGTAGCTAAGCGTCCAGCAAATCACCATGCACAAATAATAATGGGAGTAACAAGAAAAGACTAATTACTTCAACTGAGAATCTAGGGTTTTTTGAAGCATAAATTTACAAATTATTAAAAGGCTATTACATGAAGGGATGTGATACCCAATGATTCAACAAATAAAAGAATGTCAAGAATGTCATGATCATTCAACAAATACCCAAGGATGGTGAAGTCGATAACAAGAATGTCAGTAGACCCTAGTTCTCATTCGTTCCTCATGAGCAACTAATCCTTGAAGATTACTGGGAGCGATGCAGCCTTAGGGCCGCTAATTCGTCTTAGTTGCAGGATATTACCCTCAAATATTAGATTTGGGTATTCAATTCTTCGATTTGGGTATTGATTTAATTGTATATCCGATAAAGTTGCAACTCCCGTTCCTGGTGCTTGGTCTTTGGTCCTATCGTTACTAACCGAGTTTTCTTCCCTTTGCATCCGCATGCTATCTTTGGAACCCCGAGGTATGAATCGTTCTTTCCTTGTTCAATTTTTATTTCATCTAATCTCGATTTTGATCTCTTTAATTCCAAAAGAGAAAAAAAAAAATCCCTTTCATTTGCACGCTATCTTTGAAACCCCTTAGGTATCAATCATTTCTCTCCTTATTCAATTTTATTTCATCTAATCTGATTTTGATCTCTTTAATTCCAAAAGAAAAAAAAAATCAAAAAGAAAATCAAAAAAAAATCAAAATATTTCCTGTAGTCGCCTCTATTAAGTTGTTCACCGTGCCACTATTTCATTCAGTGAGGTTTATTTGTTGACTCCTGATTAGTTTGTTAAATTTCTAAGACTCCTCCTTTTGTTTGTCCTGATTTCTATCTTCCTCTTTATTCTTCCTTTTTCTATTGTAGAAAATCTGTTTGTTGAAAGGCAGTGGGTAGTTTTTTGTATCCCCTTGTCCTGGTGATGGGTTTTTGTTGACCTTTTGTTCCAGATTCTTTCCAATCTTCTCCTCTGTTTCACCCTCTTCTATTTGATTTCAATTTATCAATGCCTACTTTGATTATCTTCTTTCTGTACAATTTGTCCTGAATTTCTCAGGGGGGTGGGTTGTGCTCGAGATCCTATGGTTTTTTATGCTCTCTAGGACCTAGTGGTTATTTCTATCTAATTTTTGCGATGTTCATATTTTTCTTTATACAAGTACTGGAAATTTTTTGTCTTTGATCTTTCATCGGCATTTTATAACCATGTCCAAATTTCAATTATATCCGGTTAGCTACTATGATTTGGTGGATACTAATGGTTATGTGTTGCTCTATTGTTCAGAGTTGATCAAATCAAGATTGAGTTTGGATGAATAATCAGATGACGAAGGAAGAGAAAGTGAATAACCTATATTGAATTGAGTTCTTCCTTTAACCTAATGAATTCTCGTCTCCATCTTCTTACCAAAATGAGCCATTGAAGAATGGGAATGTAGAAGATTGAAAGTTATTAGATAAAGATCGAGATCTATGAAATCAATAACAGAGAAGACGAAGTAAGAAAGTAAGAAGTAAAAAGAAAAAAGAAGAAGACGAAGGAAGATATATTGGAAAAAGTAAGTCTCATTTTTCGAGATTTCATTTCATTAATGCGAAGAATGAATGGATAAAAACATGCTGTTAAAAAGACGTGTCAGATAATGAATGGTTAAGATAACACGCGTAAATAAGGAAGGCTGGAATTCCGGAAGGGTGGTGGCAGAATAGAATACGAAAATATACGCATGTGCGATATTATAGGATGAAAATTTCTCATATCGCTCACTCTTTAGAGTAAACGAAATGAGAAGAGGCAAAATGTAGGAGTGGAATATCGCACATATCAATAAATATGCGAAGTAAGATTATCTAACGTAAGCGAGGACTATCGCACATAGCATAATCGAGATGACGTACTGGATGATGTCAGCAAAGTCAAAAGTATAGTGTGATGATCTATGCGAAGTATAAACTGTGCGAGAATGAGTGAGTGTACATGAGCGAAAGTAACGCACAATTATTCCGAAAATAGTGGATCTCTTAGTTGTCATCCACTGTGTAGAAACCTATATAAGGGGAAGAAGTTATCACATAGAGAGACATCTTTTAGTATGTGTTAGACAAGAAATTAGGAGAGAGAAATTTTATTTGGAGAGCAAGTAAAGTCATTGTAATATCTTGTAACCGATTATAAATCTTGATAAATAATAAAAGAATTCCATTATGATTACTTAAAACCTTGTCCAAATATATTGGGGGTGTAGTTGTAGGATTTCTGCAACTACAAAAAACATCGATCAAGTTAAGGAAGATGGTTGCTTAAATGGGTTCTGTTGAGCTATTTGAATCCAACAAGGAAACAACACAAGTAACTACACAAACTGTTCTTTTGGATGCCGTCTTGTTTTATCTTTTGTTCAACACCTTTCCTTGTTGCCGGTTGATACATCATCAGTAGGTCTAGTCCCTCTCACTCACTAATCAGACCTTATCTTTGTTATTGCTCTAGGTGCTTTGCAAGAACAACAACGATAATTTCTCTTTCTCTCGTATGTGATCGTTCCATGAGGACGTGAATTTTTTTCCATCTTGAATTCCTTTTTTTTTTAACCTGATTATTTAATGAATAAGTAATCAAATTTTTAAATCAATTTTTTCAATTTGGGATAACGGGTTTAATTTAATGTATCTTATGTATGTTTTTTTTAAACTTGAATTGATTAATTATCACACGGAACCAGGATTCCAAATCTCAGGTGGGTTAAAAAATATAAATTCCCACCAATACTCTATTTTGGCTTTTTACCGAAATAATCAGTGCATTGTAGTACTAATAAGCAATGTGACATGCCGCCTTTTTCTTTTCTGCATATCAGGTTTCAACCCGAGAATCCTTCCCTGAGCACCGTTCTTTGAGGTGGCTGCGGTTTTGTTGTTAAACCACAGCTGTTTTTATCCTTCTGGAATGTTGCTTCGCTCCTGAACCCTTTTTATGATTTTGTGTCTGCCGAGGGAGAAAACCAAAAAGCTAACCAACAAAGCAGTGATAATCTAGTTAAGTGGTGTAGTTAAGTGGCATAGTGAACTACTAAGTAGACTCGAAGAAGTGGATATCGTTATGTTACTCTCCTTCTCAGTGTTCTCACCCTTTGCTATTTAATTAGCATACATGAGTAGTAAGAGCATCCACAATCGACGACTATAACCAAAATTTTGGTCGAAAAACCAGACGCAGTGGAAGGAGTAAAGATTAAAAACTAGACCAAAGACCAAAAACCAAACCATATTTGGTCTTTAGTTTGGTTTTGGTCGAGCGTAATTTAAAACTACGCCCGACGTGAGACGCAAATATTAGTTGCGTTTGGAGTGGGGCGCAACTTGAAGTTACGTTTGAATGGCGTGTAACTTGATAATACGTTTGAATTGAATTGGGGCGTAACTTTAAATTTCGCCTGGAGTGGGGCGTAACTTTAAATTGCGCCTGGAGTGGGGCGTAACGTTACATTTCGCCTGACTAAAATTGGGGCGTAACTTTAAATTTTGCCTGGAGTGGGGCGTAACTTTAAAATGCGCTTGGAGTGGGGTGTAACTTTAAATTGCTCCTGACTAAATTTTACTCTATAACCATAGCGTAACACCACGGACTAAACCCAAATTTTTGATTTTTTGGTTTTTGGTCTTTGGGTATGGTCGCATTATGCACTTGCTCTAAAAGAACAAAAAGGAGTAAAACAAGAATTGACGGGGTTTATCTAATCTGACCCATTTAATAACTCGATTATAAGAAAACAGTGTTTCTAACATAAATGTTGATATGATAATCCACATGAGACCGTGTTTCCATCTCTTCAAATTACCTCCACGTAGAATCAGGACTACTTAAATGGGCTAAATTAAAATTATACCTGGGCTAAATTTCACAAATGTTGAAATTTACAAGGCCAAATCTGCTTTTTAGAAAATTTGGGGTAGGCTTCAGCCTAGGTACGCCACCCCTAATACCGTCCCTATTAATTATGTATTCCAATTGTAAGATTTGGATTTTCTTCATTGAAGAACTTTCATCGTGATTTCATATAACTGGTTATTTTCAGGTATGTTGTAGTTGTAGTTAACTCGGTTCAACTCGTCCTGAGTTGGAAATTTAACGGCGTGATGGAATTTTGATATCGGGTGTATTTTAGAAATATAACAAAAAACGGATGTATTTTTATAAACACATTATCAAATGGGTGTATATTAGAAAAAGACCCTTGTTTGTATTTTGTTCGTCTCCCAGGAGTCAACCATGCAATTCATGCTTGCAGGCATGTCTCTCTCAAGTGCCCCCTCCGATGGCATCCAAGAGTTCAAAAGAAATTTGATATTGACGGAAGGAAAAACACCGCCTATAATTATTCACTCCCATATGGGCCATCTGAGACATGACTTAGATAAAGACATGCAAGATCGAATGTACAGAGTGGACGCAAAAGGATTATATTAAGAGTTCGATTTCCGAGTGATTCACATGTTACGCTGAAAATGCACTTCTCATAATTGACAAATGACAATACTCAAACTCCAGCTTATGGACCCTTGGCTAAGTAAAGAATTCCTCTCTGACACAAATACTGGGGAAATTTGTACATGAAAGGTTTTTGTATCAAAAAATGTGGACGATGTTTAGATTATGTTATGATACGACAAAATGGTATAAGGATCTAGTCATTCGAGAACTTATTGCCCCTTGAGTTGAGCTGTGTTTCCCCGAGAAAGGATGTCTGCCGGCTGGCTAACAAGTGGGCTTACCACTTAGACGCACTGAAAGCAGGCCGACTGAGCGAAGCGAGTGAGGTCATTTATATGACCATTTTTTTTGTAAAATATAAGTGATCAATTACCACAAAAAGATTGGAAATGGTTAGGGCCGAAAAACCAAAAATGTCCCTCCATTTTAGTCCAATTACAATAACTCCTTGTGTATCCTATCTTTTCAGGGGTATAATTGGAAAACAAACTTTAATATAACATATCTAAAAATCCGTGCCTTGGAACTTTACAAATTTTATCTCGTTAGAAAGGTTATAAAAAACTTTATGCAAAAAGTACAAACAACAATATCAAATTTGGAGTTTTTACGAAAAATTCGGAGATATATACATCATTTTAGGCATAATTTTAGAAAATTAAATGTATATCTATTATGCAAACCATCAAAAAGAATACATAATACTTTATGTAGCAAAATATTGGTATTTGCTTCAACTAATTTTCCATTGCATCTAATAAAACGATGTACTCCATCCGTTTCAAGAAAAATGATACTATCATTTTAGGCACAATTCTCGAAAATTGAATGCATAGTCATTATGCAAACCATCACAAAGGATGCATAACACATCATGCAACCATATTTTGGTTTATGGATCGACTAATTTTCCGTTTTAAAAATAATACTTGACATCCCGTTTCAGAAAAATGATACTATCACATCCTCGCTTTCGGAAAAGTGATACTTTTCGATCCGCTTGAAAAAAGTGATACTTTCGTTTTGCTTTGGGAAAAGTGATATTTTTTTCGCTTTAAAGAATTTCGGAAAAGTGATACTTTTTCCAAATGGGGCTAAAGTATCACTTTTCCCAAACGGGGCGAAAAGTATCACTTTTTCCGAAACTGGCGAAAGTATCACTTTTTCCAAACGGGAGAAAGTATCATTTTTCCTGAACGGGGCGAAAATGTCACTTTTTCTGAAACGAGGTAAAAGTATTACCTTTTCTGAAACGGGACGAAAATAATCGTGGACAAACTCCATCTTTATATTCTTCTTCGGTCGGCCCTCCCACCGTGGCAACGGTCGTACTAGTAAACTTACATACCAGGATTAAAGACAGCTAAATAAAGAGATTAAACATAAAAAAATTAAAAAATATCCAATTTTTCACTAAAATCCCTGACCGTAGTGTATTCATACAAAGAAAACTCCATGTTAATGGTGGTGCCGAAGGATTATTTGTTGAGAATGGAGGCATACTATATTCCCAGCCATTCTTGTCCATCTATGTAATGTTTACCTTGAAATGGTTGTATTTCTTCTTGAGTGAATATTTTCGACCACTGCACTCGCTGTTGTGTATTTGATCCTTCACCGCTGCATTGAAACTCTCCAAAAGTAACCGTACTGCATAATAAATTAATTTGATTGTTAATTAAGCAATAATCAATGCATTAATATAATTTAAATTCTTGTTTGTTTTTTTTTCTCTTTCAATTTGGTGCATGTTGAAATACTCACCTTCTTTTCGAAGGATCCTTCCAGTCATTCCATCCTTCAGGACTTATAATGTTGTCCATATCGGTTTTGATATAGATTGCACGCGAGTACTTGCCCCATGGTCTTCCCAAGAAGTTTTTTCCCCTGCCACGAATTCTCGAGTTCAAGAATGAAAACCCTGTATTTTCATCAGGAGAGTTCCTATGAGAGGCCGCAATGAATCCATATCCGTGTCGTCTTGCTACTGAATTGATAGTGCAATCCTCGTATAGCGACCTTGCATTCCCAAATATGAAATCAATGGCTCCTTGGATGAAACACTTGTAGAAGTAGTGTGTTCCATGATGGTCATAAAGTGTATCTTGGTATCCAAGAAACCTCACATTATAGAATACGGCCTTATCCCCGCTTATTTTCAGTGCAACTGCTTGCATATGGTTCGCTTTTGGCTTCGCAATTATAGTATTCTGCAAAACAAACATTACAAATTTTGAGTTTCAATTTCGGATATATAAACAAATGAAAACTATCTTTTTTAAAGATCTATGTTTATATACGATGTGCATACCTGAAAAGTTACTCCATTAGCACAAAAGTAATCAGATTCGACATTGACAGTAGCTGTTCTGAAAGTCCTTATTTCTTTACCATGCTCATCCTTGTCTGAAGCTTTTGCATTCCATGTTATCACTGTCGTGTTAGGTTCAATTCCAATCAATGAAATATACGGCTTGTTTTCAGGAATTAATACCTTTTCTCTATATAATTAAAAAAAAAACAAATAATTAGTACATAAATACAGTTAGACGTGTAAAACGTGTGTCGGCCCGCCAAAGACACCATCCCACGAAGTCACGTGCTTAGCGTGTTATATGTTGTGTTGTGCTGTGGCGGAGATTAAGGCATGCCGTGTTGTGTTGTGGCTAAAAAAATAAACGTGATGTGTCGTGCTGTGTTTGCTGGGGCCCGTTTATTTTGTATTTTTCAAAGTAAATATTTTAGGTATAATATCATTGATATAAAAATAAGTCAATCTAACGATGATCAAATGTCAAAACTAGCTCGAATAAAGACTTTCTTTATCACAAATATACAAAAAATGTGATGTATTTTGTAGTGTCTTATGCATATTATGATGTTCTTTCTTAATATGTTGTGTTGTGTTGTGCCACATGTTTTTTCGTGCCACGTGCTGTGATGTGCCACTGTGTTGATTAGGCTAGCCCAACACATCCCACCAAACTAACGTGCTGGGCCGTCCTAGGCTAAATCACGTATTGGGCTGGGCTCAAATTTTAACGTGCTGGTCTGGACTATGCTCGTGCTAGCACGGCCTAATTTACAACTCTACTTCCGATTCTCCTATTAATGAGCAAACGAACTTTGACTGGTATACAATTGTTACCTATAAATTCCAGGACGTATAAAAATCTTGACTCGACGAGTATTATCCACCGGAACCATATCAATTGCGCCTTGTAAAGTTTCAGAATCTCCAGTACCATCCTTTGCAACAACAATAACATCCAAACCCATGCTGTTCTTTCTAGTTCCATTGCTATTATTCAAGAAAGAACTCCTCTCCATTAAATTTAACGTACAATCATTCCACGTTATGAAATTCTTCTGGCCATGCAGATTCTGATCATCAACACCACTCGCACTACTCAATTGACAAGTAACAAACAAAACAAAGAAAACCACTCCCAGCACACCTAAATCAATCGAAAAAAATCTCTTGAGTTTTGCCATTATATTTTTCCTAACAACCTTTGTTATGAATTGTATGAAAAAAAATAATTCGAGAAGAGACTAAATTTATAAGCATCAATCAGATTTAACAGTTACGATCCAACTCTATATCCCAGTTGCAGTGAGTGTAGGAAATAGGAAACAAGATGGAATGATTTGAGTCAACTGTTATGCTTGGACTAGGAGTTGACCATTGACCACTCTTGACCTATCATTGTTTTACTTTTTACCTTACCCAGTTGAAATCTGAAAGCAGCAGCAAATGGAGGACACGTTACAAATATTAAAGAGGTGATTTAATAGTAATTTAGTACAACTGACCTGTTTCCACTACTCTATCTACTTTCCTCTTTAAAGCTCAAACAAAGAATCTCCTAGTACTACCTAAACAATTTATCTTGGGCACTTTACTTTCCTCTCTACAGATTTCATTCCCCAGAAACCCTAACAATCAAACAGGGTGATTCAGCTCATACATTGAACATTTGGGCTTCATACATCATTTCTGAAAAGAAACTTCACAGATTCAGCAATGGGAGATCAGTAAGTGTTTTCTTTACTTATCTTTCTCTAGATCTATCTTATCATCACTTTTTAAGTTTTAAATGTAACCAAAAATGGAAAATTAAATGGAAACTGAGCTTCAGAAGAAGAATTAGAGTTACTGTTGTTCTTATCTACCTGATCTAGGATTTTGAGACTGAATAAATCGGTCAAGAACTGAGTCAACTCAGTCACAGAACATAGCTGTAAATTTGCTGATTCTGGTTATTACATTCGGTGATTTGATACCGTTTAGGATTAGATAGGTGGATTATACTAGATTTCGTTGATGTGAAGTTCTGGGTTCACCCAAATACCATAATTATCAGTTTCACTGAGTCAAATCGGTTGTGGTTTTGAATTCCTCTTACCTAGTCTGGTAGACTCACTTTGTTGTGTGGGGTTATAATCATAATATCATATCTCAGCTTGCCAATATTGAAGTTGAATTGGTTAAATTGGTTTGATATAGATTTTCAACCACATAACTTGATTTGCTAATATTGAACAAGAATTTGGAAATTAGCAAGCATATTTAGCGAATTTAGCATTGAAGTTGTAGGTTTTTCTGTCACTTAGGAAATCGAAGAACAATTTTTATGTCACTGTCTAAAGTTGTTTTATTCCTGTTATTTACAGTTCTGAATCTTACCCAAGAGACTACACAGAGAGACAACAGACAAGAACGACATCAGATTCGGGCTCATATTCAACAACAAGTGTTCATGTAACAGCATTAGATGGTTTAGTGAATGTAAATTCGCTATTCACAATTGCAGTTTTCGTAGGTTTATCCTTAACAACACCAGGTCAACATAGTTTAGAGAACAAGGATATTTGTGATGCTGGTATTGACGTTGCTAAACGGCTCTTAGTCTTCGAAGTGGTTTCATTCAGTTTCTTTCTCTTTTCTAGCTTGATTGCTCAAGGATTAAAGCTTGCTATTAATCTTCTAAATAGTAAAGATGTTGATGAAGCTTTACGTGCACACATTAACATTAAGGTCCTAAGGTTCGGAATGATGGGGTCGGCCATTGGATCAGTTATGGGATGTATTTTTCTGATGCTGTCAATGGTACATGTTATTGAGATCAGGTTAGGATTACTGTCTTGTGGCAGTAAAGCTTCTGTTCGTGCTGTTGCAACATTGACTACATTGGTATCATCTGCACTTCTTGTCTACATTACCACAGCTGTCTATGCTTTTACTCATTAGATCATAATGTATTTGTATACAGTTTAAAATTATGAATCCCCTGAATTTTCTGTAGTGTTTTTATGTACATTGATCTATGAGTTCAATTGCCTGTATTCTGCTAGATAATTTGTATATCAGTGGGATTTTTCTTAGAACTAACCAGGATTGAAATCTACATACACCAAATATTGTTGCATTGTTGGTTTGGCTTCTGTATCAACTTCCAGTGTTTTGACTCAGTTAATGCTGATGCAAAACCCTTAACATTATCTTTTACATCCTGCCATGGATCCTATTCCACACAATCGTGTACAATCGATTTGGTTTACATCATATGATTTGATTTCTTGCGCTTGTTCTGTAATTTTCTTCTTAATACTAAATTTGCAAATTACCTGGTTTATCGGAGAATCTGAAACACTTTGTTTTGTTGCAAGCAACACAGTGAGTATTTGAGTGATAGAGCTGTAAATAACTAATAAGTGTGAAAACACTTTGTTTTGTTGCAAGCAACACAGTGAGTATTTGAGTGATAGAGCTGTAAATAACTAATAAGTGTGAAAACAAGTCGCCTTGTAGGGACTTGGTTGCTGCAACTTGCAACACTTTCTTAGAAATTTGAAGTCATTTATGATGGGCAGACTATGCCAGTCAAGGTCTTTTCCATTTTTATTCATATTATTTTTTGTGGATAGAAATCCACAGGGGAGTGTAACTAGTCAAGTCCCAAATTCATCCACAGAACACTCAAATTCACATTCTAGATCTCTCTACCAAAATTTGTTCATCTTATTCTTCCTGAATCCTGTTCTAATGGCAATAATTGAAGGGATTCTTGTTAACAGTGTTACTGAAATCTTGAAGAAGTTGATTCCATTTATAATAAAAAACATTCGTCTAGCAAAAGGGTTCAAAACTGAGCTGAAAAATCTTCAAGAAACTTTGGAGATGATACTCACTGTGATTGTGGATGCAGAAGCCAAGCAAGTTCATGAAATTGCTGTGAATTTTTGGTTGAAGAGGCTGAAAGATGTTGCTTATGAAGCTGATGACGTGCTCGATGATTTTGCATATGAACTCATGCGCCGACAGCATCAAACAATAGGCAAGCTAGACAAGGTAAGCGACTTTGTTTCAAAATCCTCCAACCCAATTATATTTGGATGGAAAATGGGTCGTAGAATAAAAAAGATAAACCAGAAGTTAAGTAAAATTGTCAATGATGCGGATATTAAGTCTAAGTTGCTGCCGGCTGGTACTTTTAGTACTGCTCACAGACAAAACTCTGAGCGGCGGAAGCGAGAAACGTCTTCTTATGTGAATGATTCAGAGGTTATAGGAAGAAAAAATGATCAATCAAGAATAATAGACTTACTAATCAATTCGTCGTCAAATGAAAACCTTTCCACCGTATCCATAGTGGGTATGGGAGGTCTTGGCAAGACCACACTGGCACAACAAGTTTTTGACGACCCATTAATTAAGGCACAATTTGAACCAAGAATATGGGTCTATGTATCTGACAGTGATGCTGATACATTTGATGCCAATAAGCTTCTGCGAGTAATCCTCGAGTCGATCATTAAACACACATGTGATGATGTACCGAATTTCAATGAATTGGTTTGTCAAGTTCATCAGTATTTGAGCGGCAAGAAATATCTGTTGGTTCTCGATGACCTCTGGAGCGAGAATGTCCATGAATGGGAGAAACTTAAGAGTTTACTTGCTGTTGGTGCTCAAGAGAGCAAAATTTTAGTCACTACACGGAGAAGCCAAGTTGCATCAATTGTTCAAGGTGCAATTTCCCCGTATTTTTTACAACATTTGTCGAATGAAGATTGTTGGTGTATTATTAGGCGGAAAGCATTTGCTCCTGGTGGTGCACTTGAGTCCGATCTGAATATGACTAATATAGGGAGATCCATAGCAGAGCAGTGTTGTGGTCTTCCTCTTGTGGCGAAAACTCTAGGAGGTCTCATGCACCTTAAAAATAAGGAAAGCGACTGGGTCTCCATCAAGCAAAATAAGAATTTCGCGAGTATATCAAAAGATCAAAACAACATTTTTCCGATATTGAAGTTGAGTTATGATAACTTGTCTCCGAGTTTGAAGCAATGTTTTTCTATTTGTTCCATTTTTCCAAAAGACTGGAGAATTAAGAAACAGTTTTTAGTTCATTTGTGGATGGCGGAAGGATTCCTTCAACCATGTGAAGATCAAGAAGCAAAATGGATGGAGGATGTTGGGGATGAATATTTCAACAATTTGTTGTCTAACTCATTTTATCATGATGCAGAGAAGGATGCTCGAGGAAACCTCAAATCATGCAAGATACATGATCTTCTGTATGATCTTGCAATAAGTGTTACTGGGAAGCATGAGTGCTCGCGTTCGCTTGTGAAAGATATCCACATGCAGGATGTTTCTGAAGTTCGTCGTTTGGGTTTGGTATATGAAGAGGAACACTTGTCAACGTTTCGAGAACTCTTGTATACTGCAAAAAAGGTTCGCACTTTTATTCTCTTCGAGCAAAGCTATAGCAAGGATATTAAGCTTATCTGTAGGAATCGCAACCTGCGTGTATTAGATATGACAGGCTTGACCATAAGTGAAAGCTTAATAACTTCTATTGCGAGATTGAGGCATCTTCGGTACCTTAACCTATCATTTCCAAAAGATTGCCACATCAAGGTACTACATGACAGGTCTATTGGTGCACTGTATAATGTGCAGACACTAGTTTTAAGTGGTTGGTATTCTCTTCGAAAGCTTCCAAGTGATATCGGGTTTTTGAAAACTTGAGGCACCTTTATCTCAAGAATTCAAAATTCAAGAACTGCCAAAGTCCATCTCTAGCTTATCTAATTTGCAGACATTAAATCTCTCGTGCTGTTTCAATTTGCAAGAGATGCATGCACATGTTGGAGCATTGACAGATCTAAGGTTCCTCAATCTCTCTAGAACTCTGATCAAGTGCTTACCCGAGTCGGTTACTTCTTGTTCTAATTTGGAAAAGTTAAAACTTCATAACTGTAATCATTTCGAGGAGCTACCAAGAGATTTAGGTGCTTTGCAAAGGTTAGTGTTGCTAGATGTCTCGTTTACACGGGTCAAAGAGTTACCGGAGTCTATCACTGTTTGTACGAATTTGAAGTCACTAGATTTTCGATCTTGCATGGAACTTGATGCATTGCCCAGAAATATTGGAGTTGTTTTGAAGCATGAAAGGATCTTTGACATCTCCGGTACTAAGATCAAGGAATTGCCAGAGTTAAGAGACCTCTGCAATTTGGAGTACTTGGATCTTAAGGACTGTGCTCTTCCAAAAGACATCCAGAATTGGACCAAGTTGGAACATATCAAGTATAAGGGTCACCGAGAAGAATCACCAAGAGGTTTAGGACGAATGGCTAACTTGAAAACCTTACCTGAGTATATAATCGGAGAGGGGACTGAGATCGGCGAATTAAGAGACCTCAACTTGCTTAAGGGAAAATTTCAGATTTATAATCTTAAGAATGTAAGGGGTGGCGTTGAAGAATTACTAAGTACAAATCTAATGGAGAAGCGAAATATTCGTCACTTGGGGCTGCACCGGAGTTGTAGAGGTTTTGGTGATAATGATGATGAAGAGGAGCATGAGCCCGAAGAGGAGTCCAATTATCACGATGAAGAACACGTACTGGAAGGGCTCCAGCCGCACCCTAATTTGAAAAGTCTGACAATTGATGGTTTCAGATGTGCAAAGCTTCCGTCATGGATGGACATGAATAATATTTTGTTGTCTTTGCCAAATTTGACAGAGATCCAACTGCGAAACTGCAACAGATATGAAAAGATTGTGGGCTTCATGCAGATTCCTCACTTGAAGAAGCTGATCTTATGTAAACTTCCCGAGCTGAAAGAATGGGTGGAGTCGCCGTCATCATCAGCAGCTGCAACATCGTCTTTGCACAAAAGCAGTTCTCATCTTTTCCCAAGCCTCGAGGAGTTGTTCATCAAACTTTGTCCTAAATTGTGCAGGTTGCCAACTTTGTCATTTCCATCTCTCAAGAATTTCGAGGTTAAGCTCAGCAATGCCATGGTAATGAATTCAACTCTACCGAACATAACATCTCCATCTGTCGTCAAAATAAATGGAATTTTAGAAATTGAATATTTTCCACGACAAACATTGCAACCTGCACTTAAGTATCTGGAAATTTGGGGTTGCCCAAAATTCCGAGGTTTTCATCCGGAGGAGGAGAACAACATATCTGCTGCATCCAACAACTCAGCAATAGAAGAATCGGTCTCTCTTAGGGAACTGCATATTCAATGCCCTGAAGAATGGAATTCTTTGTCAGTGGATCTGGAACGCATTACCGACCTCGAGAAGATAAGAATTGGTTGGTTTTCTGAGGCACCAGGATTGTTTCCTTTTTCGGCAGAGCAATTCTCCTCCTTTCCTTCTCTCTGGACATTTGAGATAGATGGGTGCTCTACACTCAAATGTCTACCTGAGCAGCTTCAATACCTCACCATGCTGGAAAATATAAGAATATCCAACATGCATTCTGACATGGTGGCTTTGCCAGAGTGGTTTGGGAACCTGTCATCAGTAAAATTATTGGAGATTCTAAATTGCAATGGTTTAAAGTGCCTTCTTTCTGAGAATGAAATGCTACAATTCACCTCCCTCTGGTCTTTGAGAATTGAAGGAATTTCAGAAGCAGAAGGGATACAACACCTCATCGAACTTCGGAACTTAGAGATTCGTGGATGGTTGAAACTGAATTCTCTTCCCCAACAAATCCAATACCTCACAAGTCTAACAAGGTTAAAGATAGATAACTTTGATGAATTAGCGATACTACCTGAGTGGCTGGGAAATCTTTCATCACTTGAGGAGTTGGAGATTTGGGAGTGCAAGAATCTGATGCAGTTGCCTTCTAAGATAACCATGAAAAGCCTTACGAAACTGAATTTCTTATCCATTAAATCATGTCCACTATTGGAGGAAAGATGTTGCTCTAAAACTGGGGAAGAGTGGGAAAAGATTTCTCATATTGAAGACATCTCCATTGAATGAAAGAATAAAGATTAGGTACGCATCTTTCTTTCCATATTTATCCTTGCACACATGTTTCCATTGCATTCTATCATAGTGTCAGGTGTATGTCTCGTTAACAAGATCAAACACTGACACCTTCAATATAATGTCTGACAGATTTAGATTTAACGAAAAGCTGGTTCGGTGGATTAGAAGAGTTGAAGCTGATACCTGCTCATATTCTTTGTTCGCTTGATTGCATTGTCACTGGTCTGGTTTGAGGTTGGCAGCAAAGTGCAACAGAAAGGCATTGACGTTCCTGGAATGGCTCAATTTTGAGTTTTAGTACAAAGCAATCAGCAGGCACAGAAAACGGTGCAGTAGTATCAACATTTGGTGTTCTATCGATTCAACTCAAAAATAATTTAAGGCTCCTCACTTTATTAGACCCGGCTATATTTTTATAATTTTTTTTAGTTATCAGAATTCATCAGCATTTTCAGTGAATTAAGTAGTAGAAATGAAGACAATAATAACAAACAGAAACTTGAAACTTCAAAGCATATTGACAAAGAATGAGCCATCCTTTTGCAACAAGAAAAAGTAAATGTTTGTATAATCCATATAATCAACTGGATACCAGTCAACCAAGTTATCGACAAAAGTAAAGGAACCAAAAAAAACAGCAAACAGCTTCAATCCCTGGACCAAGAAAACACAACACCCGACAGCTCAAACAGGGACGCCTCCAAATTTCCTGAAACCCCAGTAAGGTTTTGCAGGAGTCCGCTTTAGAGCCTTTACGGGATAAGAGGCTAGCATTGCAATACCACACTTTCCTTCGTCAGTGTCAGCCAAGTTACGCTCCATTCGGATGTAACCCTGTTCTCCCCAATTAGGTCCCCAAGAATTTCTCACAATCCAGTAGTCTGTACCATTTTCTGTACCATATCCAACAGCATTCACAGCATGGTCCAATGCTGTTCCACATCTTCCAGTGTAAACACCTGATTCGTAGAGTTGAAAATCTCGGCCACCAGCTTCAATAGCAACACTAACAACCTGGTTTGACACAGCTTTCTGCAAAGCCTTCTCATCATTTTCTGGCACATCCTCAAACCCATCAATAGTCACTGCATGTGATTTTTTCTTCTTCACATCACATTCGTTATCTTTAGCATTGTAAGGATAATCTTCTTCGGTATCAATTCCACCATTCTCAACCATAAACTGAAACGCGTAGTCCGGAAGACCTCCATTACATCCATGATTGTAAGATGAATCACAGTCTACCAACTCTTGTTCAGATAGTGAAATCAGATCGCCAGTAACAATCTTGTTTACAGCTTCCACCGATGCAATAGTCGAGAACGCCCAACAACTGCCACAACTTCCTTGGTTTTTGACATCAACAACAGCACCTTCTTCTCTCCAATCAACATGTTCAGGAAGCTTCTTATCTCCAAGATTAACAGCATACCGATCCGATTTAGGATTACCGAGTCTCTTCTCTCGATCGATCTTAGTACCCAAATACTTTTTCTTATACTCATCATTACTCAAATCAGCAAAACTATTCAAACCAAGTTGATAAGAATGATTTTCAGAATTATGTTCATCAACAAACTTAAGATTTTCTTTAAAGATCTCAAACCTCCTTTCCTTTTCACCTAAAGCATTATAATTCTTACCGTGTCGTACAAGCCATGATTCATACAGATCTACTAACTCTTTCTCTGTTCTCTCATCACTATACAAAACACCATGTTTTTCATTGTAACTGATAATGGACATATCTAAGGCTGTAGAGGCAGCCATGAAAGCAAACAAAAGAGCAACGAAAATCGCAGCAGAAGAAGAAGGTTTAGAGAAAGCCATGTTTTGTGGTTCTGGATTGAATGAAGAGAAAGACTGATGCTTTGGGTTTTTATAGGAAAAACAGCGAGGGTAATTTACTTTTCAGAATCAGAATGGGAACCAGGAAGATGGGATATCTGCGGAATATGTTTAGTAAACCGCCAACCCGTTATTTTTCTTGTTTAATTAGTCTCCTTTTTTTTAGGATATCGTTTTCGAGTTCAGCTTTGTTTCCTAGCTTTTTATGATTTTCTTTCCTTAGACTCGGTGTTGCTTTAGGAAACATTGAAGGCAACTATATATAATAACAAGATCTAGCATTGTAGAAAAGTACATCCACCCAAGCACTGGAGTTAGCTTCATCCCTATGGAGTCTCTTCCCTCGGATATGGTACTAGATATCCTTTCACGGGTTCCAGCTGAATCTATTCTAGAGTGCAAATTAGTTTGTAAGAATTGGGTAAACCTCATCCGCAGAAGTAACTTTGCTAATATGCACCTCAGTCACCGGCTTAATGACAATGTAGCTGCCAAGGTAGAGTCATGTCTCTTTTTTGCGTGTGGCATCGGTGATCTCGATATCTACAGAACTTTACTTTTCCATGGAAGACAACTAAGTGATAGGATTAGCATTGATGAGAAATACATTTATAATGAAAATCTGACAAGGATCTATCATACTCCTATGCACCATAAACCTTTATCGAATCACTTAGTTGGCTCCTGCAATGGTTTGGTGTGTACATTTCAACGCCACAATTTTATCATAGATCCCATCTATATTTGTAATCCCCTTACCAGAGAATATGTTTATCTTCCTGAACTACTCGTGAAGAAAAACGACATCGACCCTGAACTTCTTCGTATAGTTGGAGGAGAGGTTTACATGTATGGCAGTACAGCATGTGGATTTGGTTATGTTCGGTCAACTAATGAGTACAAGGTTGTTAGAATCCATTACCTCAAATACACGCAAGGAAATGTCGAAGTGTACACACTTGGAAGTGGTTGTGGGTGGAGGGCGGTAGGTACAGTTTCCTATCGAGTGGAGACGATGTTCGGGGGTGCGGGCACCTATGCAAATGATGCTGTTTACTGGATTTCATCCAAAAATGTTGTGGCATTTGACTTGACTGCTGAGAAGTTTCGATTGGTAACTGCCCCTCCTTGTATGGAAAACCTTCAGCGTAATGATAAATATGGACTTGTAGCACTGGGAACGCACTTGTGTCTTTATATGGATAGATCACATCTGGAAATCTGGTACTTGGTGGAAAGTTGCGACGAGTCGAAGGAGACCTGGTGTAGGAAGTTTGATATAGATTATGAAGCCGTAGTAGGTTCTCCTAAATGGATGTTTAAGCCAGTTTTACTTACGAAAGGCGGAGAAATCATATTCTTATATGCTAAATCCGCGCTTTATTGTTACGACACCAGAACAACACTTCTACGGATGATTTCCGATGAAGCCTCGACTGATTATTTCAAAAATGTCGAAGTAATTGGTCACATAAATACCTTTGCGTCATTGGAAGCTTTGGGAGAAAATTCAAAGAGATACACAGCTCGTCCACGTCGGGTTCGTACTCCATGGGATGATGTTATTGATAAGTTAGACCGGGTGGCTCTAGGTGAGAAAATTGATACGACACGTTTCAGACTCAGGTGATCAGCATTATGAAAATTATTAGTCTGTAATTTTCTTCGTAACACTAAAATTTGCATATAATCTCTGGTTTGTCAGTGAATCTACGAATAACTATACACTAGATTTTATGCCCGTGCTACGCACCGGGCGGACCCGAAAACCAAGCACCGTCAAATTTTTTTTATTCTTTTAACCATTTTTTGGTTTGATGTGACGTGTCCCATAATGCATTTTTGATTTGGTAGGCTTCCCATCATGATGCATCTTTGATTTGGTGTGGCTCGGCTTTGCCTCGATACATCCTAATGCATGCTTAGTATTTTTTATTTGACCCGTTCTAGCACATGCATGCTTAGTATTTTTTATTTGACCCGTCCTAGCGCATGCTTTGGATTTTTGATTTGGTATGACTCGGCTTCGCCTCGACCCGTCCCGATGCATGTTTATGATTTTTGATTTGGTGTGGCTCAGCTTCGCCTCGCCCCGCGCCAATGCATTTCTACTATAGAATCAAAAGTAACTTTAAGCAGACTCATTCTTTAGAATGCAGGAAACATAAGCAAAAGAAATAATTTCACCGAATTCAAAAGATATGTTTTTACTACATGGTATTTTTAGTCAATTACACAAAAAGAAAAAGGAAAAACAATTTTAACAAAAAATACACCACAAAAGCTCTAAGAAGTTCAAAGATTAATTGACAGCATATTAAAGGATCACATTCATCACTAACAACAAAAAATTTAGTTACTGCATTACAAAAAAAAAAATTGGTATTATGAGCATCTATGATAGTGTCCTTGGCACTCATGAAATTGTTGAATGCCATAAAACAGAAACTTAGTTACGTCGTCGTCTTTCCTTTTGTTGATAACAATTTACTTTGTTGTTTTCACAGTTGTGGTACTATAGCTAACATTCCTTTTCTTCTCCTTTCTGTCATTCATGTATCCTTACCTCGAATGACAGTATCACCTGTGTACAAAAAAAGAATCATCAGTGTACAAAATGAGCTGAAATCAGGGATTCAGGGGCAAGAGATAGGTTGGTAGTACAGAAAACCAAGCTATGGTTGGCATATACAAACTATTAGAAAGAAAAAAAAGACATAATTGTTCTTGCTTTGAGGGCTTCATAATAAGTTCAAGAAGCATAATAAACAGATATACCGAAGATGGGTGTCAACATTTTTTACCTCTCCATCATACAGGTTGGATACAGTTTGATCGTGAAATTCAAAGCCAACAGGTACTACATCCGCACACAAAAATTCCTTCTATATATGGAGATAAATGTGTAGACAGAATATGGAAGGTACTTAAAGTTACAACTTCATTACCTGGGTGCGCGACCTCCAACTTCGGTTTCGAATTTGGAACACTAATAGTAGTAGTAAAAATTTACCCCATTATTCACTTTGGGAAGTTAAAAATTCTGAAAACTGTAGGTTTATGAGTATATAAACTTGTTTGAAATGCAAAACACTAAAAAAGTTGTACCTGTTTCCGGAGAACCCAGACTTTCAATCAAACTTTTGTGGCCTACAATCTAAAACAATCACGAAGAACTGTTTGTTATGAATGTCGCATTCAATTATAAAACGCCAGATCAAGACAAAGATATCGTTTAATCTCTCTATAAAGATCCCATTTTGTTGCATATATCAATCATGTTAAGAGGTTCCCTAAACTAACATCAAGTACATAATTCAAAAAATAAATTAAGCACACTAATTGGTCGTGTTGTCAACTTACCCAGCCCCATGTAATTGGTCGTGGGTCTTTCTTTTTCCAACGGATATTGGGTTAGTATTGGTACATCTAAGAATAGATGCTTTCAAAGCAACAAACATTAGATGTAGAAACACTAACCCAATTTGGTTAGGAGTCCGTAAATGATGCTACATAGATTACAATAGATTGTTAAATTAAAATGAAAATACAACTGCAAAAGTCAACAGACTAATAAAAATAGAGGGAAGCATTGTGATGGTGTTTATCAGATGAGGTGTTTCCCAACACTGGGTTGTTAGCTGTAGCAGGACTAAGATTCAAGTCTTGGTTCATTTCCACCTACAAATATATAAGCACTAAAACTGGAAACTATCAACCACCTGACCAACTCAACTGATGAACACCAACTCAATTATTGGACACCACCAGATATACTAACACTAACTTCAAATAAACAGTCTCAGTACATTCGAACCCGAGACCTCTTTGTACAACTACCCAGGGCATGACCAACTCGATGCAGATCAAACCAACTTCAAATAAACAATTTGAGTAAGATGATTGCTTACACTTATAATCGTGCACCATGCATCAAAGAAGGGAACTAATCAACATATTTTCATCTGTAACAATCCAAAACCTTGACATTTATATGTTCCAAGTTAGTATGTCACGTCAAAATCTGTAAAAAGTATATTAATTCATACATGTTGGCCCCATAAACCAAAGCACAAAAAGTAAGAGCTTATCCTTTATCGTCCAACTCTGGTGGCGTAAACAATATCAATCATAACCACTTTCCTGTTGATACAAAATTACTCTAAAACTAACTAAAATCATCAAATGATTTTTTCTAAAGAAACACCAAGCAAAAAGAAATAGACAATGGAACAAATAGCTAACGGGATAGTATTTACCAAACAAATTCTCAATGGAGTTTTATCTTAGCGTCTACATTGTTGGTTTTCCTCTCCAGACCACAAAAGAGTTAAACCCTCACTGCAAAAGCCAAAGATAAACCAAATCAATACAAAAAATAGAACAAGATCAAACAAAGAAAAATCCATGTGAAAATATCTATGTTGAAACCCTTTATATTTTATCTTTGATTCAATCTCCATAATTTATCCATGTTATGCTCATCTGCAATATCAGAATAAAAAATCAATGGAAATCAATCCGTGAAATCATCAGGAATTCTCGCATTAGTGACCTGGTGATGATATTCATTGAAACACATACTTTAATCTCTTCTTATTCAATTAAATCAGTTCATCCTCAATTCACAGAACCCTAATTACTCAATTCTTTCCCAGAACAGCTACAACATCTAATTAACTTCACCTCGTTCCTCAATCGACTAAACCCACTCCTTAATTCTTCTTGTACATCACTAAATCAAATTGAATCAACTTTTTAAACCCTAAGTCCTTTCTATGAAACCCCCTTTTTAGTAGAGCCTAATTAAATTACCTGACGATCTTCACCACCAGAAACCCTCCTAGATCTTACTCTTATTCATTCAATCTTCAAACTCTCAGTTTTTGATTCTCAAAGCAATCGCAGAAGAAGAACAGGGGAAAGAGAGAAAAGAAAAAAAAAAGACATGAAGAATAGAAGAAGAAGAAGAAGAGGAAGAAGAAGAAGAAGAAGAAGAAGAAGAGGAAGAAGAACGAACGAACCAAATAAAACTCACTTCGATATACTGGTGTCTATGTTAGCTTTAGGTTTAGTTTTTGATGTAGGTATTGTCCACATTAACGACGTCAATTAATGTATAGTTAATATTCGGTGTAAATGAAGTGTAATGAATTTTTTAGCCACAAAAATGGACAAAAGTATTGTATACCCACATTTTCGGTAACGGTGTTACTAACGGCCAGTTAAATACACGGTGTAAACAGAGTGTAATCTAGTTTTTAATGTCTCAACCAATAGAGTTCCGCCACTTGTCCTCTCCAAAATGGTTCTGTGTGAAAGCTTTTATCTAATTTAATTTGAGGGAACTGTCACACTCACCGTGCGACATGAGAGCTCATATGACTTAGTGTTTTAAAGGAGGGGAGATACCAAATTTTGTTCGACTAAGAAACTAGTACGAGCAATTAGATTTTTCATATCAAGTCCGATTGTTAACACATCAACAGGAACGTGTGTTACATAACACACGGTTCCTTGTTTACCAAGTTATGGTCGGTTATTTGTATTTTAGGAAACCTAGTTTGTTTAGGAAGTTATATATCTTTGTGTTCAAGGAATCTTGTGTATAAATATCATGTATTCAACACACAGTTAATATCAATCAAAACCGTATTAAGTTTCAAGTTTACTATCTCTTTCTTCTCTCCAGTGTGTCATCTATCTTACCCTAAACCTAATAGTTTCAACTTGGTATCATTCGGGTTAGCCGATCCTTTACAGTTCTCTTCAAACCTTAGTTATGTCTACTGAATCATCAACCGTGTCTTCTACCATGTCTTCTACCATGGCTTCTACCATGTCGTCTACCATGTCTTCTACCATGTCAACTATGCAGTTTTCTCAACCCCATCACCTCATTACCGTAAAACTAGATGAATCTAATTACTCGTTGTGGCGTGCCTCAGCCTTCTACCCTATCTACGGGGTTATGATCTTGATGGATATATCAATGGAAATACACCTTGTCCACCCTGGGCCCCGTTGCGGATGCACTTCCTACACCAGCGTTTTTGTCTTGGGTTAAACAAGATAAGATTCTCATTAGTGGGTCAAGTTTTCTTCTTTTACACCAGCAGTGTTTCGTCATGTTCACAGGTTAACCACTTCTCGTGCAATCTGGTCATCCCTTGAATCTCTCTTTGGTTCTAAATCAGATGCTCAAGTTCATCATCTTCACTGCGAACTCCGAGCCTTAAAGAAGGGATCTCTAACTATGCGACAATACATAGATCGTGCTAGAGATCTCGTTGATAGCTTAGCAAAGAAATGGATACCATCGTCACCTATAAAGAGTTTCGTCATTGTCTTTTAGCTGGTTTAGACATCTCTTATGATTCCATTGTCACTTCCTTAACTACTGCTATGAGCTCTTTGTCCGTCGAAGATTTTCTTACTTTTCTTCTTACTTTCGAGTTACGTATCGACCAGCAGATTTAAATCTCAAAGCACTCTCGACCGTTTGCTAATGTGGCTGCACACTCTCGTAATCACCAGTCTTCAAGGTTTTCTTCACCAAATTTCCTCATCTTGGAAGCAACAAAGAATTCTCTGTTCCCAATCTACAGCAGCTCGTGGGTCCGGCAACAATAACAAGAACCCATCTAATTCATCACGTGGGCTGTTCACTTCAACAACTCTCGTGGGCCTGCCTCCTTTCACCAACTCACGTGGCCCGTGCCGCCCGATAGCAATCGTGGGTCAAGTTCTTCTCGATGCTTCCGCTATAGAGTGTCAATTGTGTAAACGTCCGAACCATGAAGCTCGGGATTGTTTGGAATCGTTATGATAGGAGTTTCCGTCCACCTTGGCGTTCACCACCGTCATCTTTGCCAAGGGCTTATGCCGCTTCGGACTCGGTCTTCTACCATCACCTTCATGGACACCTGATAGTGGTGCTACGGATCATATCACCAATGATTTTTCTCGTCTTCAGTTTCCTACTGAATATACAGGTCCTGATCAAATACAATGGGTAATGGTTCTTCTATACCGATTTCTAATGTTGGTTCATCAGTTTAAGTACTCAAGATCGTCACTTGAAACTTCGTAATGTTCTATTTGCACCAAAAATTTCTCATAATCTCTTATCTCTGTTTCTGGTTTACTACATGGATAATAATGTCTTATTTGAGTTTCATCCGGATTTTTGTTTTGTGAAGGATCGATGTACCGGAAGGTTCTTCTTCAAATTAGGAAGGGTGGTCTCTATCAACTTGATGTTTCGTCTAAATTTCCTCAAGCTTGCATATGAGAACGTGCTAGTTTACAAGCTTGGCATGCTAGAATGGGTCATCCAATGTTGCGTGCATAGTTCGCAAAGTTATTTCTCGGTTTTCACTTCCAGCTTTCTAGTCAAACCTTTAGTTTTTGCTCTTCTTGTCATGAGCATAGGAGAGTCATAAGTTACCTTTCAAATCCTAGTAAAACTACTTATTTACATCCATTAGATTTAATTGTCTCCGATGTGTGGGGACCTTCTCATATTTTATCTAATGAAGGATATAAATATTATGTTATTTTTATTGATGCGTATAGTCGTTTTACTTGGATGTTTCCTATGTCTCAAAAATCTGAAGTTTTCTCTATTTTCTTCGTGTTCCAAAAACATGTTGAAAATCGTTTCCATCGAAAGATTAAAATTTTTCAATCTGATAATGCTGCTGAGTATCGTAAATTAACTCCATATCTTCGAGATCTTGGAATTTTTCATCGTTTTCTTGTCCTCATACTTCGAACAAAATGGTTTGGTTGAACGTCGACATCGACATATTCGTGAAACTGGTCTTACTATTCTTAATATAGCGTCTGTGCCATCCTCTTATCGGTATGATTCGTTCTATACTGCTTGTTATTTGATGAATCGTGTTCCTTCGACTTCGGTTAATAATTCTTCTCCATATGAAGCTCTTTTTTGGTCAATCTCCTGATTACACTTCTCTTCGTGTTTTTGGTTGCCTATGCTATCCTTATTTGCGTCCATATCGATCTCATAAAATGGATGCTTTGTCTTCACCTTGTGTTTTTATTGGCTATAGTCCCGCTCATAAAGGTTATAAGTGTCTTCATATACCTACGGGTCGAGTTTACATTAGTCGTCATGTGGTTTTTGATGAGACTACCTTTCCATTTTCACCCGCATTACCTTCCCTAGCCTCGACTCCTTCACGGGTAACTTATTCCACTTCTTCAAGTATGGGTTTTTCTTCTGGATTCTATTTCTTCGTGTTACAAAGCAATTTGTCAACAATCTCCACTTCTCGGTTCGATTTCTTCCTCGCCAACCGTAGCCGCCAACAACAAACCAAAACATAAACTCCGCTAACTCCAACCGTCAAGAATCATCATAATCCACAAAGAATCATTCCATCTCACGATACTCTGTTCTTTGTCGAAACTTCCACGTGTTAACCAGCCACCTGGTTTTTATACACAGCCACCGACAACGTCTGTTGTCAATCATCATTGACTCTACCGGCGCTTCGCCTCTAATCATCAGCCTAAGATCTTTAACTTCCAATGATGAGCCGTCTCATCGTGTTGTCGCCACCTATCCCTGTGTCGGAAACTTCATCAAGACCTCCTCCTCCAACGCATCCAATGGTAACGCGGGCTAAACACGGGATTTTTAAGCCAAATTCACTTAGTATGCTCTCGTATGTGATTCAACATTTGAACCCACTTGTATTTCTCAAGCTTTAAAAGATCCAGACTGGCGTGCGTCCACTGATGATGAAATTAATGCTTTGCTTCGAAATGGCACATGGTCTTATGTTCCATATGATCCTTCGATGAATGTTATTGGATGTAAATGGGTTTTTCGCATCAAACGTAATCCCGATGGTACAACCGCACGTCAGAAATCTCGTCTAGTTGCACAAGGCACAAACAACAAGAAGGAATTGATTACTCTGAGACGTTTAGTCCAGTTGTTAAACCATTCACCATCCGTATTATTCTTACCTTGGCCTTGTCTTCAAATTGGTCTATTCATCAACTTGATGTGTAGAATGCTTTCTTACATGGAGAACTTCAAGAAGAGGTGTATATGAAACAACCTCCAGATTATGTTGATCCTCGTTTTCCTACTCATGTTTGCAAATTACATCGTTCTTTATATGGACTTAAACAGGCTCCTCGTGCATGGTACCATCGACTTAGCAATTTCTTGTTGCAAATTGGATTTTTTACCTCCAAGTGTGATTCCTCCTTGTTCATTTACAATGGAACTCATGGTGTTATCTATTTGTTGGTGTACGTGGATGATATTATTGTCACTTGCTCTAGCACTCCGTATTACTTCTATTCTCACTCGTTTACAACAAGAGTTTGCAATAAAAGATCTTGGTCGCTTATCTTATTTTCTTGGAATTGAGGCAATTCGTACTTCTTCCTGGGGTTATTTCTCTCTCAACAACGTTATGCTCATGACCTTCTTCTTCGAGCTAAAATGGATGGAGTCAAACCGCTTACTACTCCACTCCGCACTTCGGAGATATTTCTTCCGATCGTAGTACGTTATTAACCGATGATACTACATATCGTAGCATTGTTGGAGCTTTGCAATATTTGACATTTACTCGTCCAGACCTTGCGTTTGCTGTTAACAAAGTCTCATCAATTTATGCATGCTCCTACGAATTTCATTGGGATTAGTTAAGCGTATTCTTCGTTATCTCAAGCATACTAGTACGTTTGGTATACTTCTTCGACCATCTCCGCTCTAAGATTATCTTTCAAATGCGTATACCGACTCGACAATGGTTCTCTTGATGATCGTCCGCTCTACTAGTGGTTATTGTGTTTACTTGGGTGGTAATATTATCTCTTGGAGTGCTCGTAAAGCGTAAAACCGTGTCTCGTTCTAGTACCGAAGTCGAATACGAGGTCTTGCGATTGCCACAGACTGAAATTATGTGGATTCAATCCTCCTTTCAATTTCGTGTTTCTACTCGCCTCCTCCTGTTCTATGGTGTGACAATCTTGGTGTTACTTATCTCACAGTCAATCCTATTTTTCATGCACGGAAGAAGCATATTGAGATTGACTATCATTTTGTTCGTGATCAAGTTGCTTATAAACTTCTTGATGTCCGATTTATATCATCTAAGGATCAGATTGCAGATATTTTCACAAAACCACTATCCAAGGATCGTTTTTCACTTTTACGGTTCAAGCTAACGGTTCAAGATAACCCGTTACACTTGCGGGAGGGTGTTAACACATCAACAGGAACGTGTGTTACATAACACACGGTTCCTTGTTTACCAAGTTATGGTCGGTTATTTGTATTTTAGGAAACCTAGTTTGTTTAGGAAGTTATATATCTTTGTGTTCAAGGAATCTTGTGTATAAATATCATGTATTCAACACACAGTCAATATCAATCAAAACCGTATTAAGTTTCAAGTTTACTATCTCTTTCTTCTCTTCATTGTGTCATCTATCTTACCCTAAACCTAATAGTTTCAACTCCGATCTTCCCTGGCTCACCGCCGAACAGTATAGTTTTGCATGGATATATCTGTGCCAGGATACGGGAATATCTTCTCGGTTGGATCATTAAGGATATTGAATAATTCAGTAGAGGATATAGGAAAGCTTGACGGCCTTGCTTGAATGAGATCCTGGAGAAAGCATAAGTACTTTTAAATACCGTAAGACTGACGGATATTATAACAACGTAAATAAACAGCAAATACTGAACAAGTGTCAAACCAATCAAGCAGCGTCAGCCTAGAATCTACTGTTATCGTATTGAATGTGACGATTTGCATGTTGGAAAAAATAAGTTTAATAGTATATGTTTTATGGTCTCATTGGGAACTGAATCTAGCAGAATCTAAGACCTAATAATAGTCACTAAGGATATACTGGCTCATTTTCACCAAGGAAAATAAGGTAACCTTTAGTCTCAGTGTTCTTAAGGTATTGTTTTTAAGGTAAGATATTTTGACCTCCAAACACGAATCTGATGTTGATTAAATCGATGATTGGACTACTGCCTTTATCTACACATGAACAGTGATTCGGGGTACTTGCAAAAACCCTCTGATGCTTAAGTTAGCTAGAGTATTTCACAGGAATTTGTGTAGAGAAGATTGCGTACCTTTTAGGGTTGTGAACCCATGTATTTATATGTTTCAGATTAGGGTTTAACCCTAACTTCGAGATAAGCGTTACTTGCATTAACTTGCCCTGCAAGTCTCTTGGAATGTTCCAGGATATTCCCTGTGCGACTTGGCCAGCAATCCTTCCAGATATTCCCAGAAACTTCTTCTAAGGTTATGGAACTAACCAAGCAAAATGGTGCAAAGGGTTGGCCCAAACAAATAAGTGTAAATACCAAGCCCAACAAGAATATTTTACCTAAGCCCATCGTGGGGCATAAAAATCCGAAAGGCTAACAGCATGGGGCAGAAATATCCAGCGAGCTATTGGCTTGGATCGGCTAGCGGCTCGGCTTGGCTTGGCGGGGTGTAAATATCCAACAGTGTACAGTTGCGGGGTGGATAAATCTGGGGACCATAGTAATACATCAAACCGAGAAGCACAGAATTATTGCAATCTGCCGACCGTCGGCAATGAACACCGGAAGTGAAGCCGGTATCGGCCGCCGGTGGTGCGCTAAAACAGTCGTCGGTGCCTGAGAAGATGATAGTGACGCAATGATGATATCAGCAAGTGACACAATGATGATGTCATCAAGTGACGCATGGCCGTTATAACCCCGTTACTATTTAACGGAATATTCCTGACGTTAACGGAATATCCCGATCCCGACAGCGTCATAACCTTCACGGAATATTCCGTTCTGATGATGCTGACTCGTTTGCTGACGTGGCACCGAATGTGCTGACGTGGCAGAACAGTGGTGGTAACAGTTAACGCACGGAATTGATGTTCCATAAAACCGTTACATGGAATTGATGTCTCATAAAACCGTTAATGCATGGAATTGATGTCCCATAAAAGAGCGTTTCACCATTAATTCCATGTATTTACTAACCGCCTCATCCTTATGACACTTCCTTATGACGGGCGTAGTGTACGCCGCGCGCTGTAAACCGTCAAACCAATACCCAAAGAGGATCCCCAGTTTGTGACATGTGTTGATGTCTCGAATGTTTTTTGTGGAAAAAAATGTAGTATATTGTTGTTGCCTGGAAAGTCGAGCTTGGGAGACTTGCTAGCTTGGTGACCTTCGACGGTCGAGATTTTGCATCTTAAGAGGAAAGATAGCCGTTGATCGTCGCACGCTTTCGTTTGTTGGTGGCCGCATAGGGAAGGCCAGCATGGTGGCGCGGCTAGGTTGGCATGCCATTGGCATGGCATGGTGGCGCGGCTAGGTTGGTGTGATCAAACTAGGGTTTTGGGTCAAAGGTTACCATGTGTTGTCTGGTAACCTTGGACGGCTAGGATTTGCTCCTGGGATTGAAGGGCGACCGTTGATTGTCGCCTGCCTTCGCTTTGGTATCCGCATAGGGAAGGCCAGCATGGTGGCAGCTAGGTTGGCATGCCGTTGGCATGGCATGGTTTGGCGTGGCCAAACTTAGGTTGGCGGGCCAAAGGTTACCATGCGTTGTATGGTAACCTTGGATGGCTAAGATTTTCTCCTGGGATTGAAGTGGGACCGTTAATCGTCGCACGCCTTCGTTTTGGTAGCCGCGTAGGGAAGGCCAGTATGGTGGCGTGGCTAGGTTGGCATGCCGTTGCCATGGCATGGTTTGGCGTGGACAAACTTAGATTTTCGGGCCAAAGGTTACCATACGTTGTCTGGTAACCTTGGATGGCTAGGATTTGCTCCTGGGATTGAAGGGGGACCATTGATTGTCGCACGCCTTCGTTTTGGTAGCCGCGTAGGGAAGGCTAGCATGGTGGCGTGGCTAGGTGCGTTTAGCATGGTGGGGCCAAGGGCTTAGCTTGCCGTTGGCACATGGTGCGGCTAGTATGGTTAGGGCCAAGGCAAGGTGCGGTTTGGCTTGGCATGGTGGGGCCAAGGGTTTGGCATGCCGTTGGCACATGGCGCGCTACCATGGCTAGGGCCGAGGCAAGGTGCGGTTTGGCTTGGCATGGTGGGGCCAAGGGTTTGGCATGCCGTTGGCACATAGCATGGCTAGGGCCAAGGCAAGGTGAGGTTTGGCTTGCCATGGTGGGGCCAAGGGTTTGGCATGCCGTTTGCGCATGGCGCGGCTAGCATGGCTAGGGCCAAGGCAAGGTGCGGTTTGGCTTGGCATGGTGGGCCAAGGGTTTGGCGTGACCAAGCTAGGGCTTTTGGGTTAAAGGTTACCATGCGTTGTCTGGTAACCTTGGACGGCTAAGATTTGCATCTTAGATGGAAAGATGGTCGTAGATTGTTGCAGGCCTTTGTTTTGGCAACCAGCGTTGTGCACGGCGTGTTGGAACGGCAAGCATGGTTGGCATGCTTTAGCGAGAAGATTTGGATGGCATGGTTTGCCATTGGCACAGGGGTACGACTAGCATGGTTGGCATGCCTTGGCGCGGTAGGTGTGGCAGGCACGGTGGTGTGGATAGCATGGTTGGCATGCCTTGGCGCGGTAGGTGTGGATGGCATGGCTTGACATTGGCACAGGGGTGCGGCTATCATGGTTGGCATGCCTTGGCGCGGTAGACGTGTCTGGCATGGTTTGCCATTGGCACGGTGGTGCGGCTAGCATGCATGGTTGACATGCCTTGGCGCGGTAGGCGTGGCTGGCATGGTTTGCCATTGGCACATGCGGTGTGGGAATTAGGGTTCGGCCTATCGAAACCCTAATCAGTATTTAAAAAAAAGGTACCCTGGTAATTTTCTCGCAGACATATTAAAGGTTTCAATAAATGTGCTTATGGTCATAATGACGTCATGTCAGATGTGCGGTTTTACGATTTTAACCCTAGGCTAAAAACCACCATCAACATTAAGTCCCATGCTTAGCTCGGAACGGGAGCTTCGTTGCGAGGTAAGAATAAGATGATGACAGGCTAGGACAGGAAATCGAAACAACAAGCCGTGATAAGATGGTCAAGAAGGTCCGAATAACCTTTTTAGAGAGGTGAAGAGAGTTTATGCTTCCCGTGTTTGGCGGCCTTGCATAGCTTCTATTTGTGGTGTAGACCGTGAAGTGGTGAGATGAGACTCGTCGGTTTAGTATGGCTTCTCATCATCTTGGCTGGGCAAGGGAATATCATGACGCTGGCTTAGCGAGTTGGTGCTGGCGCGGCAAGTCATGGCATGGACGTCTTGGTATGATGGGGGCCACGACAATGGAGCGGACGGCTTGGCATGGTGCGTCCATGGAAAGGCGAGGTATGCACGGACGGCTCGGCATGGTGGGGCAAACGCAAGGCGCGAACGGCTTGGTGATTTGTCTTCACGAGCCCAATTGCCTCTTTTCCTTACTTGGCTCAAATAAGAAGTCCTTTCCTTATTCAAACTCCCAAGTATCACGCCTATAAAAGGGGGGCTGGCCTCTCCCTTTACTTCAGGCCTCCCTTATATATATATATATATATATTTGCTCTGGTTGTTTGGTAATGGTGAAGTGGACGAGTGGATTAGGTATGTCTTCCAGCACTTCCTCTTTAACTTGCTTCCTTTTGATTTCTTTTGTTGGTGCAAACCCTAGATGTAGGCGTTATTTTTCATGACCTTGTAGAAAATGTTGTCCTTCTTTGTTGGTGTGAATTATAGCCATAGGTACGTTTTGCACGAGCTTGTAGGCGTGAATACCGTAGCAATGTTGACCGCCTCAACTTACTGTGCAAAGTAAGCAAGAGATAGTAACTGTCATTCCCTTCCCATGAAAACCTAGTTTCTAGGGTTTACTCCTTGTCTTGGTGTGGCCGTGTGCACGGTTCCCATGGTGGGGCGCGCCTCCTTGGTCGGGCACGAATTTTCTGCTGCAGGGTACGGCCTTGGCATGAGGTGGTGATGCAGGGCACGTCAGTCCCCAATTTTTTTTCTTTTTCGCGTATACATATTATGACCTCGAAACAAACTGGCTTGCGTCTTGGTGGATCTCTTTCGTCTGACAAAATAATTTCCATGCACTTTCCGTAGTAATTTCTCTTCGTATTGTTCCATTGTAGTTGTTTGGAAGGTGGAAGTAGCACGAGAGAATCTTCATTATGATGTCACTTGAGAAAGGTTCTCATTGCACCGAAAGACGTTGGAAATTCCAAGCCAAACGTAGATGATGAATTCTTTACAACATCGGCTTAGGAGAAACCATCCCAAGTACGTGTCGATTCTTCTGACCGGTTCGAAAAGTGAGGGAGGAGACCGGTCGGTTCGGCCAGGAGGCGTAGTAAGGTTTTTCCTTCAAAGGAAATAATATCATGCCTCTCCTATCGACTTTAAAATATCTGTGAGTCTTTTGCGTCCCTTCGAAGAATGGGTGCGATTCATGATGAGCCAGGAGCATGAAAAACGAATTTGACCAAGGCGCAGATCGTTGATGCTGTTGCGGCTTCCGCAATGCTTCAGATTAGGAAAGATATTCTAGGCTTGGTTGCTTTTGTTTTCAGATGGTGTTCGGACACCCACACGGCCATATGCAGGTGGGGTGAAATGACTATCTCCTTGGAGAGGGTGGCTGTATTGTTGAACCTTCCCGTAATTGGGAACCACGATGTTAGGTTGTCTGCATATGAAGAAGAAATGCATGCCGCCCTGCTTGCGAAATCAAAAGGATTCGTTCGGAAAGAAAACGATACGAGATATTTTTATGACTGGTGGGTGTCTCAGTGGTTTCCTGACGCGTTAGAGTCGAACCAGAAGAATAGTATACTTCATGTTGCGGCGTTCTTGGCTATTTGGCTATCCAGAGATATTTTTGACGATGGCTCGGGTAAGAAAGAGATAAGACAGGAACTTATCAAGTTCGCCATAAAATTGGGAAAAGGTTTCGTTCTCCCTATTGTCGGTTTGTTTCTTGGTTCTATGTATGTACACTTAGATCAGCTGGTTTCGGACATGCGCGCCTCAAACGGCTACATGAAAGTGGATTCGTATATTCATGCCGCCTTTCTACAGGCATGGCTGTGGGAGCATTTCGAGAAGTATGCCCCGAAACCGTTGGCTGTACTTCCCGAGTCTTGGGGTGGCTCTAGGATACTGCGCTGGTCGAAAAGGCGCCCAAAGACTGGTTCAAACCTGGTCGGACTTCTTGACAACTCGTACGCGTTTAATTTTCGTCCATGGGCTCCGGTGCATGCATCTATAACTCAGATCAGTACCTTTGCTCCTGCTCCGAGCATATCTTTGCCTTCTGATAAAGAGGATCTGAGTGTTGGAGAGATGGTGTTCATGCGAAGCTGCATGCCTGGTCATGTGCCATCTTTATTTCGAGGATCTTACGAAGCAATCTCTCACAACATCGATAGAGCGTCTCGGCATATGGGTTTTGACCAAGGGGTCCCACTCGTTCGTCAGCCGGTTGTTCCAGAAATCCCGTTGTCAACTATTATCGATGCTAGTGTTCTCGTGTCGTGAAAAAGTTTCCCTTTTCTGCTTGCGGAACGATATCCGTCAACAACCTTCAAATATAATATATTTTGGCAGGATGAGTTTCTCGTTATCCATGGATTTGTGAATGATGTGGTAGAAAAACGTCGCGGTAAGCCTTCTCCTGCTGTTTTAGCGAAACATCTACTGCTGAGGGATCCCAAGCGAAAATATGTTAGCCCGAATGAAGATAGTCCCCAAGTGAAGGAGCGAAGATCTAAAAACCGTGTTGGTGGTATTCAGTCGGGTCCGACGGCTCTTCCGACTTTTAGTTCTTCCAATATGAGAGTATGTATAACTTTCTTCCTGATTCGGTCGGATTACGAATGTCTTTGTCTCATCTCTGAGTGTTTGTTCTTGCGCCTTGCCCCGGGTCTTAGTAGTGTGAACACCTTCGCCAAACTTGCACGTGGTCAGAAGACAGCATCTTGCGAAACGGAAAGCGGCGATGCTGAACCTACCCATGGTGAAGGGGAATCCGAGAAGGAAGAAAGTTCGGAGTCCCGTGATGGGGAGGATAGTTTTTCTGGTAGCAGCGTTGAATCTTTTTCCAGTGAGTTCGGAAGCGAATCGGTGAGCCTTCGATTTTCTTTCTTTATTCTTTCTCTCTTTCTTCTTTCCTTTTTTTTTTCGAAGTAAAACCAAATCTTGATATTCTAGGAGGAAATCGTTCCTGGGGATGGTCTTGAAGTAGAAACCCGCCGTGGTGAAGGCGTAGCCATACCTCCACCGAGGAAACTGTACTTACCGGTGACTTGGACATTGAAGTTCATCATCCTGAAGACATTGCCATGACTCGAGCGGTGGAGGATACTCCAGGGACTGCTGGCGTGATTGTAGTTAGGGGTCTCTTGCTTCGGTTGATTCGGTTGCGGGCGCCACATTCAACCCTCCATACCTGGTCCCTTATCCGGGTCATGTATTGATCGGGGGATTTAGCGTGCCAGCCAAACATGCAGTGCTATACACTAAAATATGGGAAAGCTACAGACATATTGCCACAACCAAGAAAATTACTAGTCTATTTGCGCTGGTCAAGCGGGTGGAGGAAGCTTTGTCTTCGATTGACGACATGTGCAACGTGGATCGGGTCATACGGTTTCCGAGGATGTAGTCTCGAGATGGAGGTTCCACCATGACATGTGTGAACTTCGAATTCAATGTTCCTTGGTTCTTTGAAGGTTTCTCTGAGGTTGAAAAGTTGTTGGTCGAATCAGTCGAAGGTCCTTCCACAGACATGGTGAAGAAGCAGGAAGCGGAATTCAAAAAGTTGTGCAGACTGCTGAAGTTGAAAAGGGAGACTCTCCAGAGCACGAGGGAGGACTTTGCTAAGAGGAGCAAGCCGTTGTTGGAAAACTTTCCTTGAATACATTTTTGTCTTTTGAACTTCTTATTTTTAGGTTTTTTTTTTTTGCAAGGAAAATGAAATGCCTAGTTTATGGTTTTGATTTTCCTGGATTTTGGGTGATAGACAAATGTTATCTCGAAGGTTTTGGATTTTTCTTTTGGAATGAATTGTTTAGGAAATGAAATTATCTTGGTTATGACTGAAAGTGACACGGGCATCCCAGGAAAACCATGAATCGTGTGTTGTAGATGACATGGGATGAAACATAACATGACTATCAGTTTTTCCATTCTCATGAAAACTTGAAATAGCAAACCATGTATCTTGTCTAGGTAAGACTTACTCGGTTTCTCAGGTCTCCCGATGAAAAGGGAACCTTCCAGGTGTAATACCGAGTTTTATGGGAAGCGTCGCCGTGATTGTAGAAAGTCCTCAGTCGTTACTGAGTTGCCTGATAACCGAGTCGCTGATTCTCGGGCGGATCGTTTGCTTTAATTTTCTTGGAAGTCCTCGGTCATCCCTTGTCGTGTCATGAATGATAATCGAGTCGTCTGGTAACTGAGTTGTCGATACTTGAGCGGATCGCCTGCTTCTACCATCTTGATGTCTGGGTCGAAGCATGAGATCGATGGTCGAAGATTGACATTGTAACCGAAAGATCAATCTCCCACTGTGGTCGCCAATTGTTTGTGGGTGAAAATGGTTTATGCTGATTTCGGTAATTTTGGGTGTGTGGTTGAGAAACGAATTTAAACCCTAAACAATGTACTGCAAGGGAGTACTTTAGATTCGAGAGATCAATCTACACAAGTCCTACCTAAACCAAGAAATGTCCGTTCCAGACTTGCTTCGGGTCACAAAGTGGAGGAGAATGGGTTAGTTTTGGGGAGGGAAGCAAGGAAAGTGGTGAGACCATAATAGTTGATTCTGAAGAGTAGTTGTGTTACGACTTGTATCGTAAAGTGGGAAGCTAACGTCCAAAAGCTAGTAAACGTTTTTTGAGTGGTGTATGCTCCCGATCGAACTTGTCGTTCGGTGGAAATAGGTAAGACCTATTTATACAAGTAGAAGTGAAACGTACTATGGTCTCATTAAGGAATGGAAAAATGGGTGATTAAATGGGAGGAGGTGGTAACAATTAACGCATGGAATTGATGTTCCATAAAACCATTAACGCATGGAATTGATGTTCCATAAAACCGTTAACGCATGGAATTGATGTCCCATAAAAGAGCGTTTCACCATTAAATCCCTGTATTTACTAACCGCCTCATCTTTATGACGGGCGTAGTGTACGCCGCACGTTGTAAACCGCCAAACCAATACCCAAAGAGGATCCCCCAGTTTGTGATATGTGTTGATGTCTCGAATGTTTTTTTGTGGAAAACATGTAGTATATTGTTGTTGCCTGGAAAGTCGAGCTTGGGAGGCTTGATAGATTGGTGACCTTCGACGGTTGAGATTTTGCATCTTAAGAGAAGGTAGTCGTTGATCGTCGCACGCTTTCGTTTGTTGGTGGTCGCATAGGGAAGGCCAGCATGGTGGCGCGGCTAGGTTGGAATGCCATTGGCATGTCATGGTGGTGCGGCTAGGTTGGCGTGACCAAACTAGGGTTTTGGGTCAAAGGTTACCATGTGTTGTCTGGGTAACCTTGGACGGCTAGGATTTGCTCCTCGGAATTGAAGGGCGACCGTTGATTGTCGCACGCCTTCGTTTGGGCAGCCGCGTAGGGAAGGCCAAAGATGGTGGCGCGGCTAGGTAGGCATGTCGTTGGCATGTCATGGTTTGGCGTCGCCAAACTTAGGTTGGCTAGCCAAAGGTTACCATGCGTTGTCTGGTAACCTTGGATGGCTAGCATTTTCTCCTGGGATTGAAGGGGGACCGTTGATCGTCGCACGCCTTCGTTTTGGTAGCCGCGTAGGGAAGGCCAGGATGGTGGCGCGGCTAGGTTGCCATGGCATGGTTTGGCGTGGCCAAACTTAGGTTTTCGGGTCAAAGGTTACCATGCGTTGTCTGGTAACCTTTGGATGGCTAGGATTTTCTCTTGGGATTGAAGGGGGACCGTTGATTGTCGCACGCCTTCGTTTTGGTAGCCGCGTAGGGAAGTCCAGCATGGTGGCGTGGCTAGGTGTGGTTTGGCTTGGCATGGTGGGGCCAAGGGTTTGCCATGTCGTTGGCACATGGCGCGGCTAGCATGGATAGGGCCAAGGAAAGGTGCGGTTTGGCTTGGCATGGTGGGGCCAAGGGTTTGGCATGCCGTTGGCACATGGCGCGGCCAGCATGGCTAGGGCCAAGGCAAGGTGTGGTTTGGCTTGGCGTGGTGGGGCCAAGGGTTTGGCGTGACCAAGCTAGGAACGTGAGCAAGTTAGGGTTTTTGGGTTAAAGGTTACCATATGTTGTCTGGTAACCTTGGACGACTAAGATTTGCGTCTTAGATGGAAAGATGGCCGTAGATTGTTCCAGACCTTTGTTTTGGCAACCAGCGTTATGCACGGCGTGTTGGCAAGCATGGTTGGCATGCTTTAGCGAGAAGATGTGGCTGGCATGGTTTGCCATTGGCACAGTGGTGCGGCTAGCATGGTTGGCATGCCTTGGCGCGGTAGGTGTGGCTGGCATGGTTTGCCATTGGCACGGTGGTGCGGCTAGCATGGTTGGCATGCCTTGGCGCGGTAGGTGTGGCTGGCATGGCTTACCATTGGCACAGGGGTGCGGCTAGCATGGTTGGCATGCCTTAGCATGGTAGACGTGGCTGGCATGGTTTGCCATTGGCACGGTGGTGCGGATAGCATATTTGGCATGCCTTGGCGCGTATGCGTGGTCGGGCATGGTTTGCCATCGGACATGTGGTGTGGGAATTAGGGTTTGGCCTATCTAACCCTAATCGCATTAAAAAAAAAAAGGTACCCTGGTAATTTTCTCGCAGACATATTAAAGGGTTCAATAAATGTGCTTATGGTCATAATGACGTCATGTCAGATGTGCGGTTTTACGATTTTAACCCTAGGCTAAAAACCTCCATAACACAAGGACATTTAAATGAGATGGTTTTACCTATCTGCCGTACACATTTTTCCTATTTGCCACCTATATTAATTGCCTCTTCCGCTTCTTGACTATATATCATAAAAAAAATGCTTAAGTTCTAGAATAATTCTTCTACACCATCCCTACCATTACCTAGCTTTTTCTTCTACACCATCTCCACCCACTTATCACTACCGTCACTCATATATTGCTTAATTATTTGTAATAACTTTTGATTTTGTATCAAAAATTTGCCTCGAAATTTTCCTCGTTAACAAAACCTTGATGTGTCTTTGCAGGTATCCCCACTCTCATCTACCGCCAACTATCGAAAGCCAAACCAGATAAGGAGCTAATTTGGCAGATAGTTGGAATTTCCTCATCAACCAAGAACGTATCACGAGGAATGCCACTAAGTCATCTAACTACTACGGTTTCATACATATACAAATCTCGAGGATTGTTGTAAAAACATTTTTGATACAACAACCCCATTGGTACATCTATTTTTGTGCTATAAGAAGACTGACGATACATCAATATTGAAGGCTCGGTGTTGCTATAGGAATTAGTGAAGGCCACCATGTAATAACAAGCTGGTGTGTAGCATTGTAGAATTATTTTTTTTAACTAGATTTTCTTGATCACCCAAGCGCTGGAGTTAGCCATTCCATCAATCTTTTTGGCTTTTGATTTGTTTTATTGGTTTTATCCTGGACGCAACTGCAGTTTAGGGGTATTAGCATCGCCCATTCTTGAGGTGTACGTTACCAGTGTATAATTAAGTTAAGACATCTTAACGATCAAGTGACTTTGTCTTCTTTTGTGAATTGATAGGCAAGAGATTATACACCCCCAAGCAAACCAGTAGCCCTCTTGGTTTTGACCCAATACAATCAGAGCCGGCTATTTTATTTTATTTTTAATTTTCAGAATTCATCACTCATCAGCATTTTTCAGTGGATTAAGTAGTAGAAATGAATACAGTATTTACAGGCTGAGACTTGAAACTTCAAAGCAAATTGGCAAAGATAGTGAGCCATCCATTTTTGCAACAAGAAAATGTAAATGTTTGTACAATGATAAACTGAAACGCATAATCCGGAAGACCTCCATTACATCCATGATTGTAAGATGAATCACAGTTTACCAACTCTTGTTCAGATAGTGAAATCAGATCGCCAGTAACAATCTTGTTTACAGCTTCCACCGAAGCAATAGTCGAGAACGCCCAACAACTACCACAACTTCCTTGGTTTTTGACATCACCCACAGCACCTTGTTCTCTCCAATCAACATGTTCAGGAAGCTTCTTATCTCCCAGATTAACAGCATACCGATCCGATTTAGGATTACCGAGTCTCTTCTCTCGATCAATCTTCGTACCCAAATACATTCCCTTATACTCATCATTACTCAGATCAGCAAAACTATTCAAACCAAGTTGATAAGTATGATTTTCAGAATTATGTTGATCAATAAACTTAAGATTCTCTTTAAATATCTCATACCTCCTTTCCTTTTCACCTAAAGCATTATAATTCTTACCGTGTCGTACAAGCCATGATTCATACAGATGTAATAACTCTTTCTCTGTTCTCTCATCACTATACACAACACCATGTTTTTCATTGTAACTGATAATGGACATATCTAAGGCTGTAGACACAGCCATGAAAGCAAACAAAAGAGCAACGAAAATCGCAGCGGAAGAAGAAGGTTTTGAAAAAGCCATGTTTTTTTTTTTTTTTTGTTCAGCTCAACACTATTATCATTGTCATCAGTATCAATGTCCGATCACAGATTGACTCGATTAAGCGGCACTCTTTACCCTAAAAAAATAAAATAAAATTCAACTACCATGTTACCCAATCGCAAATGATTAATCAACTCGTCATTGGGAAAAAGAGATTATGGAAATTGAATAATAGAACTCGACTCAAAGGTAAACTGCTTGAACATGCTATCTCATGATTTGATTTAGTCATCTCTCTTTTGAGTTGTCAATTTTTGAATTGATCGTCTAGACTATTTGAGTTGGGGTCAATGTTGGGTGGTCGGACTTCGTACGGGTTTAGTGGGATTACGAATCCCGAAGAAACATAAATCTGGGGATGTGTTTTTTTTTTTTTTGAAGCATATCTGGGGATATGTATTGTAAACCTAATCCTCAAAGGCTTTTGTTAACTTGTATACCCGTATACATGTTAAGGTTTAATAACGAATTATTTTATGTCTTTGGAAATTGGGTTTTCTTGTCTTATTCTACTAGAAATTGGTTTTTCTTGCACTAAAAACAATAAATTTTGTTCCCAATGTAAAGAATTGTTGTTTTCAATGCAATAAAACAAACAAATCTTGTTTCCAATGCAAGAATTTATTATTTAAGTGAACCTTAACATGTATACAGGTATACAAGATAAGAGGACCCATCTTCAAAATCCTACGATCCGAAGTATGACATGAAAGTAAAAATGAACCCGATTCACTTGGACAATGAACCCGATTCAAAAATAGGTTAGAAAATTGTTTTAACTAGATATAGCCGACATAATAAGAAGCCGACCGTATCTTATCTACAAGTTAAAATACCAAAATTTATTAAATGATTGTCCAACCATGTTGCAAGTAATAAATAAATCAACTCAAGTAAATAAAATAATTTTTATTAATAAGCCTCTTTAATAGAAAGAGTGATTATCTTAATGAAATAACCAAACCTACTTTTAAATAAAAACCTAGTAACTAAATTTAATTTATTGAGAAGAAATAATATTTTTCTCAATACCTACTATCAACTTTTATTCATAATGCTAATATTTTTAAAGTCTCGATCCGCTTTAATAGCATGTATCTATAACTTTTATTCATGCGATGCTATGCAGCTACAACTTCCAACTCAAAGTCACCGTTTCGTATTTTTGCGGATACGTATCTCCCGACCATAGCTAGTTAAACCCTTTTCATCGACGAACCTTTTCCAACCATGTCAGAATAGCATGTATCTCTATTCTTCAAGATTTGACCAAATTCAACTTATATGGCCTCGCCACCACACATTAAATTTATGGGAAGTGGTTGGTCATATGATGAAGTGGGTGCCGTTCCAGGTGCCATTCCCAATGAAGGAATTATATGCGCCTTAACCATACCGTAGTGTAATGCGAGACGGTCAGTTGTGGCGTCTTCTGTAGTGAGAGTTACTTTGATTGGCCATGAACCAGACATTATTGGGTACGATGAAGTGATTGTTCTTTATGAGTAATTTGATTGATGAACTTTTTACATTTCTCTTGTTGTATATATACTGTTTTTGTTGTCTTTGATAGGAATTATAATTATGCAAATACATAAGATTTTATGTCGATATGATTTTTATTGCTATGCTTTACTAATTTGTTATTTAATTATTTAAAAGAAAATCAAGTTATTCTTGGTAACGAAATGATATGTAATAACCTACCTTAGGGAAATTATCTGTAAATTCAAAATATCTATCTTTTTTAGAATTCAAGATTATAAATTTCCATTAGAAGAAATATTCTCGTTATTTGTATGGGTTTTATAACAAAATTAGTTACTTTGTGTATGAACATATATATCTTCAAATAAAAAAAAAAAAAATCTTCAGTTGTTTTTTAATATATGCATGCTTCAAAAAAAAAAAAAAAGTAATAATATATTTTTCATGGTAATAATAGTTCTTTACAGACGGTGAGAAAAACTACTCAGAAAAACCGTTGCTGACGTGTAGTTTACGTGGCCGCCAGAAATCGAGAAAAGCATCCGAAATCTGTGACGTAAATCTGAAACGTTGTCTGTTTGATTTGAGCCGTTGATTTAATTTGTCTCCTTTTAGGATATCGTTTTCTAGTTCAGCTTTGTTTCCTAGTTTAATATGATTTTCTTTTCTTTGTCTCGGTGTTGCTTTAGGAAACATTAAGGCTACTATATAATAACAAGCTGGTCTAGCATTGTAGTTCATTCACCAAGTTGTTTTCTTTAAACCAGCTAGATTTTCTTCATCACTCAAGCACTGGAATTTGCAATTTTATTCATTGAACTTTTTGGTTTTTCATTTGTGTCATTAGTACGAGGATCTATGGAGGAGTCTCTTCCCTTGGATATTGTACTAGATATCTTTTCTCGGGTTCCAGTTGAATCTATTCTAGAGTGCAAAATAGTTTGTAAAGCATGGGCGACTCTCATTCTAGCTGCTAAGGTGGAGTCATGTCTCTTTTTTGCTTGTTGCATTAACGGTCAGGGTGTCCACAGAAGTTTACTTTTCCATGGAAGACAACTAAGTGACAGGATTAGCATTGATGAGAAATATATCTACAGTGAAAATCTGACAAGGATCTATCATCCTCCTATGCTCCACAAACCTTATTCCAAACACTTAGTTGGCTCCTGCAATGGTTTGGTTTGTGCATTTCAGCGCCACAATTTCATTATAGATCCCGTCTATATTTGTAATCCCCTTACCAGAGAATATGTTCATCTTCCTCAACTAGTTGTAAAGAAAGATGACATCGATCCAGATTCTATTCGTCTAACTAAAGGAAAGGTTAACATGTATGACCGTACAGCATGTGGATTTGGGTATGTTCGGTCAACCAATGAGTACAAGGTTGTTAGAATCCATTACGTCAACTACGCGCAAGGAAATGTCGAAGTGTACACACTTGGCAGTGGTTGTGGGTGGAAGGCGATAGGTACAGTTCCCTGTCGAGTGGATACGACGTTCGGGGGTGTGGGTACCTATGCAGATGATGCTATTTATTGGATTTCATCTAACAACGTTCTGGCATTTGACTTGGCTGATGAAAAGTTTCGATTGGTAACTGCCCCTCCCTGTATGGAAAACATTCTGCCAAAACATAGATATGGACTTGTTGCACTTGGAAGGGATTTGTGTCTTTATATGGATAAACGCAAGGCAAGTGTGGAAATCTGGTCCTTGACGAGAAGTAGCGACTCCAAGAAGGAGACCAGGTGGTGTATGCAGTTTGATATAGATTACAAAGCCATAGTAGGTTCTCGTAAACGGATGTTGCAGCCGATTTTACTTACAAAAGGTGGAGATATCATATTCTTATATGATAAATCTGCACTTTATTGTTATGACACGAGAACAACAGTTTTGTGGATGATTTCCGACGAAGGATCGGCCCGTTATTTCAGAAATGTCGAAGTAGTTGCTCACGTAAGTACCTTTGTATCATTGGAAGCTATGGGAGAAAATTCAAAGAGATACACGGTTCGGCAATGTGAGGTTCCTACTCCATCAGCAGCATTATGGGAGAAAATTGATACGACGCATTTCAGATTCAAAAGATCAGCATTATGAACATTATTTGTCTGGTTTCAGTGATACTAAATTTTGTATCTATTCTCTGGTTTATCAGAGAATCTGCTATTATGAATGTCAACTTTATGATAAGCAAGGAACCATTAGAAGATCCCAGCTCGTTAGAAACCAGAATTTGAATTTGTGTTTAAGCATTGCCACATTGGTAAAGCTCTCGAACCTGGTACTCGTATTCACCGGAATCTGAATACCAATTTCCTGGCATAAGGGTTGATGGCATATTCAAAAACTAGAACCAAAAAAAGATGTTCATTGAGTTCAATTTTTCAGATAGCTTTACAAGGAAAGTCAAAAACTAAAAACAGAACGGGCCAAAAGTGGTCAACATGACCATAAGCCCATAAAACCAACAGAAAGAAGGATCAACAAATCCCAAAAAAAAAAAAAAAAAAAAAAAAAAGGAAAAAAAAGGAAAGGAAAACAGAGAAGAATCAAAATCAAACAGAAGAAAAGGACAATCAAGCAAATCTGAAATAAATCAGATCAGGCAAATTTAATGAAGAAATTAATGAAGTTTTTTGTCCTCTTTTGAACCTTCTGTAGCGTAGAAATTTAATGAAGTCTTGTGTCCGTCCAATATGCAGAAAGCCTATATCATGCAAGCATCTCAACGGCACCTCCTTTGGGTACATCTCTATACTCAGAAGCTACATAGTGCCAAACCTATGAGTAGAAGATCCCTTCCATGAGCTCTGCTGCTTTAATAAGTAGGACAAGAGCTTCTTTGTCTGCTTAAGTAAAACCAGACAAGACAACTGCACCCAATTAAATGAAGCAACAGAAAAGGCACAATCGCAATGTTAGAACTAACAGCCGCACATAAACAAAGCAACCCAAGCGTAACATTACAAGGAGCCAGTATCCAAAAATCACACTTTACCTAAAAAGTTAGTTAGCGAAATAGACTGTTTAGCTGTGGAAATTCAAAAGGTTGTTGGTTCATATTTGAAATGAAACCTTACCTGATCATACCGCATACATTAATAAGGTAAAGATTTAGTGACTTTTGTCGAGGTCAAAATTAAGAATCTTCACATATAACAGTAAAACTCGAATTTAAGCAAAAGTTAGTCTTCTCTGCACCCAAAAAAATAGTATCATATCGATCAAATTGTTTTTGCAGAGATAGAATGCGTTCTACCGATCACGTATTGCACAACCAATGACACGCACAGTGTAATGGAAATTATAGCAAACAACTAATAAGTGGTAGGAAAGATGATTCCAGACAGTAGTGACAGTGTTAGCTATCAAGCATAAAGTTGGATAATTGGTCAAGATACTTCAAGTAAATATAATTACATGGCACGTGATAAATATAAACCAGGGGTTAGGACTTAGGAGAAACATCATTCCCTATAAGAGAAAAAGTGGTAAACTAAGTGCTGACACCATGTAATTAATAAAATCTCGATTTTCCACTTATGACCATGCATAAAAAAACAGACAAAACACAAAGGACGGAGCCAACGCGGAAATTTCCTAAAATGTCTCTTTTGGTTTAGTTATTTCCAAAAATATTCTAAATTTCCAAAAATGTTTGCTACAGGGTATCTGTTAGTAAATTAGACAAAGTTTGTTATACATTTACAATCGTGCCATATCTTAAGGAATGTGTACCCAATAGAGGTGTGAATTCGTGTTTTAAGAGTTTACGGACACACCCGATATTTCTCACTCGATTTTTATTCATTCCCTCAACTTCTATCGGTCTATCTTTCCATTTGTTTCTCGCTGAAAAATTAGGTCGACGGACTGGGTTTGTTGAGAAGGTGAAGCTCGTTGTGTTATTGAGAATCATTTGTGTAAGTTTTTGGTTCATCATTAGAAGTTAAAGAAGAACACAAGCAAGTTTAGGGTTAGGTTAAATCCAAATCTGAACTCAACCCGTCATTGAAATTGGCCGAATTTCACTTCACAGAAAAGGTAGTGGTTCTTTCTCCTTTTATTCCTTTGTCTCCGATTTTTCGATTCATGTCGATTCAAATGCTATTTATTCGTTTGTCTCCCGATTTTTCGATTCATGTCTATTCAAATACAATTTTCTATTCTTGTACAACGCTATTTTAATTGGATCTAAAATTTATGAGTTGAGATGTTTTTCTCAGTCGTGAAATTGATAAACTTAGTCCATAAACTTTTCCCAATCTCTCCCTGTTTTGATGAACTTATCTTGAAAACTTTATTTACACAGTAATCATTCCTGACATATTCAACCATGCATGTGTGATTTTGGATTTATAAACGTTTTTGTGAAGATTAAATATGATTGCATCTATGCAAATTTAGCTTTCCATCATAAATGAGGTAATGGATTGAATTTTTAAGCTAGCCTGTCACTTGCTTGGTAAAATAACCCAACGAATTCCGTTTTGAAACATTGATGTTCAATTTAGAATTGATGGACAGGTTTCATTCTCATGTTTGTTTTACCATTTGTTTTCTATTATTCTTTTTTAAAATTGTTTCTAAAAAATGACTCACTGAAGTCCATAATTTCCCCCTAGCTTTGCAACTTAAAAGATTATCTATTCAACGTTTTTGCCTTATGGCACTAGTTTAAGTTTGTTTTCAAACCTCGTGTTCATCATTTTGATATAATAAATGTACTTGGCTCACATTTAAACTCCAATGCATGTCCTGTTAATCTCAATTAATTGTTTATGTATGTGTTGAAAGTAAGATTGTTTCATCATGTTTGAAAAGTCACTTGCCAATTAACCTAGTTTTCATGGCCAGTTACAATTATAGTCACTTGCCTATATGTATGTTTTATCAGCTTTAACAGGTTTTACGCATAGCTTTCATTCCTGTCTTGTAAAAATTTTGGAGCACCGTAGTCTAGTCCCCAAACCGTAGTAATCGTAAAGGTAATGTAGGCTTGAGAGTGTGATCTATTGCCCTTCCGCGACTCTTTTATTATTCGATGTTTGTTTATCGATTGAATCATGTTTGTAGGTTACAAGCATGGGTGCTTTGTAAATTGCCCAAGAGAACACATAAACCCCAGCAGTTGTTGTTGAGGAAAGGTAAATATGTGGATTAGGAGTGGAGTAATGAATAAGGATCTTTTCCGCGAATAGAACCAGTATGTTTTTTTGTAACTTCTTATTGTGTTATGTAGGCAATATTGTTACCTGTATGAGTACGGCTGTCTGGACCCCGAGGTTCCCGCAAATTGATTACTTACCCCAGCCTACGATGTACTAAAAGCCGTGCGCGAAGAATTGTCTCATCTTCGAGAAAGTGTCACGTTCCGATCAACTACAATTGGTCACTTATTTGACATTCTGTTGATCAAAAGATGTCCTGGGCCGATATTTAATTTCTTAATGACAAGGCGGATTTATGTACCACAAGACGAGGATATCTGGTTCGATTTTGTAATGGAGATTTTAGTAAGGAAATATGCTTTGGAAAGCTGCGGTTGTCGCAATATCGCCTTAGCTTCACGAAGACGGATGCACCGTGTGCTCTACCCGCCGGTGGAGCAAACTCAAGGAGAAGTATTTTTGGTCCGACAGAAAAGTAGCTGGAGGAGATTTGTATAATTTCCTTTTATCGATACGGATGTCAAGAGAGGAGAAATGTCAAATAAAGGAAAAATGCTTCGTGAGGAAAAAGAGTACGAAAGTGGAGGCTAGAAAGAGGGGAAAGTTAATGTTGATGACAGTGGTAAAGGTTGCTCTCCTATATGTTGTGCATCGCTTATATATGGGCACCAAGACATCACCAAGTGTTGAGGAAACAACATGGGGTTTGGTAGAAGACTTTGATGAGTTCAACAATTATCACTGGGGAGATGTAGCTTATAATCAAACTTTAGAGAAGACTCACAAAGCCTATGAATTTCAAATGACTGGAGTAGATAAACCTAAACGTCAACGGGGCATTCATCCTCAAGGAATGCCGGCGTGTTGGTGGTAAGTGTAGGCATTGATATTTTGTATATATGGTTAACTTCCAAATTGTCGTTTTAATAGTTATTTTTGTGTTTTAGGTTTGGGCTGTTCGAGTCTTCCCGAAATTGTTTGAGAAATGTGGAAAAGAGATAAATATTAATGGGTGGCTCCCCTATATCCTTACCGTGTTCTGCACTAATTCCCTGACCCATGTGAATGTTGGTAGCGCATTAGAACTCTAAGTATGAGTATGTCCCTAGATTTCTACTTCTTTGAAAATTTGTATTTTAATGTTGTTTTTGAGTATCTTCGCCCTGTTGCAGGAAGATTCAGTTGTTCAAATCAGGGAAGACATCATATGGCCTGAGCCTCGCTTCGACCGGCTGTTAATTCCTGGGGTAATTGAGGGTCCCCTCTGTGATAAAGTTGTGATGGAGGAAGTTTCTCCAATAGTACAAAGAACCTCATGTTTCTCAAGGCGGTGTACACATGAAAGATGCGGTAAAGGAGGGTAATGTCACGAAGAGCAAGCTAGTGATGCGCTTTTAATACTTGGTCCGACGGTGATATGGAGGTTGACGGCTTGGAAGAACAAGCTAGAGATGCAGCAGCTTAATCCCACTGTCCCGATGGTAATATTCGGAAGGATAGGATGGATCGGCCTTTTCGGTTTGGTGGTAGGTTTGAAGACCGAGTCTCTAAGCAAGTTGGAAGAATTAAGTTGCCGGGTTGTCGATTTGACAAATACATGCACCGAATTGAAAGAGAAGGTTTCATTTTTGGAAGGAGGAGGTTTCGATTTTAAATTCAAGAGTCATGAGTTATTTGGAACCTTTTTATTATATTAAATTTAACAGCTTAAACCTATTCATAACTGGAAATTTAATTGAGTCGATGTTAATTATTATGTAACAGCTTTCGTGCTCCATATATGGGGAATTGCAACTATGAAGGAATGCCGGATGGGGCAAGTTGGAACCCAATTAACAGGTCAAAGAGGTTGGTAAAGAAAGTGGTGGTGATTTATATGGGAAGCCTATTCTTGATGTTGGTAAAGAAGCTATGGGTAATGATGAAGCTCAAACACGGCGCTATAACATTTTAGGCGACGATGATGCCTATGCCCATGATGATGTTGAACTTCTTAGTACACCACTACTATACAATACTCCAAATAAGAAAGGCGAAGAGGTTTGTTCGTTCTTATTGCTCAAATTTTAATGTGTATGAGTACGAATAAAAGATTAACTTTTGTGGGTCATTAGCATGTATAGGTTTCGTATTAGTTTTGCATTATGTCACAATAGACAAACCACAATAGGTCTATGTACATAATGTCTGTAGTTAATAAAATTCGCTCTTGAAAGCCCGACTATGAAGTAGGTAATATATACACATTGCTATTAGTCGTCTCCTCTTTGGATAGTAACTATTTCATACAATAAGTAACTTGTAGAAAAATTATTGTTGTTCTTGTGAACTTTGCTTCAAATGCTCTAGTCATGTTCGCTTTCTCTCCATTTAAGTTTCTTGTATTATGTATCTGATGTTGTTTATTATCATAGTTACTCGGTAACTCGTTTATAAACATTGGAGTGTTCGTTTTATAACAACGGCGTGATATTTCTCCATTTGTTTGTTATTAAACTTCAGAAATCCTTTTATTCTTATGGAATAGTTGGTTGATAGTAAGTGGTGAATGGAACTACATCTATACGTTGTTAAATAATGTAATTAAGTCATTTGTTGACCGTAGCATTCACATTAACTGTGTTCACCGGTTCTTGAAAGTCTTCTCATTGACTCTGTTTTTGTAGGCCGATAATAATTCAAAAAGCCCCGAAGGGGAAAAAAGAAATCATGATGAAGTCAGAAAGGTGCTGGTTGTCTTGGATGAGAATGCTCTCCCAAAGGTTGTGAGTAAGGAAGCTTAGTAAAGCGCTACAACCTCCATTTACCACTAGAAAAAATTCGAAGAAGGCTGATTGTGCCGGCAAGAAGGTTACTTTTGCTAAGATGGTGGTGATCGGAAGAAGAAGGGTCTAAGAAGGATAAGTGTACTCGAAGCTACCGAAAGGTTTCTGGACGAGAATTGAAATTGGGGATTCCCTTTGATAGAGGGTGATGAAAATTATACCACAGGCGTGAAGTTGTCAGGTTTGAAATTAAGACCCCGAAATACTCAAAGTGAAAATAGATTATTTCAAAAATTTCAGATTGGACTCCGGAGTTACTGAGAAGGATGTACAGGATGTGAATGATTACATCAACAAAGGGTGAGTGTCCCCAATACATCCTTTATTTATTTGTTTTTGGTGTCCTTGTTTATTTTGATCGTAGAACTTTGATTCTAGAGTTGTTATGGATGTTATGGGACAAAGTGTTGACTACAAGGAAGATGACCCCTTTGCGACGTGTAAACAGCTTAAAACACTCACCGGATAAAAAAGGATGGCTAGGTGATGAAGTAAGTTAGATTCCATTTGTTGATCCCGTAAAAAACAATCCAACTATCTAATGGTATGCTTTTGCGGCAAAAACTCATCTCTTTGTGTCATCCCGTAGCATATTAACAAGATGTTGTTCCTCATGCGCCCGAACTCTATGCGCTTGATGGGAAGTGCACGACCATAGACGCTCGCTTTGTGTATGTTAACCAAAATATCTACTTAAATTGTGTATTAACTAATTTATGTGTTGTAAGTAATCTTCCTGATGTTGAATGTCCATGCCTTCGACAATCGGATGACGAGTTCAAATCCGTAATCGTTATCCATCCGGACATAGGCCTCCAAGGCGGTAAACCTTGCGCGGATGTAGATGTGATATATGGTGTGGTCCACATTAAAACACGATACGAACACTGGTCGCAATATGTATTAAATTTAAGGAGGAGAAAGTAATCATATATGATTCCCTTAGACCGCGTATAACTCCTCAATCGTGACGGAGTATATAAGAAAATAATACAGATTCGTGACTATTTAACCAAACTGTACAACCAGGGGCCCATGTGGAAAGTTGTATTTGATGAGAATCCGCTCCCCCCTCAACAGGATGATGGGTAACCACTCTCTACTTGAAATATTTTTTCCCGCCTACCCTATATGTATACATTAAAGTAGTATAGGAGTGATACGAAATTCAAAGACAATATCTGCTTTTATGGAAATTGAAATAAGTTTCTAATGCATAATCCATTTATGCATATTGCAGATGCTCAGTGTGGGGTGTATGCTTTAAAGTTCGTTGAATATCCGATCGTGGGGTTTTCCTCTCGTCGTGTATTAAAAGGAGTATCTTCACCGCTATCGTTGTGAAATTGCCATACGCTTGTTCAAGAGAAAATTCATACGGGTAAATAAAGCCATAAGAGTAGTGAATATTTAGCAAAGATTTATTATAACTTTAGATCCTCACTCGAATAACACCTTAATTTTTTTTGGTGCGTTTTCGTGCGATTAGAGTTACCGACATGTACGGGTTGTCGGATCTCATCATTTTTTATTGACCGACCTTAGTACCCATGAGTGGTCCCCGTTTTTGTAAATTTATCTCGTATATATTATGTTCATCATGTTCTAAGCTTCAAAGCTTATTTTGTATATCCGGGCAAAGGGGCAAGTGATGAATGTAATTGGTATTTCAAACCTTATGGTAATATTCGCAAACAAAACCAAAGAATTGAAGACATCCTACTTCAAAGCATGATAGCGGCTTTGCCATAAGAGATAGGACACTATTGATCGATATATTAGTTATGGTATGCAATTATCTTCTGCTTGATCGATCTGTGCTAAGCAATAAATCAACTACATGAGTACTACTAAAGACCAATAAGGCATTGTTAAGAATATTGGTTGGCGATTTTTGTTGTTGCCATTCTTCTTAATAGCTAAGTAGGGCCGACTTAACCTAAAATGAAATTCATCGCACATTTAAACCTCGCAATTGAACCTTATTTCATAAATTTAAAACCATCACCATTCAACTAAAACTTGAAGTCATTGTATATATTAAACCGAATCTAACTTGAGTCGAACAAAGTTGGCTCTTAGGTTCAAGTCACCAAAAAAATCAAAACACAAATTCGATCAAGACAAGTAATTTAAACCCGCAACAAAAAAAGAAACCAGCTGAATAAAGTGACTCCACTCCATTTACTAGACTTGAGAGACATTCTCACTATCATGACCAATCTTTGCAATACTATGAACGTCGACGTCTATTGCAATTCCTTTGACAAGACCCTCGAGCATCTGTTTGTAAGAACAACCTTTAATAAACAATTGGAAGAGGTAGACTGCTTTTTTTGTTATCAAGTAATGTGTACGAAATTTTTAAATAATACCAATGATCCAACAGCAACCAGGGCACGGAATTTGAATCAACATCTGCACTTCCTTCTTCAATCTGTAAATCATATAAACGAGTTCATTTTAGGATATACTATGTTATAGTGATACCAGTGTAGTTAAAATCGCTCTCCAAGGCCGATTACTCGCCGAGTAATCGCTACAAGCTATATGACCGAGGCGATTTCCGATTCCAAGCTATCTCCGATTTTTAGCGATTAAGTCGGCCGATTTTGGCGATTTGGACCGATTTTTGGGAAAAACGAGTTGGCGGTTTTTCCGAGTTGGCCTTGCATGTACCGAAATCATAGAAGAAAACTTTTTGTAACCCTGATAAGAGTTATTAAATGGAAAACCCTCTAAAAACATTAGAAATAGGTTCAATGTAACAATATTACACTTATTTATATGATAGTTGTAGGATCATAATATCGCAACGGACAAGGTTCGCGGGATTAATAAACGACGGTGTCGCGAGGGAGTCGCAGGGAGCTAAAATAAACGACGCGATGAATAACGACAAACAAAACAATTGGAAGACATGAAACCTGGCGAGGGCTAAGAAGTGTCGCGAGAATGAATATTCGTGCATTTGCGACACTTCGCGAGACATTCCCGAAAATAAAGGATAGCTTAGCTGTCATCCACTATGTATTACCCTATATAAAGGGCTAAGTGAGTCTCAAGAAAGAGGCTTTTGAATGATGAAGCAAGTCATTAGGAGAGAGAAAGTTTAAGAGTGTTTTAATTACATTTGGTGTAATTCTATTTTCCTGTGTAGACATTTCATGGAATCAATTAATAAATATTCTTGATCACACATATTTCAATGAATTAATTAAGCAAAACTGAGTAAGGGGTGTAGTGTGGGATTTCCTGCAACTACATATGCGCTAGAAACAAAGGGAGAATCATTGGAAAAAGAGAGAAGATTGCAATTAAAGTTGTTTAAATCGGGAAGAATGAGAAAGGAAAATCTTAAATCGGATGAGGCGGAGGAAAAAGATATGGCATGCAACACGCGTACACGAGAGCAATGATTAGTGAATTTCATGAAAATATCGCAGGAAGAATACACAAACGGGATTTTGCAGAAAGAAGATTACGGATAGAGAAATGGCATCACCTTTGAAGGATTGGGAAAAGCAAGAGATAACATTCACTACGGAAATATCCAAAGAAGATTTGGATCACACATCTCCATTGGTGATCGCAATCAACGCGTATAAGGAAGGAGAGGAATCGGAGAACACGGTGAAAACATGGGTGGTAAATGGAGTTTTAATCGATACAGGGAGTCTGGTGAACATCATATTCTATCACGCTTACAAAAAGATGGGATATAAAGACGAAGATATGATTTTCGCGGCATACAATATTCAAGGTTTTGGTAAATCCATAACAAAAGTTAAAGGAGATAAAAATACGTATTCCATTAGGAGGAGTCGAAACACAGTGACATTGAGCGTAGTAGATATGGAATCACCGTATAACTTATTACTAGGAAGACCATGGGTACATGCAATAAAAGTCGTATGGCGTCGACGCTTCATCAATGTATCAAGTTTCCTACACCAACTGGAATCGGCGAGATCAAAGGGGATACTACTAAAGGAAGAATATATTATCAAAATGAAGTAAAGTATTATGAGGAACAAGTAAACAAGCGAAAGAATATATCAAAGTATCGCAAAAAGATGGCGAGGGCGGCTAAGAAAGAAGAAGAGTTCGAGTTTACATGATAAGAGCAAAGGAAGGAAAAGGCATACCTAGCGAGACCTCGGGAGAAAAACGATCTTGCGAAAGAACCAAAAGGACCAACCCCTATGGGAGAACCGAAGGCGATTACGTCGCGCGAGAACAAACCAAAGAAGTGAATATTGGAACTAAGGAAAAACCCAAGATGCTAAAGATTGGAACTAACATGGGAGCGGATGAAGAGAAAAGAACTGTCGATCTGTTGCGAGATTATAAAGACATCTTCGCGTGGGATATGGATCAAATGCCTGATATTCCACAACTAGTCGAATCAGCGGCCGGGAATGAAAGAGTATCATCTCTGGACGGATACAAAGGTTACAACCAGATTCCTCTCGCCGAGGAAGATCAAGAGCATATCTTGCTTTCTTTGCTCCAAGAGGATTATACTTTGCTATACTAAAATGTCGTTTGGTTTGCAAAATGCCGAGCAACGTATCAAAGGATGGTAGAAGAGGTATTCGCAGAATGGATACATAAAACACTAGAGGTATACGTAGATGACATCTTTGGTAAAAAGTAAGAAGGCGTAAGATCACGTGCGAGATCTCGAAAGAAATTTTTGAGCAAATGAGGCGTTACAACATCAAAGTCAATCCGGAAAAATGTACCTTCGGAGTTGCGTCGGGAAGTTCTTGGGTTACATTGTATCAAAGGAAGGAATACACGTTGACCTTGAGAAAGTAAAAGTTCGCGATATGCCGACACCTGTGAACAAAAAAGGATGTTCAAAAGTCAATGGGTTGTTAGCATCACTAGGAAGGTTCATCTCGCGGTCATCCGATAAGTGTAAACATTTTTCATCGTTTTAAAAAGGATCGAAATTTAAGTGGACTCGACGAATGTGAAAATGCTTTACAAGGGATCAAAGAGCATTTAATGGATATATCCATTATGCGAGAAGGCGTAACCAGAGAGGAATTATTAATATACCTCGCGACAACTTCGCATGCCTTAAGTGCGGTTTTACCGCGAACGGACGCAGGAGTAGAAAACCAATCTATTATATCGAAGAAAACTTTCAATGCCGCATGAAGAAATTATTCAAGATCGAAAAATTAATCCCGGCATTAGTTTATGCAACATTCAAGCTTCGCATATATTTTCAAGCGCATACTATTAAGGTAGTAACGAAAATACCAATTGAGTCGTTGATGAAACACTCAAAAAGATCGGGAAGAGTTGAAAGATGGAATGCTCAAATAAGCCATTGTAAACTCAAGTATGAGATATTATCCTCAACTAAGTCACGAGGTTGTCGCAGACTTTTTAGCGAATTTCCCTTGGAAGAAGATGAAGCGATAGATGAGATGATGGATGTAGAAGAAGAATATGGAGACCCAAAAGACCAATTAACCGAGCTGCAGATGGGAAATATTAGTAGATGGATCATCAAATAGAGAAGGAAATGGAGTGGGAATTGTTATGATTTCACCGGAAGGAAATAAATTAGCTTTCTCTTTTAGATTGGAGTTTGAATCCACGAATAATGAAATGAGTATGAAGCTATAATACATGCTCTGCGACTTGCAATAAAAATGAAATTGGAGAATATAAGGATTACCAAAGTGATTCGCAACTAGCAATTCACCAGTAACATAGAAATACACTACAAATAATCCATCTTTGAAAAAGTATAAGAAGCATGTCGAAGAATTGTCGGCATTTATACCGAAAATAAAATGGAGGCACATATCAAGGAGAGATAATAGACTCACAGACGCTTTTGCCTTTATATCAAGTATGATGATATTAATCCGACCGCGAGGAATATCAAAATACGACACTACATCTGCGCCATCGATTAATAAAGAGGAAGAACAAGAAGCGGATATAATGATGGTAGTAGATGAAATGCAATGTCGCGAGGAAGACTGGAGAGTAGAACTTCATGCGTACTTAATGAAAGGAGAGGTACCAAGAAATAGATTGAGGCACACAAGTTAAAGAGCCGGCAACAAATTATGAATTACGAGATGGAGTGCTTTATCGGCGATCTTTTGATGGGCCTTCACTTCGATGTCTAACAAGGAAAGAAGGAGAAACCATATTGAAGATGCCGCATAGTGGGGATGCTGAAATCATAAAGGCGGGAGATCTTTGGCATACAAGGCAAAGACGCAAGGATATTATTGGCCATATATGCACGAGGACGCAAGAGCAATATCAAGACGCTGCGAGGACTGTCAAAGACATGGGAAAAAGATACACGCGCCAGGGGCACTTGTAGTTGCAGGAAATCCCACACTACACCCCTTACTCAGTTTTGCTTAATTAATCCATTAAAAGATGTGTGACCAAGAATATTTATTAATTGATTCCATGAAATGTTTACACAAGACAATAGAATTACACTTGAAAATTAGAGCGCTCTTAAAACTTTCTCTCTCTAATGACTTGCTTCACAATTTAAAAAAGATCTCTCTCTACAACAGATTCACTTAACCCTTTATATAGGGTTATACATGATGGATGACAGCTAAGCTATCCTTTATTTTCGGGAATGTCTCGCGAAGTGTCGCAAATGCACAAATATTCATTCTCGCGACACTTCTTAGCCCTCGCTGTGTTTCATGTCTTCCAATTGTTTTGTTTGTCGTTATTCATCGCGTCGTTTATTCTAGCTCCCTCACGACTCCCTCGCGACACCGTCGTTTATTAATCCCGCGAACCTTGTCCGTTGCGATATTATGATCCTACATCTTGCCTCTTTTTCCTTGAATATTGCTTGAAGAGCGATTTTAAGGAAAAATTCATTGTTGTAATAATCCTTGGTTTTAATCATGAAGGAACGAGCGAAAGAATACTTTTTCTTGAAAAGTACGTACTTGCCTCTATTCTTTTAGCGAAGTTCCAAGCTTCTTTGTAGTATATATATGAAGTTCCATCTCCTATCTCTCCTTATACCTCTCTGCGAGGGAGAGAATATCATGAGAATCAATATTTTGATTTGCCGCGATTACTTATCTTTATCTATTTCACTCTCCGTACTACTACACTGATTTTGACTATTAAAGTCTTTTCTTGACACGTTTCTTCCAACCGTTTATTCTCGACCGTTCGTGTCTCTTCTCGCATTAAATGCCCTCGTTTTTTTCTCAAGAATCTTTTTTGATTTTTCTATATATATAGCTTTCTTTTCCTCCTCTTTTCTTCCTTTAATTTCTCTCTCGCAACTCTTCTTGACTCTCTTTTTCCGCAATTTGCGCTCCTCGCAATCAAATCTTTTCTTCATTCCTTCTAACGCCGATTCTAATCTCCAACCTCCCATCCATCCCCATACCGATAATGGCTTTCATTAGTCGTGCATACAAATCTTCTTTTGATGAAGTTCAACGAAGTTGCTCGAGAAGGGTTTTACTCTATCAACCATTCCCGATCAAGAATCTTCATCTATTCTTTCTCTGCAGTTGTTTTCTCGATCATCAATGTGATGATCAAAAAAATTATAGTCTCGCTAGGTCAGCTTCTCGCAGACTTCCCATTCCCTTATACAATCCCGAGATGCCTTTATTTTATGAAATCTTGGCCCATGAAAATTCTCTCGCTGTTTATCAATTAAGTGACGATTGCATTCGCCTAATGCTTGAGTTCGCGAACTGTGGTGTCGGCAAAGGATCTCTATACCCTAATACCTTGTTAGACACCCCGATTTCGCAGACTTGGAAATAGCTGCTAAGAAGTATACCTAGAGAACTTTTTTGAAAATTATGCAATGATAAAGATGAGGAATGCGAAATCTCAACAAGGCATTCGCCAAAAGAAGGATAATGTCCCTGAGGATAAATTACTCATGCAAGATATTGACTGGCACCCGGGCAACAATTCTACTCCTCGCCACTCCAAAGATGAGAAGTGGTGGGTTGTACCCTTGATTTTAAATGGCCCTTACATCGCGGGCTCGCATATTCTTCCTGCGAATCTCGCAGGATATCATCCTTGGGAATTTAAATGGCCTGATAGGGCAAAAGAGGTATGTTTCCCACTTCAAATCTTGCTTTCGCAACTTTCTTTTTATATTTGCTGAGTTTGTGAGATTTTTCAGATCGCCAAATTAAGAAGAAGCTACAAGGATAATCCGTTGGAGAGTACTCTGACGATACTTCGATCGCTTACGGGTGAAGTAAGAAACATTTCTTTTGTTATTTGAAACAATATTGTTGCCTCTGTTTCTTATCTTTAACCGTATGCGAAGGTTGGAGTTGAAGAAGCTGTGGCCGCGAAGATTAGAAGTAAAGGTAAAACCGTCGTTCGCAAAGATAAATCTTCTGCTCCATTATCTAAGAAGCGTAAGACTCAGTCTTCTTCTCGCCTTAGCTCAAGCTCCGAATCTTCTGACGAGGATAACCATGATTCGAATCCTTCTCTCGCTAAGGAGATTCCACGACCGGTTTCTCCTATGGATCATTATCTAGCATCTTCTCGACTCTTTCCAAGGAATGGGAGATGCTCCCCTAGCTTCCCTTTGCGGGGCTCTCGCAAACGTGTGTAATGCTACTTTACTAGAGGGCAATAATTCTTTCAATGGAGCCTCTAGAATTGTGTCTCCTGACTTCTTGAATGCACTTGGATCTTTGGTACGCATTAAGTCATACTTCCCTGTTAATTTTAAATTTTTAAATATATATATATTAATGATTTTTCTATCTTCTTTCATAGGTTGGAAGAACTTATTTTGTAGTTGCCTCAGATCTCGAGAGAAGACGCAACAATCTTGAAAAGAAGAATTCGCAATTGAACAAGAAGATTCGAGAATTAGAAATTGAAGCTGCGTCATCTCGCGATAAAGACGAGAGAATTCAAAAGTTAAATACCGAACTTGACTCCCAAAGGGATAGGGTGTCCACTCTTCAGAACGCTAATCAAAGAACTTTATGGTATACAATTTTACTTCCTTTTATTATTTTTATTTTATCGGTCGTATATTGCTACCTAACTTATTACCTTCGCAGATGTATATAATCTCTCCGATGAGGCTATTCTTCTCCATACATTTCCCGAACCTATGGATAATAACCTTCTTCTCGCCACCTCAACAACTCTTTAAGTAGTTCATCGAACAAAATTAACTCCCTTTCATTAAATGAACTTCAACAAAATATCGCTTTTTAGAAATTGAACATAGATCTGGTTTAATTGCGGCCAACCAATTTAAACAAATGTTTCTAATCTCATAAAGAAACCAAAATTTTGAGGAAGAAAATTAGTGACCATATAGATGACAAAGATCGCATTGCTAATAATGGTGCACAAGCATTAGTATCATTTCACAAATCTCTTCTTGAACTACAAATTGAGCGAGATGAATTGCTTCGCCAGCAAAATTCCTTGCTTAGTGAACGAGAAGATCAAATTCGTTCACTCACTTGTTATAAATAGTGATGATGAATTCGCCTCGGGCTGCGAAAAGTTTTAGATAATGCCAGGAAATAACCTAGGTGTTGATGTAAGTCTTCATGCCGAGCATACTTCCTTGGTTAAAGATATGATATCTGACAGAGAAGGTTGCTTATTATACCTTACTGTTTCTTACTTCCATTGTACTGTTTGTAAACTATTAACTTGTTGTTACTTCTTTGTAGAATCCGAGAAAAGATTTCAAGCTAGAATTGCAGAGCTTGAATCTGAAAAAGAGCAACTCGCAAGGAATTTCCCAGCGAGAATTGAAGAACTTGAATCAAAAACAACAAAAAGCAAAGAGTCTCTCCTTCGTAATAATAAGTATTCCAAGTCAAGAAACAATTTGAAACGACAAAATGGCGAATTTTAATAATGATGCAAATTGCTGCAACGAAGCCATGGAGTATGTTTGTAATGACCACAAAATCCCTCTTCATTCATATCCCCGGCTTTCAGAAAGTTCCCGAGAATCTGCCTATCTCGACGTTTCGATAGTGAGGCTAGCGAAGGAGAAAATTCTCGCGATGAGAATAATAGAATCGAAGAATCGATAAAGGAGAAGAATCACCAAAGAGATAATTCCTTTTGTTTTTCTTTCTTTGCCTGTAATATCTATACATTTCGTATCTCTTTATTGTAGTGTACTTCTTGGTCTCGTTGTCCATAAATTCAATCTTCACTCCCTTTTTTTAGTTCTTCCTTGTAATATAATTGACTAGCATTATTGATGTATAACTCTTTCATCTAAGATGAATAACAATATTTCATCCTTTCCATTCCCATATTTGCCTCTCGTTATTTATCTTCGGATGGAAGATTTTAGTTGTCATCATGTATTTTGTTGGATAATAATTTTATTGTTATCGAATGTATCGTCGCGACAGGTCGCGAGTATCTTCATAAATTAAGAATCCCACTTATTATTTCTCATAATCTTTATTCTATCTCTTCTTGTTGCGACAAGGTCGCAGTGCCGCCTTACATTTTCATGCAATGGCCCATTGACCTTGTCTTATCATTTTTGTGTGGTCTTCCAAGTTAGACCTCCCTAATTAGAGGTCTTCCCTCGCCACCTTTTTATCGCGACAAAATCAGGACGTCTTTACACTTGCATGTAAAGACCCATTGATCTTGCCTTATCATTTTCCAATTATTTTTGCTCTCAGCAGGATGTTTTAGTTGCGACAATATGACATGCCTAGATATCCTTGCGAACATAAAGCCCCATGACATTGCCGCCTTGCGACGAAATCGCAGGACGTCCGTACACTTTCGTGTAAAGACCCATTGACCTCGCCTTACCCTCGCGTTAGTATTATTGCCTCGCAGATCATTGCACAAAATATGACGAGCCTAAATTCTCTTGCGAAAACATAGCCTTATGACATTTGCGTACTGCTTTGACACTCCCCCGATGGAGAGCGTCGCCTTATCATCTCCCGGTTGCCCCTTCAAGGAGGCGAAACATCGGCCATACAAGACTAGCTCCTCCCATCCTGGTCTTAACAACAACTGTTGTTTTCAGCAGCCTCTTATCCCTTATACCTATAGGGTTTATGGTTACGAGACGCACCCTAAGTGGAGTTTTCTTCTAAGCGAGTGCAACATATGCCAAGACTTGCCAAGAATGGCCAGGGTAGGTTCATCCATCCTGGCACTCGGCTCAACCGTGTACCTCGCGCCTTGAGCATACACTCGACTCCTTGAAAGAGACCCTGGTCGCCCAACCAGGGTATAACCTTATATATATAGTTGAGAATCCAAGGTATCTCTTCCTGATAGGCTTTCATGGGCCCCAAATTTTCATGACTCAGCTTCGGGAGAGGTGTAACCTTTCCCCGAGCCATGTCGAGAGATACCCCCTTATATGACGCACTTTAGGTCTTACATTTGCCTCTTACGAAATGTTATTCGCGAACTAGTGGTGTACGCCATAAAGGTTCGTCCCATTCTTTTACTCATTCATCTTTGTTAAGTCATTCAATCATTCATGTTTCATTATTTGTTGATATTTGTTTACGAAGTATTCGCAGAATTCCATGTTATTTGTTGTATTTTCATTTTTCTTTCTTAACCGAATTCTCATATACTCTTAACTGCGAGATTCTCGCACATCATTACTTCAATTGCTACTTTTTCTCCCCGCTTTTGTTGATTATTCACTTCTTATGCCTTTTGTTCCTCATATCCTTCGCTTCTTTATTATCATAATATTCGCTTGTCTCTAGGCATTCATCTCGCGAGGTATGCTCGGTGCTCACTTCTATAGCATCCACCATCGCTTTTTCCTTTCTCTCGCTCATCTCTCACATGTTGCTTCCAACCCTTTCTTTTGGCATTTCTTTCTTCGCACTTTCTACATCGACCTCATGACATTGTTGCGACTCCTTCCAATCTCCATGTATAATACCAATGCCGTTTGGATGTGGAAATTTTATACATTGATGGTATGTTGATGCGAATCCCAAAATTTCATGAAGCCATGGCCTCCCAATCAGCCGCATTATACCTGAGATTCCACGTCAACCACACGTAATAAAACATCGCTTGATAATCCTTGTAGAGGTATTCTCATGTGAACCTCTCCCTTTGGCTTGTTTGCGATTGCCATTAAAGCCATATATTTTGTATGTCGAGGATCAAATCCTCATCCTTTCCTCCCATCGTCTTGTAAGTATGGTAAAAAGAATATTCACCGAACTTCCTGTGTCGATTAGATTCTATTGATCGCCCAAGAATCTTCTCGCTGCATCATCTTCTCCATCAACTCGGTTTTGGGTTAATCTCTAGTTTCACAACCAACGGGCTATCATGTGTTTCTCTTCCTTTTGGCACTTCATCTGGGCAGAAAGAGATAGTCTTCACTGCCACTTTTCTAACCGCGTCATTCTCGCTGCACTCATTATTTCTTTATCACTAGCATCTCTCGCAAAGACTCTACCGAGCACGTTGTCATGAAAATCTTCGATTGTGCGATATGAGTGGACAATAGAATTGCAATTAAAATTTTTAGCTTTTGTTCCGACTTCTATCACAAATGTTTCCTTTCCTTTCGCTGACACCGTTCTGTGCATCTCTCGTGGTGGTGGTAATGTATGGCCTTTTTCTTCTCCCTTTAGAAAGTGATTCAAACCTTCCCCGATCAATCATCCTCGAGAATAATTCTCTTTATGTTTCTACAATCGTTTGTTTGATGCCCATGGAAGCGGTGATAAGAGCAAAACTCATGACTTCTATCGCCTGGCGGTGGTTCCATTCCCACGTTCCAAGGTGCTGGTACATTTTCCATCACACGTATAGCTTCCCAGATCTTTTCCACACTAGCATTCAGTGGAGGCATCTTAATCTCTTCCCACACTATTCTGCGACTTCTCTGCCCTCCATGGTTATTTTGCCTTCGTCCACCCTAAGTTTCTTGCACATAATCTAGCCTCTGAATCTTATTATTGCTGCCACGGTTGTAGTAGTTCCTTTCTTGTTCAAACTCTTCTTGGTCGCGGCTTCCCATGGCTACTATCTTTCGTTGTCCATCATCAGCCTTCTTTGCTTGCTGTCCTTGTGAAGTGCTCGCCACTGTATTTATGAATTGAGGCAACAAGCTTGCGTTCGTAGCATTCGAGTTGGTGTTCGCGACTGGATAAGAATTCATTTCATTCTCGCTCTTTCTTCTAAGGCAATATATTCTTCCCGTAACTCTCTCAGCTTCCGCCATCGTGATTGTATTTTTGATTCTAAAATTTGAATGTATAACAAGTTAGTCGCGAAGAGAGCATTCACAAATGAGAGGATGAGATATCTTTCCTCAACCCGTCCTGCCATTTCGCTACACATGGTCCTCCATCTTATTGTCAACTGCCTTAAGCTCTCGCCAACTCTTTGTTTCAACCCGAATACATCTTCAATACCTGGTCGTGAAGAGTTGTTACTTATGTATGCTCCCAGGAATGTGGCTTGTAAATGGTTAAATGATGTGATTGTGTTCCTTGGCAGACCTTCAAACCATTTTAGTGCTTCTCCTATTAAGCTTGATGCGAAATATTTGCACAAAGATAGCATCATGATTCTCCCACCGTAACATACATCTCATATAAGCCTTGATATGTTGTACCGCACAGGTTGTTCCATCAAAGATGTTGGTTAATGCGTGTAGATTGCACTTAGGAGGTATTCCTCCCATCTCAGTACTTCTAGCGTGAAGGGATTCTTCGCAGCTTCTCGCGATGGCTTCGTCCAATTGTTTCCTTCCTCCTTCCCTTCTATTGTTCGGAATCCTCTCATTTCACCAGCCTTCTCTTAAGATTTGTTCATTTGCCTCTACTGGTCTTTTTAACTCGCCTCTCTCTTCTTCGCGCTCGTGCCTGTTTTGACCTTCCCGCTCGTTATTTTCTTCTCTTCTTTCCCCGCGACGTTCTTCTTCGTTTCTTTCTCCAATTCGCACGCCATTATATTGGTTGTTCTCTCTTCTTGGCTGTCTCTCAACTCTCCTCTCCGCACCCTCTCATATTCTTCATTAATATTTCTATTGGTACGGTTTTGTTCCCTCCTTCTTTCCCTTTTTTGTCATGGTTATTCTTCCGGATTGCCTCTTCCATCTCTTGATTTTCCATTTCTGCTCTTACCCTTTCTCTCTCGCGAGCTAGCCGCGCTTGTTCAATGTAGTGCCTCTCAATGTCATCCTCAATCTCTCTGTTTCTTCTCAATTCTTCTCTCCCGTGCAAGATTATTCTCCCTTCAGCAGCTGGGTCATTCGGTCCTTGGAGTTGCATGTTTCCTTGATTTTCCCTATTCCGCGCATCTTGAAGATTTTCTACTGAGGAATATAACGATCTTCCATTTCTCCTCTTCTCTCGCCATGCTCTGTGCTTGGATCTTGTGTTTCTCGTTGGTTTTCTTCCTCGGTACTTTCTGTTGGTAGAACTCTCCCTCTTTCTTCCCTAATCGATCTTGAACTTGATCTCGCACTACTTCTTGATCTTCTATTTTGCAATCTCATATTTTCCATCCTCAACTCATGATTCTGCCTTGTCAAGTTTGCTCGTTCTTCCGCCGCTCTAGTCGCCTTTCTTCATGTATTGTTTGTCTCAATCTTTCTAACGCTCGCGATTTCTCCATTTCCTGGATTCATTTCTCCGTTCATACCTTGCTCTCCTCCTCCTTGTCCATTGTTCACCAAATTGCCGCTCCTCTTCCCTCTCGTCTTGGAATCGACCTCCAAGTATGTACACTTACTCTATCATAATCCACAGCTGCGTTTGCTACTGGGGAGATCGGTGGCTGATTTTGATTTTCTTCATCATTTCTCATATTCATCCTTGATGATTCTCCTATTTCATTCCTCCTTTATCCAGCAAGTCTCCCACTTCTTCTTACAATCGTTGGTTGCCCTTGTACGTTTCTTCTTCTAGCCATTTTTCTTTTTCACTGAATTCTTGAGTATCACTCCAAATCTTTTCTCTATTAATCCAAATTCCTTCCGATTTACACAATCTCTTTCTCTCCCCGTTTCTAGCGCATATGTAGTTGCAGGAAATCCCACACTACACCCCTTACTCAGTTTTGCTTAATTAATCCATTAAAAGATGTGTGACCAAGAATATTTATTAATTGATTCCATGAAATGTTTACACAAGACAATAGAATTACACTTGAAAATTAGAGCGCTCTTAAACTTTCTCTCTCCTAATGACTTGCTTCACAATTCGGAAAAGATCTCTCTCCCACAACAGATTCACTCAGCCCTTTATATAGGGTAATACATGATGGATGACAGCTAAGCTATCCTTTATTTTCGGAATGTCTCGCGAAGTGTCGCAAATGCACAAATATTCATTCTCGCGACACTTCTTAGCCCTCGCCGGGTTTCATGTCTTCCAATTGTTTTGTTTGTCGTTATTCATCGCGTCGTTTATTCTAGCTCCTCGCGACTCCTCGCGACACCGTCGTTTATTAATCCCGCGAACCTTGTCCGTTGCGATATTATGATCCTACAAAGATCATTAAATTCTTCCACAAGTGTGTGGCCTTTTGGAAAGTGGGGTTTAGATATTGTGGGACCATTTTTACCAGAACAGACAAAGAAGGTACTTAATCGTCGCAACGGACTATTTCACAAAATGGGCGAGGTGAAAGCGGTCCAAAGACATTCGCGATAAGGATGTCTTTACTTTCATATTTGAAAATATTATATGCATTTGGGATTCCCGCACAATTGGTATCCGACAATGGGAAGCGGTTTGAAGGGCAAAATATAGAGTTGTCAAGCTTAATGCATTTCGAGATAAGATGTGGAAATCAACTCCATTATATCCGCAAGCTAACGGCCAAGCGGAGGCAACAAACAAAACAATTGCCGACATACCGAAGAAAAAGTTGGAAGGACACAATAGGGGATGGTGCGAACAAGTACACAATGCAAGATGGGCTTATAATACAACTAAGAGAAGCCACAGAATGTCCCCTTTTTGCTTAACTTATGCGGTTGAAGCAAGACTCCCAACGAGAGGTCATAATTCCGACAACCAAAACAGAAGTTTGGGAGAAAAATCTTAGCGCAGCAACATTCTAATCAAGTTGGATGAATTGGAAGAAAAAACGAGAAAAGGCATTGCGACACATGGAGAATTATCAAGACCAAGCTAAAGAATATAACAAGAGTGTCAAAATACGTGAGTTCCAACCAGGGAGACTTGGTGTTTGCGAGAAACCCCAATATATCAACGTGAAAGTGGAGGCAAGTTGGCGAGAAAATGGGATGGACCTTATATCATCAAAGAGGTAGTTGGTACAGGGGCATATAGATTGATGGATCCCGAAGGAAAAGATGTGGGACAAAAGTTGGGTAGACCATGGAATAGATTATATCTAAAGAAATATTACCCATAAAAATGGGAGAGGAAAAATGAATTAAGATGAAGTACTTCTACGCAAAATATTTGCGAAATTCAATAAAATGCAGAGAAAATCCGCGAAGATCTCGCGATAAGAATAACAAAGAGTCATGAATGGCTTAACAAAAATGAATAAACAAAAGAATGGGACGAACCTTTATGGCGTACACCCTAGTTCGCGAATAACATTTCGTAAGAGGCAAATGTAAGACCTAAAGTGCGTCATATAAGGGGGTATCTCTCGACATGGCTCAGGGGAAAGGTTACACCGCTCCTGAAGCCTGAGTCATGAAAATTTGGGGCCCATGAAAGCCTATCCTGAAGAGGTACCTTGGATTCCCAACTATATATATAAGGTTATACCCTGGTTGGGCGACCGAGGTCTCTTCCAAGGAGTCGGTGTATGCTCAAGGCGCCGAGGTACACGGTTGAGCCGAGTGCCCGGGATGGATGAACCTACCCCCGGCCATTCTTGGCAAGTCTTGGCATATGTTGCACTCGCCCGAAGAAAACTCCACTTAGGGTGCAGTCTCGTAACCATAAACCCTATAGGTATAAGGGATAAGAGGTCAAAGCGAAAACAACCGTTGTTGTTAAGACCGGATGGGAGGAGCTAGTCTTGTATGGCCGATGTTTCGCCTCCTTGAAGGGGCAACCGGGGAGATGATAAGGCGACGCTCTCCATTAGGGGGGGAGTGTCAAAACAGACGCAAATGTCATAAGGCTATGTTTTCGCAAGAGAATTTAGGCTTGTCATATTTGTGCAATGATCCTGCAGAGGCAATAATACTAACGCGAGGGTAAGGCGAGATCAATGGGTCTTTACATGAAAGTGTACGGACGTCCTGCGATTTCGTCGCAAGACGGCAATGTCATGGGGCTTTATGTTCGCAAGGATATCTAGGCCTTATCATATTGTCGCAACTAAAACATCCCGCAGAGGCAAAAATACTTGGAAAATGATAAGGCAAGATCAATGGGTCTTTACATGCAAGTGTAAAGACGTCCTGCCGCGATTTTGTCGCGATGAAAGGTGGCGGGGAAGACCTCTAATTAGGGAGGTCTAACTTGGAAGACCACACAAAAACGATAAGGCAAGGTCAATGGGCCATTGCATGAAAATGTAAGGCGGCTGCGACCTTGTCGCAACAAGAAGAGATAAAATAAAGACTACCGAAATGATAAGGCGAGAAAAGTAGGTTTCTCCTCTCATGGAGATACCTGCGACCTCGTCGCAATATAAAATTCGACATCAGTGAAGAATACATTTCAAAAATGATGATGACTGAGTAAAAATCATTTCATAAAAATGTAAGCGAATAAACTTGCGAGATTATAGTCATAGTTAAGAAGAAGAAGATAAGAGAATTGTTCAACAAGGGATTTAATCTTTCAAAACAAAAAGAAAGTTGCAAAAAGTTACAAAGCGCTTAATTTTCTACATCAATGTTATCATTTTCGCCAATAATTTTCTCGCCACCGCAATGGATTCGCGAGAATGGAATTTCGTCGAAATTTTTTCAAAGAAGATTTTTATTGACAACTTCTCGCATTGGCGACATCTTCGCCGCTTTCATAATCATAATCATCATCAGGAGAGTTGGGGACTTCATCACACTTACTTCTAAAGGTTTGACACGAACAGGTTCAAGAGATTTAGACAATAAAATGTCATTCACAATGACCTCGCCTTGAGATGAAATTGACGAAGGAGCGCTTTCACTGATTTTTACTATCTATGTCCTTACAATCATACATATAGTCAAATCTCCTTTCGGCACGATCGCGAAAGAGCAAGGGAAGTAGCAAGCGACCCATTTTCTTTGCGAAGTTTAGAGTTGTCTCACTTGAGAGTAGAAATAACAGAGCGAAGCTTTTTCTCAGAATCTGCATAACAATTGAATAAGTAAAGATTAAAAGAGAATCTTAAAGATTATGGGATTCATGAATGAGTTAAGGTAGTCAAATAATATGACTACCTTCCTTTTGAGAAAAAAGATGCTGAATAAAAGACGAACAACTATTTCCCAATCGGTCCATGGCGTCATCGAATGTGTCCCCAACTAAGCCCTTCGCATTTGATCGCAAGGTTTTTTCGTTGGAAATAAGTATGGCATTCTCGCAACAAGCGAAGAATTGGATTTTTCTAGCCGAGAACATTGATCCTTGAATTGGTTCGCTTTTACACTCAAGGATATTCTACCTTGAATAAGTTTATCTCTCTCGGTCAGAACTTCTTCAAGCCGACTCTCAGCGTGTGAATAGCTCGTTCTTGTTCTTCACATAATTTTTGACAAGAATTATATTGTTGCGAATAGGTCGCCACTTTGTTTAATAGAGAACGCTTTTCTTGAGAAAGAGTTCCGTTCTCATCTGATAAAGTTTCCATTTCCAAATTAGCTTTATTTAAAGAATAAGAGAGACGAGATAAATCATTACTTAATGAGTCTTGACTCTGAGCTAGCACGATGTTTTCTTTAGACAAATTATTTATTTGGTCGGTAGCATATGCATGAAGATTATTTAAGTAGTTATATTGCTCCATCCAAGCGTCTCTCTCAACACGAACTTCTTCACCAATGGATTCCAATTGATATATCTCCATCGTTCGTTTCTGGTTTTGGGCTTGAAGAGCAGACAAGGGGTTGATCACAAAAAAAAAAAAAAAAAAAAAAAAAAAATGGGGTCGCGAGAGCATACCTTTTAACTCCTCATTCTTCCTACGAAGATTATCACGGTCTAGCGAGATGTTGTGAAATTTTTGATTTTCAAGATGGAAATCACATACATCTCTCGGTCATAGCTTGGAGATCATCCCTCAATCTAGTGATTTCTTGAACCAAAGATGCTTGCGAAAACCTATCGTGACCAAGATGTTTACTTAGAATCTCGCAAACATCGGACTTGACAGGTCGACGGAAGTTTTCTTAGCATCATTCACAAGATCCGAAAGGACTTTGAGAGCCACTTCTATCCCTTCCAAATTTTCTTTGGTAAGAGGGATTTGCTCGGATGAAGAAGCAATAATAGCAGTGGAAGGAGGAGACGGGCCATCTTTCATCAAGGCGACGTCACGAGGAAAGGAAATCTCGGGAAGGATGATGGCGGAGAAATGCCAGAGGCATGAAGAGAGGGGACTATTATGAGGAGCTTGATCTCGAAGGGTTCGGGTATAGGAATGCTGTCATTAGTAATGTTCTCGCGAGAATCGCCAAGAAATCATCTTGCGATGACTTCGCAACCTAGAAGAAGGTGTAAAGGAGGGAAAAGAAACACTGGGAGTAACAGGCTTGGGTTGGCGAAGTCTTTTAGAAGTTTTGTCAATACTTCCATCATCCTGCGAATAACAAGTTAAATAAGAAACAGAGGCAACAATATATTGTTAATAAAAAACAAATGTTTCTTAAATACCTTGTCACTCGCAGAGACTTTCTTTTTGTAGCCATAGATTTTACTCGCGAAGAGGACTTTGGTTGTGCAGGGGATTCTTGTTGCGAAGTAGGTTTCAGCGGCGAGCCCAAAGAAAGAAGAGGGTTCTTCACGGTAAATTTAGTTCTGGGTTGGATCTTGCTGAACAACAATGGCAGAAAGAGAACTAAAAAATTAATCATACCAGTGTGATTTTAACAAGAAAAGATAATATCAAAATTAATCAACCACAAAATCAGTCAGATATGGCAAGAATAATAAACCTGGACGCCATGAGAACAACAACTGGTAGGAAATAGCAAAAGAGGTGAAGAAGATGGTGAGAGAAAATAGCAGGCAAACACTTGCAGACGATGAAGAAGACGAAAAAGAAAAGGAAAATTCTTCACAGGGGACACTCCTATAAATAGATGAGAAAAAATATTACGACCGGATAACATTAAATGCAACGGTAAAAGAGGTAAATATAGACACGTGTAAACAGTCACTACTAAATCCAAGGAAACCTGGCGAAAGGAATTTTAGTAGGATCCAAATATCGCACAACATATTTCCTAACAAACGATAAGAGCTTGCGAGGTTGATTATTTTCCGTAACTCATGAGGCAAGAAATGACACTTCATATATATATTACAAAGAAGCTCCGGAACTTCACCAAAAGAATAGAGGCAAGTACGTACTTTTCAAGAAAAGTATTCTTTCGCTCGTTCCTTCACCAATTAAAACCAAGGATTACTACAACAATGAATTTTTCCTTAAAATCGCTCTTCAAGCAATATTCAAGGAAAAAGAGGCAAGATGTAGGATCATAATATCGCAACGGACAAGGTTCGCGGGATTAATAAACGACGGTGTCGCGAGGAGTCGCAGGAGCTAAAATAAACGACGCGATGAATAACGACAAACTAAACAATTGGAAGACATGAAACACAGCGAGGGCTAAGAAGTGTCGCGAGAATGAATATTCGTGCATTTGCGACACTTCGCGAGACATTCCCGAAAATAAAGGATAGCTTAGCTGTCATCCACTATGTATTACCCTATATAAAGGGCTAAGTGAGTCTGTTGGGAAAGAGGCTTTTTGAATGATGAAGCAAGTCATTAGGAGAGAGAAAGTTTAAGAGTGTTTTAATTACATTTGGTGTAATTCTATTTTCCTGTGTAGACATTTCATGGAATCAATTAATAAATATTCTTGATCACACATCTTTCAATGAATTAATTAAGCAAAACTGAGTAAGGGGTGTAGTGTGGGATTTCCTGCAACTACAATAGTGTTAAATTTTTAATTTTAATTAGGTACAAATCTTGACTCATGAGCAAAAATCTATAAGTATCTAATAAATATGCTCCGAGTATTAGGCCGAGTTTTAGCGATTTCCAATTCCGAACTTACTGCTACTCGCTCCAAGCTCCCCAACCGAGTAGGACCGAGGAACGATTTCGACTACTTTGAGTGATACTTCACTGATTCATTAAAAGAAGCTATTTGTGACAGAAAAGGACACACTTAAATAGCTATTGAAAGAACTCGAGACTGGCCTTCTTGATCCTTCTTTTCAAGCATAAGCACAGCATAACTGCGAAAGCAACAAAAAATGAAGTTGACGTCATATATTAGCTTGTGCAAATCGATGCTTATGGCAGCAACTAAAACCAGATTAGTATCTAATCAACGCATCCAAATGTTATTTTGATGGACAAAAACGTATGAAAATGAAGCGACACAAAAGGCAATCAACTCACTTGAGAATCAAAGTCGGATAAGATAACCGTACATTCTTGTTGGATGATGAACAACTTGAGAACACATCAAGCACCACTAGATCAATGAACAAATGAATCAGCATTCGTATACAGCACCACCACAGCAGTAGATCTCAATCTTAGGAATATCATTTTAGCATAGAAAACACTAACCTCACTACGGTTCCCTTGTAACCATGCATGGAGTGTTTCTTTACATAACATTGAAGCACATTCTACAGCACAGCTAAAATAGACGTGCTTTAAATCAATTTTACTGGCAAAAACATTTGAAATCTACAAAAAACTTGCAAGCATGACAATTAGTACAACCGTTGCCATGGGAGGGCCAAGCGAAGAACTTAGCAGAAACAAGTTGACTGCTGGTAACTTGATACTTAAGTAGTTTTTAGCAAAAACTTGAGGCGCCTTGTTGCTGCTTATGTGCTTTGGGACGGGAAAAAGGCTCTAGACAAAAGTTGAAGCCAATCTAATAAAACAACCATTTGCAATTGGGAAAGATAATTAACACCAATTAAGAAAAAACAACATCTACATTAATTATATCACCTAAAAATGCAAAAATTTCAACCTCATCTAGTGTTGGTCCCGCACAATAGTTTTACTGCTAAGCCACTTGAAATAAGAAAAGTAGTACAAGGGACTCAAAGAAAAACTAAAAAACTGACTACAAAAGTGTCTATCCAAATTCAAAGCGAACTCATCTGGATAAGATTTTCCAATTGAAACCCATCTACACCTTAAACCAAAAATATAAAAGTTTAAAACAAAAGTAGTGGATTCACCTTTCGTAGATCTTCGACGTTATATGAACGCAAACTATCGCCCGCCTTTCGCCGCATAACATAATCCTATGTTAAATTCAGACTTAATTTCTCTTTCAACAGAATCTACGGTAGAAGAAGAATTAAGAAAGAACTAATTGAGATTTCAATTACAAAAAAAAACTAATTCAGATTTGCATTAGGGCGTAAAGGTAATTCTTACTAATTGCTTTAAAAATTGTGAGTGTGTTCCGTCGATTTCAATTATGGCGTGAAATTCCGTTGATTTCTTCTTCAGTTTCGATGTCTGGTGAACAAATTAGTTCAACAACACTGAAATTGAAGAAAAAATCACATCAATTGAAAGAGGAATTAGATCTGAACAGATTAACCTATAATCATGCTTACAAAGTTACAATGAAATGGAAATTCACCTTCATATTATATCATAAACATCATCAGCAATAAGAGGAGCCTTCAATCCAGAACCATCATTCACATGCTTGTACATGTCCTTATCATAAAACAACCACATAATCTCAAATTAATACTACAAAATCAAACAAAAACAAATATCTAATCGATAATCTCAGTAATTAATCATATTAGGTTATAAATTACTCACATCTCAGAAAACGACTTTTTCGTATTCTTAAGCATATTTGTAACAGCAGTCCTCGCCGGTAACTACAAAAACAACCAATAAAACTCATCAGATCCAATGAGAGTCTAATATGCAAATATGAACTGAAAGCCTAACAAATGCAAATATGTAAGAACCTAGGATGCGCCTGGCGAAGAATCTAATCTGCAAAATGTCAACATGAGGAAGTCAGTCCTAATAATCATATCTTCGGATCTGCAAAATAAACCCTCAAATAATTACAGTAAGTACTATAATTACCATAGCAGCGAACACTTTAAAGAGTAGAAGACTATGGTTTCTTACTGTATATATGAAAGAGAAGAATAAAAAACCCCTTTCAAAACCCAGACATCAAATATGAAGAAGACGACATCACTAATCCAATGGGAATTTGAAATCCCTAATTCTAGTTGTAGTGAATTGAGAGAAATTACAACAACCCTTTTTCAAAAAACAAAATCAAATGACCTTGTCTCAAAGACCTAATTTCATACCAAAACATTATAAGAACCCTAAATTTAGATCAAATACAACAGAAGCAACTTCAAACTACTGATTCACTAATACCAATAAATCGACGAAAAAAAACTACTTTTAGATCTATTCACAAAGATTTCAACAAGAAAGAAAAACATTTTCCAGGTTACTAAAAAATGGAATAAAAAGAGACCATAAAAGAAATCCTAACCTGGAAACAACAAACAATAATTACAAAATAAACCCTAATATAGAGTCATCATCAAACCCAGGTGAGATTTAGGTTGTTTCTACAAGAGGTTCGGGGAGGAATTTGACGAGATTTAGGTTATTTCGAGAAGAGATTGAGGAATTTGGGGGAAACAAAACCGTAATAAAATTGAACTCAATCGAAGAAGCTACGGGCGATATGGACGAGATAGAGAAATTAGGATGGGGGAAGAGAATAGGAAGGTGAAAAATTAGGGGGAAAGGGGGAAATGGAGCGGGAATGGGGAAATTGAGTGAATTTTGGAAGATATGTGAGAGGAAAATTGATTTTGTTCGTGAAAATTTTTGAGGAAGAGAAATTAGCCGTACGATCAAAATTTATCAATGGTCGTAATCTATATCTAACTAGTCATACGGAATAAGGCAAGTGTGTTTTCTTTGTGCCTTTGTGCTTTCTCTTTGTGCTTCCTAGTTTGAATTTCGACTAGTTTCGTAGGTTATGAAGTAATTTCGACTAGCCATACACAGTCATGAAGTAGCTTTAGTTCACACTTTGGTAGACTCAAGTTATACGATTACTAGCATGATACATCATCGAAATGTGAAGCTCGGTATCGATTTGAACTTCAAATGTGGTATAACGGCATACAAACTATGAACTAAGAAGCTCCGGAGGGTTCTTACTACAAACTTAGCGGGATACATCATAGAAATCGATAAATATGAAGCTCAGTATCGATTTGAACTGCAAATTTGGTATAACGACATACAAACTATGAACCAAGAAGCTCCGGGAGGGTTCATACTTCAAACTTAGTCGAAAACTTCGTAAGAACGATGAATCCGACCATTTACATGTAAGATTCCATCAGACACTTAGGTGTGACTTCATCCAAAGAAACTATGTATTATTACACTGGTTTAAGAAATTAGATGTATGAACTTGTTTCGTAATCAAAAGGGAAATCATAAATGTGTTGGTGCGGTTCCTCATTAAATATATTTGGATGACCAATACAAGATGACAAGGTAGAACCAATCTCGACTTATGTTGAGAATCAAGGTATAACCGGTTATAACCTATATTATGTAACAAGGTGTAACCGGTTACAAGCTGCATTTGGAAGCAAGGTGTAACCGGTCACAAGTTGCTTTGGGAAGCAAGGTGTAACCGATCAAAAGCTACTTCGGGAACATGGCGTATAACTGGTCACAGGCTACTTCAGAATATTACATTGGTCGTGAACATGGCATATAACTGGTCACAGGCTACTTCAAAAGAACGATGAATCCATCCATTTATAGGTAAGATTCCTTCTGGATATTTCTCGAAACCTTAAACAAACCCTATTTTGGCATATTATTTGCATACCATGGCTCTGGGATCGAAACCTGGTCGGGAGTGGACTACTATAAGTCGAGACTTGGTAAGAACGATGAATCCATTCAGTTACATGTAAGATTCCTTCAGAATATTCCCCGAAACCTTAAACAAACCATATTCTGGCATATTGTATGCATACCCCGGCTCCGAGATTGAAACCTAGCCTGGAGTAACTATAAGTCGGAAAATTAATAAGAGCTATGAATCCATCCATTTACAGATAAGATTCCTTTAGAATATTCCCCGAAACCTGAAAGAAACCCTATTCTGGCATATTGTATGCATACCCCGGCTTCGAGATCGAAACCTTACTGGGAGTGGACTACGATAAGTCGAAAACTTGGTAAGAACGATGAATCCATCCAGTTACATGTAAGATTCCTTCAGAATACTCCCCGAAACCTTAAACAAACCCTATTTTGGCATATTGTTTGCATACTATGGCTCTGAGATCGAAACCTGGTCGGGAGCGGACTACTATAAGCCAGAGACTTGGTAAGAAGGATGAATCCATCCAGTTACATGTAAGATTCCTTCAAAATATTCCCCGAAACCTTAAACAAACCCTATTTTGGCATATTGTTTGCATACCATGGCTCTAAGATCGAAACCTGGTCGGGAGTGGACTATTATAAATCGGAAACTTGGTAAGAACGATGAATCCATCCATTATAGGTAAGATTCCTTCTGGATATTTCTCGAAACCTTAAACAAACCCTATTCTGGCATATTTTTTGCATACTATGCCAAAATGAGATCGAAGCCTGACCGGGAGTGGACTACTATAAGTCAGAGACTTGGTAAGAACGATGAATCCATCCATTTATAGGTAAGATTCCTTTACAATATTCCCCGATAACCTTAAACAAACTCTATTTTGGCATAATATTTGCATACCATGGCTCTGAGATCGAAACCTGGCCGGGAGTGGACTACTATAAGTCAGAGACTTGGTAAGAACGATGAATCCATCCAGTTACATGTAAGAGTCCTTCAGAATATTCCCCAAAACCTTGAACAAACCATATTCTGGCATATTGTATGCATACACCGGATCCGCGATCGAAACCTGGCTAGAAGTGGACTACTATAAGTCGGAAACTTGGTAAGAACGATGAATCCATCCATTATAGGTAAGATTCCTTCTGGATATTTCTCGAAACCTTAAACAAACCCTATTTTGGCATATTGTTTGCATACCATGGCACTGAGATCGAAACCTGCCCGGGAGTGGACTACTATAAGTCAGAGACTTGGTAAGAACGATGAATCCATCCGGTTACATGTAAGATTCCTTCAGAATATTCCCGAAACCTTAAACAAACTCTATTTTGGCATAATGTTTGCATACCATGGCTCTGAGATCGAAACCTGGCCGGGAGTGGACTACTATAAGTCAGAAACTTGGTAAGAACGATGAATCCATCCATTTGTAGGTAAGATTCCTTCTGGATATTTCTCGAAACCTTAAACAAACCCTATTCTGGCATATTGTTTGCATACTATGCCAAAATGAGATCGAAGCTTTGACCTGGAGTGGACTACTATAAGTCAAAGACTTGGTAAGAACGATGAATCCATCCATTTATAGGTAAGATTCCTTTACAATATTCCCCGAAACCTTAAACAAACTCTATTTTGGCATAATGTTTGCATACCATGGCTCTAAGATCGAAACCTGCCCGGGAGTGGACTACTATAAGTCAGAGACTTGGTAAGAACGATGAATCCATCCAGTTACATGTAAGATTCCTTCAGAATATTCCCCAAAACCTTGAACAAACCATATTCTGGCATATTGTATGCATACCCCGGCTCCGCGATCGAAACCTGGCTAGGAGTGGACTACTATAAGTCGGAAACTTGGTAAGAACGATGAATCCATCCATTATAGGTAAGATTCCTTCTGGATATTTCTCGAAACCTTAAACAAACCCTATTTTGGCATATTGTTTGCATACCATGGCACTGAGATCGAAACCTGCCCGGGAGTGGACTACTATAAGTCAGAGACTTGGTAAGAACGATGAATCCATCCATTTACATGTAAGATTCCTTCAGAATATTCACGAAACCTTAAACAAACTCTATTTTGGCATAATTTTTGCATACCATGGCTCTGAGATCGAAACCTGGCCGGGAGTGGACTACTATAAGTCGAAACTTGGTAAGAACGATGAATCCATCCATTTGTAGGTAAGATTCCTTCTGGATATTTCTCGAAACCTTAAACAAACCCTATTCTGGCATATTGTTTGCATACTATGCCAAAATGAGATCGAAGCCTGGCCGAGAGTGGACTACTATAAGTCAGAGACTTGGTAAGAACGATGAATCCATCCATTTATAGGTAAGATTCCTTTACAATATTCCCCGAAACCTTAAACAAACTCTATTTTGGCATAATGTTTGCATACCATGGCTCTAAGATCGAAACCTGCCCGGGAGTGGACATTACTTCCAGATCGAAACCTGGTCGGGAGTGGACTATTATAAGTCGGAAACTTGGTAAGAACGATGAATCCATCCATTTGTAGGTAAGATTCCTTCTGGATATTTCTCGAAACCTTAAACAAACCCTATTCTGGCATATTGTTTGCATCCGGTTACATGTAAGATTCCTTCAGAATATTCCCAAAACCTTAAACAAACCATATTCTGGCATATTGTATGCATACCCCGGCCCCGATATCGAAACCTGGCCGGGAGTGGACTACTATAAGTCGGAAACTTGGTAAGAACGATGAATCCATCCATTTGTAGGTAAGATTCCTTCGGATATTTCTCGAAACCTTAAACAAACCCTATTACGGCATATTGTTTGCATACTATGCCAAAACGAGATCAAGCTTGACCAGGGAGTGGACTACTATAAGTCGGAAACTTGGTAAGAACGATGAATCCATCCATTTATAGGTAAGATTCCTTTACAATATTCCCCGAAACCTTAAACAAACTCTATTTTGGCATAATGTTTGCATACCATGGCTCTAAGATCGAAAACTGCCCGGGAGTGGACATTACTTCCAGATCGAAACCTGGTCGGGAGTGGACTATTATAAGTCGGAAACTTGGTAAGAACGATGAATCCATCCATTATAGGTAAGATTCCTTCTGGATATTTCTCGAAACCTTAAACAAACCCTATTCTGGCATATTATTTGCATACTATGCCAAAATGAGATCGAAGCCTGATCGGGAGTGGACTACTATAAGTCGGAGACTTGTTAAGAACGATGAATCCATCCATTTATAGGTAAGATTCCTTTACAATATTCCCTGAAACCTTAAACAAACTCTATTTTGGCATAATGTTTGCATACCATGGCTCTGAGATCGAAACCTGGCCGGGAGTGGACTACTATAAGTCTGAGACTTGGTAAGAACGATGAATCCATCCAGTTACATGTAAGATTCCTTCAGAATATTCCCCAAAACCCTGGACTTGAGTATAAGTCTGAAACTGAGATGGGTTATTGAAAAATATTTGTCGGCAAGGTCTACAAAAAAACCTCGCCGGCTGTTGAGAAAAATACCCCGTCGGCGGTTGAAAATAAGTGCAATAAATATTATGGAGACTATGAAAATGACCGGACTACCTTTATCAAAAATAAATAAAGTAAATATTACAGACTGTGAAAATGACCATACTAACCTTATTGGAAATAAGTGCAATAAATATTATGGAGACTGTGAAAATTAGCCTTGCACTTTTAGGGGCGACCCCGAAAGAATTAGGGGCGACACTAAAAGACAAAAAAGGTCACCCAAACGTAAATCTAAGCTACCCCTTATCTTCGATTTTTCGAAATGGCCAATATGCCCTTATATAATCGGTAGCCAACACCATAATCGGTAGGTAAACATTCAATCGGTAGGTTAAAATGAAACTATACCTACCGATTGTTGTGTTGATACTTCGGCCAATAATCCCTTTTATAATCGGTAGGTTATCCAACTTATAAGACTACCGATTATAAGGAGCCCCGTATTCAGACTTGGCCAAATTCCATAGGTTTTGAGGGGTGCGGAGCCAACCATAACCACTTGGCTTGAGCTGTGGATGTAGCCATAATCGGAAGCCTAATAGGTTACATAAACTACCGATTATAAGTTGCCCCAAATTTAGTTTTTTCTAAAATCCTTCACGTAATGAATTTTGAAATATACCATAATCGGTATGGTATATAATTATATAACCCACCGATTATAACGAGCCCCGATCCAACCTTTGCCATATTTCATAGGTTTTGAGTGCACTCAAATGACCATAACCACTTGGTTCGTGTTTTGTATGCAAATACCACCGGGAGTTAAATATATTACCAAACCATCCGATTATGGGTTGCCCCAAAATGAGTTTTTCTAAAATCCTTCATGTAAGGAATTTGAAATATACCATAATCGGTAGAGTTAACAACTTAACAACCTACCGATTATAAGGAGCCCCACATCGAACCCTTGCCAAATTCCATAGGTTTGGAGTGTACAGAGCCAGGCATAACCATGTGGTTCGTGATTTGGATGTAGCCATAATCGTAGGCCAAATAGGTTCCACAACCTACCGATTATAGGTTGCCCCTAAATGAGTTTTTTCTAAAATCCTTATTTGCTTTAATTTGCAATCTGACATAATCGGTAGATAATAAAACTTATACACTACCGATTATAAGTGGTCAGGGATTCAACCTTTGACAAAAACTATAATATTCGGTAGCCAAAACAAAATCGGTAGTTTCAATAATCGGTCGGTAGTTTCACTCAATAATCGGTAGCAAACTATGTAATCGGTAGGGTCAAGGTCTATATATTAGTGTTTGGAAAAAAAAATTTGACTCATCGTGAGGTAATTCCCGATTGAGTGAGAGAAGAAGAAGAAAAAAAAAGAAGAAGAAGTGGGTATATGTTGCCAACTTCCCATTTTTGCCAACTTCCATAAACATGGATGGGTACGAAGAAGGAGGACGTGAAGTTGTTGAATTTCAAGGTTCACTACCGTTTAGAGATGACGATTTGGGGTATATGTTGAATGATCCAAACTTTGATGGAGATGAAACCCTAGACGACGCTTTCATGGAAGAAAATGGAGAATCACCTGAGATCGAAGCTAACGATTCATCAAACATACGGGTATGTTGTTAACAAACTCTAATACCCATGTTATCCATGTTACGTGCGTTTGTGTGTGTTTTCGAACGTGAAAATTCGATTTCGCATGCATTGAATGACATGAACGACATATATTCGGTAGTTAATTTAGTAACATATCTACCGATTATCAATAATCGGGTATATTTTGATGTATTAATATGCCGAATATGAAAAAATCCCCAAATTGAAAGCTTCAATTTCTCATAATCGGAAGTTCTCTACATGAATAAACGTCCGATTATTGGTATATAATAATCGGTTGGTTCATGAATTTATAGTCCCTCCGATTATTGAAGGTTTTTACACAGAAGAATTGTTCATTTCGTATGTCGTTAATCGGTAGACTATATGCGTACATGACTACCGATTTATTATAATCGGTTACGTTTTATAGTATTAAATCACCGATTGTGTTACAATCGTTTACTTATTATCTAAACTTCCTTCCGATTGCTAATGCATAACTTGTTGTTGTTGTGCGTAGGTCGTTGTAGCGGTTGATGACGATTATTATTTGAGGCCTGATACTTCCCTACACTATGCAAACGATTTGGTATGGTCATGAATTATCTTTTCTTTTTCCAATCGTGTATGTTAGATGGTTATGCTTATTATTTTTGTTTTGTAATATGCCCATTTAGATATTTGGAAGTAAGAAGGAGGCCAAGGAATGGCTTATGAACAAGGCAAAAGAGAAGATGTGCGTGGTAGTTCAAACCGTTGCGTTAAGAATATTCGGTTTGAAATGGTATGTGAGCGAGGTGGGGAGAAGAAGAGTCACGAGGGAAAGAATAATAAGTATGTAAGGAAGACGGAGAGGAAGAAGTACCGAACTCATACGAAGAAGATTGGATGCCCATTTAAGATTGTCTTCTATAAGCCCGATGGTAAGGAAAGTAAAGATTGGAAAATGTCTAAAGTTGTTAATGGTTGTCACAACCACGATGATCCTGGATACTCTTATTGGACATGTAATGGTTGCGAAGTTAAAACCACATGAAATGGAGACGGTGAGGTCTATGCGTATCCAAAAGGCGAGTGCGATCTTAAGTAAAATAAAGGCGGACGACCCCGACAACTTGTCTTCTTTATCTACAATTAAGTCGGCCCTAGCTACGATCAAAAGGACGGAATGGGATGGTAGAACGGTCATGCAACAATCGCAGTGGTTAGCCGAGTTACACGACTACACGTTGAGAACGGAAGAAAAGGATGGTAAAGTGGTACGTATTTTCTTGGCACATCCCGAAATGATAAAATTGGCTCGTTGTTTTCATCAAATTGTGTTGATAGATGCCACTTACAAGACAAACAAATATAACATGCCGTTGTTGAACATTGCTTGTCACACTTCGGACAAAAACACGTTTACGATTGCATGGGGTTTAATGGATCATGAGAACAACGTGAGTTTCATTTGGATGCTTTGAGACGCTGAGGTCCATTTACAATGGGGATGATTTTCCAAGGGTTATTGTAACGGATAACGATCAAGCCTTAATGCATGCAATAGCGGTAGTGTTTCCCGAAGCCCGAAACTTGCAGCAGTACGTGGCACATTCAATGCAACCTCGTACACAATTGCCATCGCCATTTCCAAGCTAAAAAACCAAGGAAGGGTACCAAGAGGTCGAAGGAAGAGGATGAGCGCATTAGTAAATTAACCGAGGAAGAACGAGAGGAAGAGAAGAGGTTATTTGATGAAAAATGGAAGGAGGATGGGATAATTTGGAGATCGTTCATGAAAGCATGGGACAAGATCGTTTGGTCAATGACCGAGGAAATTTACGAAAGGAACTTGAAGAAATTTGAGGAAGAATATTACAAGGACTACCCAAAACCCGTTGAGTATTGTAAAACACAATGGTTACCGATTAAGGAGAGGTTTGTGTATGCATGGACATATGAATATCATAACTTCAAGAACGAGGCGACAAGCATTGCGAGGGGTCTCATGGCCGATTAAAGAAAATACTTCTAGGTAGTCAAAATGGAGTTGTGTCGATCCAAGAAGCAATCCATGAATTCACCAATCGTGATCTCATAAAGATTAAGGCTTCTATGCAATTTAGTGTACATAAATTCCTACGGAACACGAAGGGGAAAGATTGCTTCTAAGGGGCATTGTTCATAAAGTTTCACGTTGGGCAATAAATCACATGATAGAACAATTGAAGTTGTATAAAGCTAACGATGACGAGAATACGGTTTGTGTTTGCAAGGATATGATAGGTATTGGTCTCCCATGTCGTCATAAAATGGGTAGGTACGTCGATGTGATTGACATCAATGATATTCATCCATTTTGGAAGCAATTAAATTTCACTCCAAGCACACCCGTGGTCAATGGTCCGTCGTTCATGGAGTCGGAATTGTGTGCAAGAATAGCCGAGCGTTATGCTACAACAAATGGCGCCAAGAAGCAAATATTGATGCATGATTTGGAACAAGCTCTTCACCCTCGTTTAAAAGAGGTTGATGAACCTATTAAGCAAAAGGGGGCGGGTAGGCCAAACACCGAAGTGTCGAGGACCATTGAAAGAAAATAATTAAAGGATCATTTGTCTAATAAAAGAATATTGTGTCGGCATGAGCGTTCGGAAGCCGAATTTGAAGATGAGCCGCAACCCAAGAAAAGAGGTCGTCCAAGAAAAGATCAAAATGGAAGTCTAAGGGTCTCTAAGAAGCCTTTTCAAGTAAGTCAAGTCGATGTTTGTGGAACAAGTTGTGTTAGTGGAGACCCAAACTAGCTCCGTAGTTATTGATCAAATGAGCGACTCGCCACAAACACATTCAACGGAAATGGTGACTATAAGAGAGAAGTATGGTACTCTTCGTTGTCCTAGGGATTTTCATGGAAGACCAACACGATCAAGGTATACGATTATAGAAGAGTATATGAAACAACTCCCTCCACTCATTGTTCCATTTGTTTTGTCCACCGACGAGGTTGATGGGGATGGCAATTGCGGGTTTCACGTCGCCTCGGAACAAATTGGTTACTTTGGAGAGGCGGTGAACGAAGATGTCACCCAATGGCAAAATTTAAGAACTAAGATGGCGGTACAACTAATAAAGGACAAGGATTTCTATATGGAGATGATGAAGGAAGGAGATAGGCACGACAAAGAACTAGAGTTCAAAGACTTTGTTGCGCGTGTAAAGTGCCGAAAGGGATTGAAGACAATTGGATCCAAGTATTGGATGACAATGCCTAAATGTGGATATCTCTTAGCGGACGCTTTGAATTGCGTGGTACATTTCTTTGTTCCTCCTAGGTATGGACATTCTTATACGTTTACACCTACAAGGACGGTTTGCGAAGAATCGGTTAAAGATAGAAGAATTGTTATGGCATTTGTGAATGAGATGCATTTTATCGGTTTAAGAGTAAAGAGGGATTGCCCATTACCTCCGTTGGATGGTTGGAACGATTACTTCCCAGATAATCATTGTAACGATTGGTTGAAACAATATGAGACCAACATGTTGGATTGGGATCGCGTCATGAAGGTGGATTTCCGGAAGGCGATGGAATTGGTTTCCTCGGATGATGAAGATCAATGATTGTTATGTTTGAAAGATGTATTTTGGAAAGCCCTATTTGTACATGTTTTTTTTGGAATTTTGTGGAAAATACTGTGAAGTCTAAAGCTATAATCGGTAGTTATATTTTTAATATATCAACCGATTATACAAGCTTTTGTAAACAGACTCAATCAATATTATAATCGGTTATTAACTTTTTGAATTTATCTTCCGATTAAAAGGCTGATAAAACAACTGAAATTTTTTCCTTAATCGAGATTACATATTATATAAACATCCGATTGACACCAAACTCGACAAAAATAAACTGTAAATTTTCCCCGTGAATCGGTAGACAACATATTGAATAAACTTCCGATTGTCACCATAGTCTGACAAAAAGCTGAAAATCTTCCTGAATCGGTAGACAACATATCGCATAAACTTCCGATTGTCACCAAATTCCGACAAAATAGGTGAAAATCTTCCTGCAATCGGTAGACAATATAAAATAATAACTTCCGATTGTAACCATCAATCAACATTTATACTTGTTACTTACGTACTTCAGAATTCATAACTTCCATCATAAGTGAATTCTTCACCCTTTTCCACTAAGTACTGTCTTTTTGCGAGTGTCTCCTATATAAACAAACATAAAATAATGTCAACTTCGTTTTAGTAAGAAAGATTAAACACCCGAGCGTTATACTTACAAATTGTTGGATCGACAAGCTTAAGTGGCTAGTGTTAAACATCCTCTTTTGTATCGTTATGTAATCATTTACCCCTTTTTGGACAAGTCGGAAACGATCATGAACTTGTTGGAGTGATCTTTGCTTTGGATTTCCATACTCTCGCACAAATTGGCTATATACCCTCGCCCAAAAGACTTCGGGTGTTAACCTTCCCGCTATGACATCTTCACGTCTTGTTTCACGATACCATGTTTTCACAATGACCAAATCTTCATCTCATACAAACGTTGCCATGCTTGTAAGTTGAGATATACAATGAATTCACAAGAGTAGACGATGGAAAATATATTTGTAGAATACACAATGCTATATATGTGTTGTTTGGTGCATACATAAGAAGAGTTTACCCTCCTTATATAGATGAGAGTCCCAACGTCTCTTTTTTTTGAAAATATGGCCGTTGATGCGTACTTTTACAAGATCTGATCAAATTGCGTACAATTATTACACACAATCGGTAGTAAATGTTTGAACAAAGAATCCGATTATTTGTAATCGGTAAATATGTATTGTTATATGCTTCCGATTATAGGATGTTTTGTCAACAGAGTTCCCAGTTTCATTAGAGTAGTATAATCGGAGGTTTATAAATATGTATTATCAACCGATTGTGTTTGGTTTTCGAGGCACGGCTAGTTTCTTTTGAACGAACTAGCGTTGGAGTATAATCGGTAGTTACATCAACAATTAAAACTTCCGATTTTCATAAATATTTTGAAATTCATAACAATATCACCTACACATCATCATAATTTTACATTGAACTCCCTCAATTCTATTACAAGGTATCGTGATTAGCGTCGTGGACGTGTTGGACGATTCCTAAACGGATTAAATCTTTCCATCGCCCTAAGGATTCTAAAATGAGCTTCATAACTAAGCTTGATCTTTCCATCTCCGCCATTCCCCGAGAGATCGTTCTATAACCTCATCATTGGTTTCACCCCTCAATCGATATTGATTCACAAGATAAGTTAAATGGACGAATTCTTGGACGTGTCCATTTATTGAACCAACTCTACAGAAAAGATCAGCGGAGTGACGTTTGTTTGGGTTACGGTGTCGTCGCAGAATTTTTCGTGAATTTTCCCCAAATAACTCATACTCATTATGCCTCCTTGCCTGCGTTCTTCTCCTCATCTCGGATAGAATTGAACATAGCGCCTACATAAAGATAAATCTTCTTCGATCGTGAACTCCGTAGGATTAATGAATGGTTGGGCCATTATGTTGAAGATGATGTTGGAGCGAGTTTAAAGGTATTTGTGTTCCATAGAGAGTAAAAGGATACAATCCTTATATAGAGTTTAGAGTTCCAACGGCTTTATTTTGTTGGGGCATATGTATAATCGGTAGTCAAATGAAGTATTATGACTTCCGATTATACAAATTGCCCCAAATTTTGTTTTTAAAATGTCATTTTTTTCGAATTTGGGAACTATATTAATCGGTAGCTAATAACCTACCGATTATACAAATGCCCCAAATTTTGTTTTTGCGAAATGTCATTTTGTTCGAATTTGGGAACTAGAATAATCGGTAGTTAATAAAGCTTCCGATTATACAATTGCTCTAAATTTCTTTCTTGGCGAAATCACCAATTTTGGGTATTTAGGAGCTACTATAATCGGTAGTCTAGTGAGGTTATTTTTCCTACCGATTAATAAAGAAGCAAGATACGCGCTTGGCACAAAATCGATATAATCGGTAGTATAACATAGTTACTAAGCTTCCGATTGCGTTGTTATAATCGGGAACAAAATAGCTTCCGATTGTGTAAGGGCATTAACGTATTCTCCGCGTTTTTGGACATCCCTTAACGGTGTATATGGGTTGGGAATAAAAAAGTCGCCCCTAATTCTTTTGGGGTCGCCCCTAAAAATGCCAGGATAAAGAGTGAAAAGTCAGTGATCTAGTTTTGTTTCTTGTCAGCACGCCCAAAACGCGTTACACACCTTTGGAGAAAAAGAGGTGCCCCAAAGCTGCTACATGGGCGGCACACACTAATAACCTACCGACTCTGATCAACTCTACCTCTACTCTATTAGAGTGGGAAGTGACAAATGAGAAAAAACATGAGGTGAGTAGACACTCTTATCTCGAAAATGTTTTGGGGAAGTGACAAAACTCTACTCTACTACAGACTCTTATCTCATGCCTACTTAAATTTATCTACCTACTACCAAGTTGAAGAACACGTACACATGCCTACTTAAATTTTGGCGTGATACCTGTCACTATAATTTGTCCATGGGACATCAATATGCCTACTTTGTCCATGCACACGGTACTGGATGGGTTGCATATAGTGACTAATCACAACTATTTTTGTCCAGATAATTGACGAGTGTCCTACTACCTAGTTTTTTCCCCTAGGACCAAGATGATAGTAATTCACGATTTATTGTTGGTACGTCTGTATGTCGAACATGTCCATCAAATGGCGGGTCCCACGAATCAACTTTTCAACAGATAAGAAGATCTATTTATTTGCTTGTCCATCAAATGGCGGGACCTCCTCCAAACTGATGTAATTGTGAACCTTAAAATCCAATGAAGGATTTTGATACTAGTAGATTGGTGTGCGCAGACCAATTTATATTATTTTATCCTAACAATAAGGACCAAAAGAGCAGGATGAGAAGGCAACTTTTGATCCAAAATCGGTTTTTTTATTCTTTTTTTACTTTCACAATTTTCAAGAAGTTAATGTTGAAAAAGCTAATGGTAGACCAAATTTTCTTTACATCCATAAAATTTTCTTTACATCCATAAAATTGGAAAAAGCTAATGGTAGATCAAATTTCATAGTCCAATTGTGGACCAATAAAATCCAACCATCCAACAAAATTTTGCAGGCCCCACTAACACCTTAAAACCCCACCCCTATCAAATCCTATGGTGGAGGAGAGGTAGACCAAATTGGTCTACCTCTAATGGTCCGCGCCTAGGAAGGTCACATAAAATTGCACACAAGGTCTTACTAGAAACGAAAATCAAATAACCACACAACAAACGGTACAGCTTAGCTACCAAAAAAAACAAAAACAAAATCCAATTCAATAATAAAAAATACTGATCCATCAGTGAAAGATATGACGAGACAACTCAAAGAGTCATGAGTAAAGGCCTGCATTTTTCTCTTTCTCTCTGTTCTTATTGGTTTCTTACTTCACTCTTATCTATTCTACCCACTTTTGTACCTCACTGAGGAATTCATCTTCACTTTTTTTTATCATTTAGCATAAAATTGGACGTATTATTTATTTCTTTTTATTATTATCCCAACATCACTTGTTAAAATCTGGTACTCTACTCCCTCTCCCTGTGTTTTTCATTTGGAGAGAAAATCTGGTACGACTAGAGAGAGATAAAGAAAGAAAGAGACAGAAAACAGACCATGAAATCACGGATAGAAGACTAAATATAGTTTATTTACGTGATAATAAAAAGCAGAGACTATGATGCATATGAGAGAGATAAAGGTTGAGTGTGAAGTGATGGATGGAATCAGTCTACTCCCTCCCCCTGTTTTAATTAATTCTATGAAGTGTGAAGTGATGGTCTAATCGGGTAATCTACTCCCTCTCCATGTGTTTTATTATTATCTTTTAGCATTAAGGGAATGACAAATGCTATCCCGCACCATTTTGCGGGATACTATCCCGCTCAAGCGGCTTCTACCGTTAGATGATCGAATCAACGGTTGGATTCGCGTTTAGGAAAGGACCCACCACTTTCAGAAAAGGACCATCATTTCCCCTAAAGGGTTCAAGGTTGTTGGATCTGGGTTTTAACGTGATCGAACGGCAAAGAAACCGTTTGAGCGGGATAGCTTTCCGCAAAACGGTGCAGGACATCAATGCTCTTAGGGAATTAGTCTATATATTTTAGCACGATACATTTGCAAGTCTAGACAACAACTACGTAACGTGTGGTGGCGAGGAAAAGAACCTTCACGAAACCCAAAACCATCAAAAGAGTAGGGGAACAGGTTTGCTATAGAGGCACTGGAAAAACAGATGGACATGACACTGCTCGGAAAAGTTATGATAAGATAACATATTGTGAGTGGTATACCGTATCAAATAGTTACTACCATATCTTTAGTTGTGTGTAGCAATATCAAATATCCTTACACCCAAGGTTTACATCTCTGTTTCAGTCATTGACTGATTAACATGGTTTCGTACGACTAATTGACACCCTCAGTCACTTATCTTGCAACATTTTCCAGGTCCAGCGTTGCTGGGACCTTTTAGCTGGACATTGCATTTTCTTGCTCATACAACAAAACCAATAATTTCAACAGAAAATAGATCAAGGATTACAGGTATTCACCCAAGGCATCTAATAGTAAGGACACAAGATAAGCAATGAAAATAACAAAAAGATCGATATCAATTCATATCAATGATATAATCCACCACATAAAAAAACAACAGGGAGAAATAGCTGGATATAATCTATAAATGCAATATAGAAATAAAATTCTCCTAATCTCATTTTTTTTTCTTTTGTTTGCAAGTAGTGGCATAATGACCGGGCTGATGACAGATAGAACAACCTCGCATTTTGCTCAATTTCCTAGATTTCTCAGAGACACACCTGATGCGATCTCCCTTCGGACGACCTTTGCCTCTTCTTGTATTGGGATTCAATACTATACGCGCAGCAACCCTCTCCGGGACATTCCAATATTCTGAACTCAAGGTTGGGTAAATTGCAGGTGCATACATTGATCGCCATTTCCAAGTTTGGTAGTATTCTCCACAAAGAGGGACTATGTCCAGCTTATATTTCTCACATACCGCAAGGACGTGTGGACACGGCAAATGCTCGTAGTTGATCACTCGGCAGGTGCAAGACTTCTCCGAAATGTTGACTTGGTGCTGATCATTGATACCACGCTCGATGACCTCGTACTTATGTTCGATGATACGGAAAGACGAAAACAATTTTGCCAGTTCCCACCTTTCTTCTAAATTTTTTTCGGCATACGGAGTCAATGGAGGCGTCCAACGAAGAGATTTTTCTCTGAGTTCCTCGAACCATTCCATCAGGGATCTCCGAATAAAATCAACTAAATGACAAATGGGCAGATTTTTAGCCTTTTTAACTTTTGCATTCCAACTCTCGCTTATGTTAGTAGTCATCAGAGTAAAACGTGCTCTTACAGCCTCCACCCTGGACCACCTATGCTCCCCAATCTCCTGTACATACCTTACTGCTGCGAGGCTTTGTTTTAAAAAATCTTTCATAGCATTGTTGTAATGACAGGGAGTGTATGCTTTGGCAGCTATGATAAATGAATTCGCCGCGTCGCCGTCGTGAAATTTCTTAAGGAGATTTCCTGCAATGAAAAATATCCAATTAGCATACCGGAGTGCTGAATATGCAAAAGCAAAAAAAAAACATAAAACAACTCATGATAGTGAGAATTAAATATAAGGTTGTGTTGTTTAGTACGTTTAATATGGTAGGCGCAAAAAACATGGCACACAGCAGGATACCGGTTCGTCATGGCTCTATGAATGTGATCCGATCTATCTGAAACCACTACAAGATCTGAATTCTTCTTCAAATATTCACTCCCAGTAACATCAAACAATTTTTTAATGAACCAATCCCACGAATCATCATTCTCGAGAATCGACGATGCCAAACGCTCTTTGGATATATTTCTTCATTAGAATCCAACCCTATGGTCGACGGTAGGACTCCAGCCGCGTTCCCCGATAAGGTGCGTGCCATCAACGAAATGGTCGCTCTCGAGAAATTCTTAAATCCATCAAGACATACTCCTAGTGCCATGAAATAATACACAAACTCATTCATAGAATTCGTTTCGATACATGTAATGATCCAGGGTTATTATGCTCAAGCACGTAACTATAACTAAAAAGGTGCGATATGATTCATCCGTCGTACCTCTCAGTCGCTTCGGTTCAGCGTTTACAACCGGTGTGGCCACGCATGAATCGATTGTTATACCATGTTCGCGAAGCATGTCTCCTCTCAAATCATTAGGTGTATACAGACTATCACACTTGCCAAAATCGACTCGAACGGTTTGCCATGGCACGACCCATCCCTTTTATAGCATACTTAGGGTCCGTCTTGTTCTTGCTCTTATCACAAGTGTGTTTTAGGTTCTGTGCCTTTGATTACCCACCGGTCAAGAGACTTCCCCGCGATGCCCGCACATACCAACCGCATGTGGATCCTTGCACTGGAAAGAAGACTCGGTTATTGTTGGATGGTTTGGCTACGTACTTGAATGATCCTTTTATTGAAGCAATTTTCAAGCTAATATGCGACTGTTTTTGGTTTTGAAATGGTTACCGGGCCGATATCGTACTTGACTTTATTTGATCTTTGGGGTAGGAGAACTAGCGGGTTCAATATGTGGAGTTGAGTCGGCATCATGAAGGTGGGATATTTCTTGGCAACTGTAAGGTTCTCAAAGATCATGAAGTCAGGGATATTTCTTGGCAGTGCAGGGTTATCGGCAGCTATTAGACGTCTCCTCACGATTCCGGGCCTTCTAGGGCTGAAAAAAATTATAATTCATATTATTAAAACTTAGCTTACTGTAGACGCATAAATTATGCACCAAATTCATATTAGTTAAACCGTTCCCAGTTGAACCCATCTACGTGACAAAATAGGAGAATATATCCACAACAAGATAACAGCTAGAGGAGAAAATAACTAACCTACGCCACCGTGCAATCTTCGTTGTCGGGTTGATTCTTGGGATCATCACCGTCGAAGGAACCGACTTTGCCATTGCAGTGAGGAGTTAACGGGGTCACGACCTTGGGCAAAACGGCCATTCCAATAGGAGTTATTGGGGGAGAAACTACTTTCAATTCTTGTGGAGATGGTACTATGAAAAAACTAGACGTTCCATGTACCTCGGAAACATAATATTTCAGAGCTTGTTCTCCGGTAATGATAAACCGCATTTTTAATCCTCGTAGTCTGCAACCCGATGCCCGGCCGTAGAGGTCAAAAGCAGGTCCGTGCGAGAAACCAATTACCCCAAGTGCCTGGTTCTTCACATCTTCAACGGTGTATTCATCGGTACAAACGGTTGTTTGTAACGTCCCATCGTAGTAATCGTTTCCTCCTTTCTTCACCCATTTTCCGTTGTAATGAATCAAAATAGTTTTGGTTTTACTTGTCATTGGGGGAGGAGGAATTATGATTCAAAAACACCTGCAACACAAGCATAGGATTAGCTCAACCAGTAAGTTTGAGACCATGACTACCATTTTAACTACAGTTGGTTCAGGTTGTTCAAACACCAAACCAAATTAAAGAAAAGAGAAACAATGTTTACTGTAAAGAAACATATTGCGCCCTAAATCCATTTTCTACATGCATCTGTATATATTTTATTCATCATGTTCTAAGTATGTATAGCTTCTGAATCATTTTGACAAGTTGAATTTGATCTGGCCAGTGGAACCGGTAGATGAAACGGTCAGACGATATAATGCACACAAAAAGAAGAAGAACAATAAAAAAAAAAAGTAAGTCGAGACACAAATGTAAGATCAAGCTAACCACCTCTGCTAATTTATGAAATACAGTTGAACACACTCACTCACTGATCACTCTCTCTAACTAATACACCTATGAGTTTTGGGTAATATTTTCGCATATACTCTGACATATTTCCACCGTTACACACTACCTTTGGGCATGTGGGAGGACCTGTGAAATCATTAGAAATAAAAACTAAGAAGTGTATTGGGATACAATCAAAAAAATCTTAAGAGTCGTTTAATGTGGGTGGTGGTGAGTCTACTTGACAGACGACAGAACTACCTACATTGTTCAAAGACAATGACAAGTGCAAAATGTGGTCACTAGGGCGGATGCATGACCCAACCGGGCTGCGCCATATGTTTTTTCTTCATCCGTATTCAATGCTCTAGGAAATCACCCACACTCCACTAATCTATAGAAAAATCTAAACTACCACTATGTATTGTACGTAAACTAGAAAACCGAGCAGTGAGCATCAAAGGTTAAGTTGAAAATCATGGTGATCATCGAGGACCCAAATAGTCATAAAGATGCACAACATGTGAACTGAACCATATATAATACTAGTGACATTCATTCATATTGCAAGGACAGCAGAAATAAGAAAGAAGTCTTGATAATTCAACCCCATACCTTTTTTCGTGATTCTGGCTAGTTGGAATGGCTGCATTCACCTCATTTGCTGTTTGGACACGCTGTGATATGTCCAAAAGTCCTCCAACAGGGCAATCATAAGCATTATTTAATGCTAACAACGCAACTGTTTTCTCTAGCTATTCAAGAAAGCTTTGCTGCAGAACACTTAAGATTGGTTAAAGATTAGTAAACAAATATTACATAATTCGAAGAAAAAAAAATGCTAAAGTTTCTAATACATATGCATTCCAAAAAATTCAAGGGATTTATCATCTGAAATGAGATAAGAAAAAAGAACTAACTGTTCGATTTCGAACATATAAAGCGACAATAAACATATAAATAAGGAGAATATTTGTTACATTTTCTTCACCCCTTGGAGCAAGTTCCGCCAGAGCAAATTTCAGAGCTTCTTCTTTTTTTCCTTTGCCTATCAATTTTATTAACTTTTGTTGTTGGAGAAGAAAAAATAGTCGTGGGTTTATATCCAATATCTACATAAAGAAGGCAGAAAGTCAATGGAGATTTACTTCAGATAAGCCATAGAATTATGTGAAATTAACATCCAAAGAAACATTAAGTAACTATAACAGTTTCGTCAGTTTTGAGGTGATAAGAAATGTGTGACCGGCTAGATATGTGGCCGTCGGGTTTTTGATTTTTTCATGAGAGAACCCTAGTGGAAAGTAAATGTGAAAAACAACTAGCTAGGATCATGTAACAGCTGTTGAAGCTTACCCCGACAGAAATTCCAATGGTATAAAAGTGGAACAACAGAGTTACAGGTGTTATGCGCGTATGATATAACATATCAAAGAGAACTGAGAAAAACAAATATTAGCAGCTCTTTTTCTGGTGCAAGCTCAGCTGGACTAAGACATATCATATCGGGAACATACGATAACTATGATTGTATACAAGAAGAAATATTAGATCAAGTTTGTCTTCTACAGATTAGCCTAGTTAGTAAACAGTAACACATCGCCTAAAGAAGACAAAGCAATTTCACACTAACTTATATGCCAAATGAGTAGGAGAACCTTGGTCACTCAACAGATACACATTTGTTTAGGATTCTTCGCAAATGGAGATCGCCAAGAGCTAAAATTCTGAATAACTACTGTGAGCTTATGGATGGTGTGGCACAACTACAGGATGAGGATTCACACTTGTGTAAGAAAACTGGTCAACATATTCACAAGACAATCAGGTTTACCGATCTTCTCATATATAGATTTTCAAAGGCTAAGCTTCTAAAGGAACCACTGTAAGCTAATTGAAAGTGTGACACAACCACTCATATATAGATTTTTAACTTAAGTCAAAGCTACAACCAGAATAAAAAGTTGAACAGATATTTCACTTAAAATGCAATGCTCAAGATATAACAAAACAATTGTTGAAACAAATATTTGGAAACCAACATAGGTTTTTATGAAAAATAGCTAACCATACCTGTCAATCAGGGAAATCCAAACCATAAGGTATCTCATATAGAATACAAAGTCGGTCTATATAATTATAAGATTCAGGGAGAATGAACGAAAGCGAGAAATAATGTAAAAAGAGAATCAAACATACCAAACCATTTCGGACACGGTCCAAAATCGATTTATGTATACAATCTCAACTACTTCTTATGGAAATCAAACAAAACTATGATTTAGACATTCCATCAAACAAGTAACAATCACATCCAAAAATGATGAAACAAATCACTACCCACTTTTTAAATGATCGAATTGACCTGCTGTAAGAAAATTGGTCGCCGACTAAACCATACTCGATGAAATTGACCAGAGCTTTGATGCTCACAGTGAAGATGATGACCGCTCGAACCCTTATGAAAAATGTTACCAAAAATGAAAAATTAAAGATGACCCGAGCTAATTTAAACGTAAACCACTTAAAAATCTTGATTGGAGAACCCACAAAATTAACGGTATGACTAACTTTTTCATATAAACCTAATTTGGATAATACTAAAATTGAAGAAAAATGTAGATTCAAAAAACCCTAATTAACAGTGTTACAGAAATTGAGCTCGAGATTCCGATTCAAAAATAAGATTACGCTTTCATGAACATCAATTTTTAGGTCTGGCGATCTTAGTGGTGACAGTCACTATATCATCGAAGCCAACACAAGAAGATGGACAAGCAAAAGATGAAGAGATTATAGAACGAGAGGAGGAAGAAAAGTGTGATGTTGGTCGTCCCAGACGAAGAAGAAGAGGCAGGAGATGGAGATGGAGATGAATGAGGAACTTAAGGAAGATGAAATGAGAGGGGAGTGAGTGAAGTGTTGAAGAAAATGTAAGAGTGTGCATGTGTGAAGCAAGTGTGGTGTCAGACAAAATGTGCTCACAAAACATGTCTATGGGGGCACATTACGGGAAAGATTTACTATGTACAAGTTCTGTTGTGCGCACATTTCTGGGTTCACATTACAAGAGAGGGTGTGCGTGCAGTTTGTGTGACAGAATGTGCTTACAAAACATGTCAATGGGTGCACATTGCAGCGCTGTTGTGCAGACGATGTATAACAATGGGCGCACATTGATTATTCCCTATTGTGTACCCAATGACTCATTAAATTAAAAAATGACTAATCATATTGGGTACACAATATAAACCCAGTGGGTACACATTCAACACAATAAAAAATGATTATATTGTATTGTGCACACAATGTAAACCCAATGGGTTCACATTCTCAAAAATAAAAAATGGTTATTTTGTATTGTGGACACAATGTAAACCCAATGGGTTCACATTCTCAAAAATAAAAAATGATTATTTTGTATTGTGCACACAATGTTAGGAGATGGGTACACATTTGATCAATTAGAATATTAATAACCATCGTACCTTTTTCAAATAGTTTTTCAAAAAATAATAAAATATTATAATGTGCAGGACTTAGTTGTCATAACAATATAACTCAAGGATAAAATAGGTAAAAAAAATCCATGAAACATTTTTGGGAATTTTGAAAAAATTGAACATTTTTAGGAAATAGGTTTCCGAAAACAACACTTTTGGCCATTAACCCCAACTTATCAGACCAAATCATGCCATACCAACAAAGTAACAATCCACAGAGTCCCCAAATTTAATAATTCATGATCTTGTTTATTAACTTTTGTTGGCATTCTCTTCCATTAAGTTTTCTTAGTGATAATCTTGAATACAGATAGTAATCTTATAATTCGGCCCAAGAATTCTAACGTTTGAGTCCAATATTGAGTCATTCTTAGCTTTCTTGGACTTTGTCACTGGAGTATCACAGGCTTTACAATACATCATGTTTGCCTTATCCAATAATTCTAATGTGTACTTGATCGGTGTTAAAATAATTGAATCAACAGATCTATGTGCCTCAATGCCTAAGAAGTAATTCAAATCACCTAAAAGCTTCATAGAAAATTAGTAAATTACTTACTCAATGCAGCATTTAAATCATCAATAAGAGTAAGAGAACTTCCTGTAAGTAATATGTCACCGAATATAATAGAAGAACCATCATTTCTGACCGAGTTGTAAACAGAAACATGGAATGGTCACAAACTGACAAGACAAAACCATAAGAAACCAGAAAAGAGGTAAATCCATGAAACCAGGCTCTTGAGGCATATTTCAGGCCATAAAGAAACCTCTTGAGATGGCAGATATGATCAGGATAGGCTGGATTGATGAATCCTGGCGGTTGTTTCATATATACACTCTCAAAGAGATGACCATGCAAAAAAGCGTTTGAAACATCTAATTGCTTAACTAACCATGATTAAAAGCTAGAGTCACCACAACTCTAACAGTTGTAGCCTAGACCACCGGCTAAAAGTTTCCAACTTTCCATATAATCTATCCCATCTTGTTGGATATAACCCTGAGCAACTAGCCTAGACTTAAGTTTCTCTACAGTGCCATCAGATTTAAGCTTTACCTTATATACCCATTTACAGCCTAGCAGAGGCTCTGATTTTACATATTCCCAGGTCCCATTCTGTTTTAGGGCATCACATTCGTCCTTCATAGAACCAACCCACTCTTCAATCTCACATGCTTCTTTATATGTCTTAGGCTCAGAGAAATTGGTTAACAAAGATGTAAAATCAGAGGAAATTGGATGTTTGGAAGAATGCTGTAACTGTGTAAGACATGATCTGGAAAAGATTAGGTCTAGAAATGCCTCTCATACATCTAGTTGTTAAAACAGAAGACTTGGGCAAACAATATCAGAAAATTCTGGTAGAGAAATCAGAATCAAAGGAAGATTCTGATTTCTCGCAAAAACTCGCAAAGTGGAGTAATTGGGTAGAGTATGAAAAAGGACTTCAAAAGGAGATTCGAAAGATATAAAAGTTTAGTTGGTGTACGTAGCAGTGACAAAAGCATCATACCAATAGAATTTTGGACAAGAAGAATGGAAAAGTAAAGTATTTCCCATCTCGGTAATGTGACGATATTTTCATTCTGCCAACCCATTTTGTTCAGGGGCATTTGGACATGAAAGTCTAATATGAATGTCATTTGAGTCTAAAAATTGTTTAAATGGTCCCTTAGCAAGCTCACATGCATTCTCAGTTTGAAGCAAAAGAAATTGTCAGAAAATAAAATTTATTTCAGTTAAAGTTTTGAAGTGCGAAAAACAGGGAAGAGCATCAGTCTTCAACTTCATAGGATAACTTAATAGAATCAGAATTCAAAGTAATGCATTTGATAGAATTCAAATGTTGAACAATTTTCATGGAGGGATGACTTAATAAATTATGCCAACGAGATGGAGATGCAACAAGATTAGAATAAAGTGTAAAATGAGCAGAATGATTTGAAGGAAGAGTAGTGATGGGATACAAATTGGTAACCGTATATTCCCTGAGCTAAAACACCATGTGTATTCAAGTCCCTAATCTCATAGCTCCATGGATCAAACACAAAATAACAACAGTTTTCTTTAGTGAATTGTGCAACAGAAAGTAAGTTTTGTTTCATGGCTGGCACCAGTACTACATTCTCTAACTTATTGGGCCGACCGAGCGAAGCGAGGGAGGACCTTTATATGGCCACTTTTTTGTAAATTGTAAGTCATCAATTGACAAAAAAAAAGATTGGATTTTGGTGTCCCAAATTGATTTCAATCGACAATGAAATGACTAAAGAGCCCCTCCATGTTTCAATTTCTCACTAAAATTGGCGTAAATATGACACAAAATGAAGGGTAATGGAGTAAATTTCACGGGCAAAAAAAAGGACACGGAGGTTGGAAATGGTTTAATTGTTTAGGGGCAGTTTAGTAAAAACAGTGGTAAAATGAACCAAAGGTTGCGGGTTCGAATCCCGGCCACCTCTTATTCAATTTAATTCTTATTTTCCTTTATTTCTTCTTCTTCCTCCTCTCGATTTCTCTGTAATTTCTTCACCACCATCTCTGGATCTCTGCTACGATATTCCTTCACCACCACCTCCGTCGTAACCAGCACCACCACCTAAACATCATACACTACACCCCAGCAAGGAAGCAACACCACCACCACCAATACATTCTCAACATTCAGATTCATCTTCTTCAATTGTCACCACCACCGGCCTCTCCCTTCGACCTCCGTCAATTGCTTTGAGACTAGTTTCTTCTTATCCTTCACGACGACTGTAATCTCTCTCAAAATTGGTTATGTCGATCCAAGGTACAAATGTTATTACTTCATTAAGCACTTCAATTATCTTTGATTCATTCTGTGATAATCAAAATTAAGTTGGATCTGTTAATAAGTAGGAATCTGATTCTCAATTGAGTTTGAGGAATCATCAGAGTCAAAGGGTTTGTTACTTTTGTTACTAATTAGTGTGTATCCTTTCGCATGATTGATTGTAGGATGAGAAATTGGAATCTTACATTATTATTGGGTTAGGGTTTAGGTTTTTGAGATCAGTGTTAACATTTGATCTTCTGGTTTCGTGATATTGGGAAATTGGGAATTGCGAGGAAGGGGGTCTTGACTTCTCTATATAATCTGATTTTATTGTTGTTGAAGATTTGAGTGAAAAGGTGAAGAATAGATGTATTCAGTGGAGGGTGACAACTCGTCCGCTACTCTTGCTTTTATGTTAATAGAGTGCACTGAAAAATGAGTTGGTAAATGTATGTGTAGCATACATGGGAAGTCTCTTTTCTGCCCCCTTCAGAAACTGTTCCAGTAACTGGTGCTTGTTGTGGGTTGTGTTTTGAGCAAATGGAAGTATTAGCCTGAGATTAAAAGGGAAAGAAGGAAATGTAGATGGTGTCGTGGCTTAATTCCAGTTGCAGTCGAGTCCATGGTGGTGCTGTGGCTTAGGGCAATTGAGCAATCCCTTACAAGAATACCTTAGTTTCATTAAGATTGTTTGGAGAAAAAGATACAAAAACAATGGAATCTGTGAAAGAGCAAGTTCGGGTGAGGAGACGAAACGAGGTGAATTGAAGAAGCGCGAGAACAAGAAGAAATCTCTAGGTAAGTGTAATGATAACAACCCTTATCGATATTATAAGTATTTTACGAATCTTTCATAGCTATGTTTATTGTGCATTTTGTGAGTTACTTTAGTTAATCTTAATGGAGATCTATTTGATTATTAATGCTGAGCCAATATCCTTGTTACTTTATTAGTGTTGTCATTTCGAGATTTATTGTGTGATTTTGAGTTGCTGAATTTGTTAAGTTGAAGGAAAACAGTGCTTTGGATAGGAAAGCAACAAAAAAGTTGTGCTCGTTAATACTAGCCGGCAGAAGCTTGTTATACTATATGCAAAGGGAATGATGTTGTTCAGAGAGAGAGGAAATGTCCCTGTATTTTCTTGCACCTGAACTATTAAGTTGTCTCACACCCTTTGTTGATCGGTACGTCATTACCACAACATGTCTATGGAGACATGCTTGAAATGTGGATCCCAAACCTCATTTATTCTACTTTCTCCATGTTTTGGTCCTTGACATTTTTCTTAGGTGTTAGCATTAGACCCCCATGATATATCCCCAGGTACGTACTTCATTTTGTTTTTGTGTTTTTTTCTTTCTGGTTGTTTTTGGCGTGCTGCTCATCAAGGGATATTGTTTCATTTTTTCCGTTTTTTCTTGTGGCCATATTTTGTTTGTTGGATATTACATAATAAGAGTTTCTATGGCTGATTTTATTTGGCATCACAAACACCATAATTTGAAACAGATTCTTGCTTTAATGGAGAGGTAAAACCAAACACTCTACTCAATGTTTGTGATGCTTACTTTGGATTCGGGGAAAAATGGCCTGAACCATGGTGGTGATGTGGCTTAGGGCAATTGAGTTCATAGAGTCCATGCTTACTCTGCAATTCGAGTCCATGGTGGTGTTGTGGCTTAGGGCAATTGAGTTCATAGAGTCTTTATGTGTTTTTATTTGGTGCTGCAGAAAATGGCCCTGGCCCGAGACAGATGGTGAGCTGAAATTGCAGCCAAAGCTACGGAATTTACCATTCTTCTTGCAATGGAATTGAAGCTATGGTTGGTGTGTAGTAGGGAAATGCTTGATGGTGATGGAAGGAGGAGGAAGGCCACTTAATGTGCGGGAGTTGTTGTTGTGTCTTTGCGGTTGGAATACGAGGCACTGGACGAGAGGATGGGTTGTTGTTCTTTGTTGCGGTTTGGTTGGGTTTTGAGATGAAACGATTAAGGAAATTTTCGAGAGAAAGTTGTGTTTGTAGCTGGAAGTGTTGAATTGGTGGCCTTGCGATTGCAGATGTTAGTTTGTGTTCATAGGTTTGAGCTCGTGGAGGAGAAACTTGGAGGTGAAGATTGAGAAGTTACAGGACCAGCACAACACAGCCAGACCGGTAGATAGAAATCTGAATCCGTGCAATCACATAGTGGTGTCATTTCGTCAAGTTCTTCGGTCGGCCCTCCCACCGTGGCAACGGTTGTACTAGTAACTAGCTGTAGAAATTTTCAATGTAAATAAACCAGTTTGAGCAATTAAGAGTGTCTTACCATTGCCGACAACAACCCCGGCCTGTCCATGATATGTAGAACTATCCTGGAACACAGGTTTGATCTCCTGTCATATGCCTCGAAGCCCCTGAATCAGAAATCCAAGTTGTAGAAGGAGATGCACTAGACAGATCATTACATATTGCTGCAGAATTGTTAAATTCCACTGAAGGCTTGTTGTACATTATGAACACCAGAAGCACCAGAATCACTACTTGGTGGGGATGATATCGAAAGAAACACCTACTGGCATAGTGACCCATCAGAAGCATCACCACTAGCACTTGTAGAACCAACTCCATTCTTGAATACAGAACCATCAGATTTAGCAAAACTACCATCATTCTTGGAGAAAGTACCACTATTCTTGAAATTCTTGTTCTTACTCCTAACAGATTCTCCAGAATTCACATTCCTACCATAAAAAGCTGCAGGATTAGAAGAACCAAACATAACATTAGAATCCTGATCTTGATCATGTAACCACTGCTCATCACTCGACAACCTAGCCTTAAGTTCAGCATAATGAAAGGAGTTTCACGATTTTGTGCTGATATTACTAATGTATCATATACCCTTCCTAAGCCATTAAGCACATACATCATTAGATCTGAATCAGATACTCTCTCATTGATTCCAGCTAAAGAATCAGCCTTGACTTCAATTTATGGCTAGGAGGAATATGTTAATTCCACCAGTTTGATTCCAAGCATTTTGAGGGTTTTGATTATTGTTCATTTTAGCTCTAGTATTCAGCATCGAAAAAATGAAGAACAATTATCAAGATTTGAGGTTTCTTGAAACAAAAAAAAAAAACACAAAAAAAAAACAAGGAATGAAGAAAAGAAAGAAACTCGGGTAAACTGAATCAAATTGAAGAAGAAAAAGATAAGATCTGAAAGATATTGAAACGTATTTGAGATGAAACCAGAACTCTGTTGAAGAAATTTTTGGAAAAAATTTCAGAAATTTTGACCTGGACCGCACCTCAACTGCAGAAGGATGAGCAAAAACTTGATGGCATACAAACACATAAAAAAGAGAATCTAGAACATCCACATTGGTTTTATTAACCTGGTTCAACTACAGAATAAAATAAAAAGACCTCAGAAGTTCAGAAGAGATGAAGGTTCGCAGAAAGAATGAGAAACATGGAGATTGTGACTCCACACTCACATCTCTCAACTACCTCTTTGAAAGAATATCGAATGATTGGCCAACCCAGTAACATCATAAGGGACATAATCACGATCTTCTTTTGCAAGTACAAATACTCGTTACACATAATATAGTTAACTGAGGAAACTTCTGTTTCCTACAAAAGCAAGAAAACAAATGGGTACAGATCTGAAAGCTGTTTGAACAATGCAAAGTCAGAGCACCTAAACAGATCTGAACATCAAGATCAGATTCTGGTATACAATGATCAGACAGAGCCTACATTCACTAATGAACAAAAAAAACAGACAGATTGAAGGAACAACAAATGAATCATCAAGTCAAGCCTAGGGAAAGAGATACCAGCAACGAAGTATCAAACATAAGAATGTGATACATGGAAGAGAAGGATGTTGGTAACATGTTATGAGTTCAAAGTTTGGATTAAAAGAGTGATAAGAGTAGATATGCAAGCATAATATGGACCAAAATGCTTACATGCAGTAAACAGAAAGATGGGAACACAATCAATACAGACTTACAATATCGACGTCTGACAAACAAAATTGTAATAGGAAACATAAGCTAGAATTTAATAGTGGATTCTTAAAGGACATGTTGAAAAGCCATGTCAACAAGTCTACTCAAGTACAAACTTAATACAGCTAGTGTGGGGTATAAATTATAGTTGTACTCACCTAATCTGGTAATCCGTAAGTTCTACATACTTAGAACTTAGCTCTACTGTGTGAGCTTGAGTGAAAAGCATAGATTCATCAAACAGTAGTCCAGCACTAACACTTATGCATATAAAAACACGCATCATCATTACACAAACTGACTTTATGTATTGTAAACCATATATTAAAACCATGTGATTACCAAGCAAAAAGTGTTTAACAAAAAGGGTATCACAACTGACAACCCAAGTCAAGCCTACTAACTGCCAAGCCGCTAAAGTTTCTTTCTGTGTCAGTTTGAGCCTTTTACGCCATGGGAACTGGCAAGGCCCCAAATGACAGTCTCGAATCATAGCAATGAAAGATCCATGTGTCAGGGTAGCTCCTTTTTTACAGACTACAACTACCCACGGGGTTTAACTGAAAACTCGTCTAGTTAGAATTGCACCACCACTTAGCACTAAGGCATTGTAATTACTAAAAAGTACAGAGTGAACCTGCATATCAACCTAAAAATCTGGTTAAATGGGGCAGTATTCCTCTAACTACCTGACCCCATCACCTCAAATGCAACACACAAATAATGTGCATGTCCTTCAACTAGAAATATAAGAAGTGGTTAAATAAATTGAAAGTGTAAAGAGAGTATAATGGAGTTATATACCTCAATGTGATGAACCGATTCTCAGAACCAGAATCAAAACCCTTGCCCCTTGCTGAAATGATACCCATCTAAGCAAACTATTCCCACCATCCAAATATCCAAAATTCAGCTTAGCTTTGCATACTTTTAATTCAAATCAAGCAATACCCACAATTCAAAATCCAAAATTCGGCTAAAATTTCAGTCTTTAGTTCAAAGTTGGGTTATCCCAAATTACTAAATGAACTGATATTCACTAACTGAGTTAATCGCAACAAAATCAAACCAAATCAACAATTGATTCATTATTGAGAACAATCATCTGGTTTAATTACGGACAAGATCTGATGATGATGAATCAAAGGTTAAAATGATAGCTAATGAAACCAATGGCCATTCCTCTTGCCGTGATCGTGATGATATTTAGGGAAAAAATTACTAACCTTTCTTAAGTATGAGAATTTTCCCCCCAAAATCCTCATTATTCAGAGTCATCCGAATAATATGGAAAACATTTTTCGAAACCTAAGAATGAGAAGCAGAAGAAAGAAGATGTTCAAATTTTCGTTGGAGAGGTTCAGAGAGTAAACCTCGATTGATTGGGGGCCAGACATTTTAATTGGGGGCCATGATATTTTATTTCCACCCCAAATTTTTGAGGGGCGTATTAATCCGATATTGAAAAGACTGTTTTGCCCTTTACTAAACACAAATCTTAAAAATCAGTTAACACCAGTTAACACTAATTTGAAATCATAATTAGGCCCCCAATTCATATACCCTAAACTAAACAAAAAAAAAATCGGTTTCTTTTTTCTTCTTCTCTTCTTCTTCTCTCTTCCTCTCCTCTTCCCTCTCCACAACCACCATTAACGACCCCAAACGATTTTTTTCTTCGACCGATTCATTTGTCGATGTTAGAAGATAATCGGCGATTACCTTCTTCTTCAAACATGGCGCGTACAAAACAGACCGCTCGCAAAGAACGTCAAATCCCATCTCCTCGGCGTCAAAGGAAAGGTAATCGTGGGAAGAACCCCAAAACCCCAAAAATCGAAACCCAAAGAAGATATGGGTCCAATTAGAAGGTATGTGAAGTTAAACCCACCTTCTATGCGTTTTTTGTTGTGTTTTGATTGCGACTTTGAGTCCTGTAACCGAAATTTTGCGGTTTCGATTAAAGGGTCGTTAGTATCGTAGTGGATACCCCTAACGACTTTTCATTTGCATGTTTATTTTATGAAAAATCGTTAGCCTATTAGGTTGAAGGTGACGACCCTTATTCTGTTACTTCGGTGAATTTTGCCCTAGAATAGAGTCGTTAATCTTTTATGTTGCGAATGACGACTCTTGTTTATGACCCTTATTTATTTCCTAACGACTCTAGATGGAACTCGAGCGACCCTCTGTTCCAAAAAATTGATAAAGGGTCGTCATCTCATTTCCCCTTGAGTCGTCACTTAGGTATGTGCCTAGAGTCGTCAACCCAAATCGTAGGATCGTTATTGTCTTTTTGACGACCCTTTGTTATTTGACAGGGTCGTCAACATATTACTTTGAGTCGTCACAATAATGCTTCGAGGGCTCGGTTGTGTTTTAGATTATCGTATTGACGACTCTTGATCGATAACCATAAAGTTGATGTCTTGTTGGGTTATTTTTTGTTTTTTTGTTTCGAAACCAAATGCAGAACCAAAGGCAAGGTTCCAATGACGATAACTCCACCTTCCAAACCTCCACGCCATGATAAATTCTTACTTGCTTGGTCCATTACGCGGTAGAAGCCGAGTGAGGTATCATTTTCTATCACCGAACCAAGAGACAAAGGTGATGAGTTGTCGGATTCATCGAATCGGACTCACTGTTATTTCCGCTAGCGGTAGTGGTGAAGAAGAAGAAATCCAACAAGAGGAGATACTGAAGATCCTCCCGTACGAGGTGAAGAGGATGTAGAGAGTGACAATGATGATGAAGGTAATGTTAGTGGTGATGATGAGCAGGAAGAGGATGAAGGGGATGATGGTGGTGGTAAGGATGATGAAGAGGATGATGGTAAACAAGATGTAGAAGCTGAAGAACAGGATGCAAAGACGAAGCCGTTAAAGAGGGTTAAGAAGGATGGAACTGATATTGCACCCGGCGCGGGACACGTTCAGCTAATCGTTTGATGTTGGAGCCTCTTCGAAATGGTAAACCAAGAGGAGAACCTAGAGATGGGGGCAAAGTTCTATTTGGATATCTTGGATCGTGGGCTCATACCATCTATGAGACAATCGTAAGAATCCCAACTTTGCTTGCTATATGATTAGTTTGTTGATATTACTTTTCTAATATGTTTTTTAATACTTATTTGTTTATTTTTTGCGGGATCATAAGAATGCCGCACGTCTCTTCGAGCACCAATCTTCTTTTAAGAAAATGGAGTTGTGGCCGCTAGAAGGTGAATGTGCAAGAGTTAAAGAATATGTTGAAAACTCTGGTTTGTACAATGCCGTTGTGAACTCGTGATTGCGTATGACAAGGTCGCAGTATCTAGTTTCTGTGAAAGGTATTACGCTGAAGTTGACACATTCCAACTTCCTTTTGGCGAGATGGCATTGACTCCTGATGATGCAGAACAGATATTAGGGGTGCAGGTCGAAGGTAAATCCACCAGTGAGAATTTCAAGAGAAGGCCTAGTTGGGATGAAATTTATACATGGACCAAGAACTTGTTTGGCTGGGATAAAGAGAAGACTGATGGGCTTTTTTTGCTTGGGAGCTAAGTACCAAGAAAGAGTTCAAACTTGTGGACATTAGGCGGATGTTTGCTTTGGTACCACAGAGAAGGAAAAAAAAAGGAGGTCTCTACGATATGGAATGTCGTTATGCGGCGCGACTTATTTGTTGTACGTCCTTGCATCCGTTGTATTTCCCGACAATGAAGGTAACAGGGTGAGCGCCAACATTCTTCGGCTTTTGGACCCCTTAGAAGATGTGAACAAGTACTCTTGGGGACTGCCATAGTTGCACATCCGAATGGTCGGCTTTCCCGGGGGATCTCGCGAACGAACTTCTCAAATTAATGGGAATTTGGCTCTAATCCGTATTTGGATTGATGAAAGTTGTCTTCTTTTAGTATGTTTTTTTCCTTCGATATATTTTTATGTTTATTTGATTGTTTAAAATAGGTGTGGATTTATGATCATTTCCCCTCACCTTTGTTCAAAGACAATGAAGATGTGAAAATCAACTCAAATTGGAGCCAGGTAGTCAACGGGAACCGTTGGGTGTACTCCTAGGTTCTCGGGATAGGAACAAACCGATGCCTTGATAGAAATGCGTAAAAAACTTGACAACATCACGGCGGAAGAGGTAATCTTTAGTCCTTACAAGGATGCTAGAGTTGACGCAGTGGAAGATGTCGTGTATTACCATGGCCCTTTGTTTCACCCCAACGGTTTTTCAATGTACAATCCTTTGAGAATCATGCGTCAACTTGGGTTTGTTCAAGATTCACCCGATGAAGACGATGTACCTCCGTTCAAGCACAATTTGAACAAATGTGAGGCCCGGCAAGGCTGAAATAAAAGTGGTTTACGAACACAAATCGATGTCAAGCATTGGAATAATAGACATTTCTAGCCTCGTAGACATCACATTTTGGGTGCATGTGGATAAAGGTTACGAGGCAACAACGGATTACTATCAATGGTACGAAGGCTTCTCCCATGGTAGGGTAATACGGATCGATCGGGTTACGGGTAGGAGGACCAACAGCGCATCCACATCTTCTTCTCAAGGTGACGGTAGAGATGATACTACCATTCTTAAACTAGTGGTGAGTATTTATTTATGTAATTGTGTTATTCATTTACATACAAATATCGTCGATTCATTAGAATTGTTTTTTTAATGTATATATATAGAGGAACGAATGAAGCTTTTGTCAAGGCTTTTTGTTGCTCGGGTGACAAAGGGGGAAGTGATTGATCTGAGAAAAAGCAACGTCTGTCTGTTGATTGTTGCACGCACATTGAAAATCCCAATGCAAAGAAGATGTTTGTTTGAAATAAGCCAAGGAAGGTAAGAGGACCGGAAAACACGTGGCCGAGCACAACAAGGTGGTGAACGGGGCAAAGTAGCCAACATCATGATGAACAAGGTGCGGAGAAGATGGTGGTTCCCAGGGGGCCGGTGAAACTCGGGGTCCTCCTCCTAAGAAAAGCGGGAAAGTTTCCCCTTGGTCGGGGAAGTAAGGAGGAGGTCGAGGTCGAGATGGTGGTCTTTACTCAAGGAGATGTTATCGTCTCCCTCGTCTCCTTGAGATGTTTCTTTATAACTTGAACTTATGTGTTTGTTGAAACTACTTATGTGTTTGGTTTGGCTGGTTTGTTGAAACTACTTTGTTTTAAGAAGGATGTTTACTAGTATGTTTGTTAGAATAATGTCGTACTCTAATGCGGACAAGATTATATCTTGTGATAGAGTTAGGGTCGTTATCTATGGTCCTGTAAGCGAGTGTAACGACTCTATTTGTGATACACATAGTCGTTATGTGTTTCAATTAAAAGTCTAACGACTCGAGAGGAAATGAAGACCGATGTTTTTTTCCTATGCCTAGAGTCGTTATTTAGTATATGGAAACTAATGACGACTCTAGATCGGAAAAACATCCGGTGATGAACCATATTTTCTATGCCTAGAGTCGTTATTTAGTATATGGAAACTAATGACGACTCTAGGTCGAAAAACATCCGGAGATGAACCATATTTTCCCCGCCTGAGTCGTTATTTAGTATATGGAAACTAATGACGACTCTAGGTAAGAAAACATCCGGGAGATGAACCATATTTTCCTTTCTAGAGTCGTTAGCGGTATCAAATGGCGATTAACATCTATTACATGTGTATTAAATCCGGAAAATACATCTTACGGTATACGAGTCGTTGCTTTTATATGGGATATATTGACGATTGTTACAACCGGGAGAAAGTTAATATGGGTATTCTTGAATTTGACACATCAAATGTTCGTCAATGAACCTTGGCTGACGATACAACGTTGTATATTCTTTGTGGTGAATGAACTTAGTATCCCATTACGTATTGTCCATAACCCATTGAAACGTTCAGTTTGAAATTAAACGAGGAATGTTATATGTTAGTAACGTTGAAGGATGAGGAAAGTATAAATATTAACGAATTACTCACTTTTTCCTTAAGAGGAGCTCGTGGATGATGGTCGTACACCATATTTCTAACTTTTACATACTCTCTCATTGCACTTTTAATGTAGTTGAATCGAAATGCCAAGTCTCTCCATTTTCGGTTATTAGGATTCGCGACGCCCGTAGAAGAACTCCTTAACTCTCTTCCAAAACATTGAATAGATTTCATTTGGACGTTCACGAAAGGTACTAGCAAACGATTTAACGAGACACAAATCTTCATACGGTTCCCATTCAGCCATTGCAATTGAAAGATTACGTAGTTTGGTGGAAAAAGCGAATGGTTTTGGGCTATTTTCTCTAGAGGATGGGGTGGTATTATATGAAGAAAATCCCAACGGTCGTATTTTTGAAAATCACAACGTGAGTCGTTAACTAAGTTATCAAAGGTGTTGACGACTCAAGAGCAAATTGTTGCAAAATAAGTCATATGACGACTTAGGTATAGTCGTCATTTGCATTAACAAACCGAGATAACATTGTTCATTAAAATAAATTGAATCTCGATTGAAAGGAAACTTGGAATTGTAGCATATTAAATATTAATTAGAAGGTGGATATTCCTTTGAACACATTACTTGTTGTGGATGTTTAAGTGCGAGATTCAACTAGCATGGCGGCTTGATGTGATAAAAAGGCTCTCCTCTCCATTTGGTATATGCGGCACGAGCAGCAGACACCTATCCCCTTTGTGCCTCGTGAGAAACTCGTTGTACTTGGTGCACCATTTCATAACAAGAATCGTCCTATGACTAATGTGGGACGGCAAGTAAGGATATCGTAGTTTGTTGTTGTTATTAACGAAAGGACCCGAACCAACTTGGCTCCAAAATATACTATCACGTTCATGTTCTTCGTGGAGATCCTTGACAATGTAATAATTTTTAACCCATTCGGTCTCTTCCTCGACTTGCTTGAATCTTTCACGGAGTTGGGATTGTTCTTGGTCTCGTCGTTTGGCCTCGCGCAACTCTTCTTCTTCCTTCATAGGATATGGCGCATGTTTTTAGTAGGTCGCATGTTTTTTTTGCGTATCTCTTCTTCCATTGCCAATATTGATTTGGTTGGTCGCTTGCATCTTCTAAGTATGTTATCAATTGAATTGGGGGTTGATGAAGGATTTGCCATTATTGAGGTGGTTTTCAATTGAATTTGCTCCTGGAAGTGTTCCTCTATATATACAATAATTACCAACGGCTATTTTTTTTGGGAAAAAGTGTATACAAAAAAAGCCGTTGGGGGTTTTCTTATAGAGTCGTCATCATTATACACTATAATGATGACGACTCTAAGCGTATAACTAGAGTCGTTGCTTTGTATGTATATATGCTTCACGACTCTTAGTATATAAACATTCAGGAGACCATCAAATTTTTATGGTTAGTGTCGTTAATGTTTATGTAAAACTGAGATGACGACTCTTAGTTGGAAAACATCCAGGAGACTGTCAAATTTTAACATTAGAGTCGTTAATGTTTATGTATATATGGATGACGACTGTATTGTTGCAAAACATTCTAAGGTATGAGTCGTTAACTTGGATGTTTATATGTATAACGACCTTTAAGCGTAAAACACCCGGGAGACTAGCAAATTTTACTGATTAGGGTCGTTAAGGTGTGTGTATATATTGCGACGACTACTGTAACATAATTCAAATTAACATAATCCAACTAGGATAAAAGGATAAAACGCATTGTATTGATTAAGCATTCTTCAAATACAAATATCCGGGTAGAAGATACAACCATTATGAAAAAGTATGCTTCAAAATGCAATGCATTGTTTAGAATAAACATCTTCTCTCACGATTCATTTCCCAAGTCTAAGTAAACCGGGTTGGGTCCATAGCATTCCAAATGTTCATTCCATACTCATACTTGGTTTGTCCACTCCTTGGTGTACTCTCCCCAATCACCATACACCCGTGGTAGAGGACATTCTTCGGAAATCTTCAAGCCTATGTAATGGTTATCATTGACATGTGCCATTACAATTCTTCTTTTCTTTATCTCCGTCTACACCTAGTTTTGGAAGGTACGTACATACAAGAGGCTCCGGGAAGCCTTTGCTTTGAATACAATTACTACACAAGTGAATGTGTCCGCCAAAAGTTGGTCACCAAAAGGCATTTTCATCCAAAACTTATAACCGGCCTTCTTGGACCCCTTCCTCCATTTCACGTTTGAAACCAACTCCCTAAACTTCAATTCCCTCTCTTTTTGGTCTCCTTCCATGAGCATTTTCAAATATAGTTGTTTGTCCTGAACTAGTTTTTCTGCCATTTTTTTCTTGCATATTCGATTTGGGTGAGCTTAAGTTCGTCGGCCTCGTCGAAATGCCCTAATTGTTCCGTTGCAACATGGTAACCACAATTTCCATCGCCGTCGACGTCGTCGGTGGATAGAAGGTGATCCAAGATGACGTGAGGAAGTTGGTCAGTATACTCTTTATACAAAGTGTAAGCAACACGATGTGGTCTTCCTTGGGAATCTCTAGGGGTGCGCGGATTACCTTTTATTCCTCGTATCGTCACCATTCCGCTCGTTTGGCTTTGCTGGGTACCGACCACATGGTCTACAACATCCATGTCTTCCTTTGGCGGCCCCCTTGCCTTGGGTACGAAAGAGTTCTCATACTCCGTATATTCCGCCTGGACATACTGATGACGTGACAGGTCGCTTTTGCAACTCTTTGCCGCTTTCACGGTTTCTCTAAAAGACTTTTTAGTTGTGGGTCTACCCGTTGGTTTTTGTTTGTTTGGCTCTTCTTCTACTCCCAAGCTCTTACGGGCAGCCGGCCACAAATTAGAAACCAGATGTCTGTCTTCCCACTGGTTCGTTTTCGATATTTCTCATTGATATACTTGCCAATCTCAAGGTCTCCAAATTGTTCATCAACGGCTCCTGTGGGATTTGGGATGAACCCAAGTTGCTTCCAAAAAGGATCGATATCTTCAATGGGAATGAGCCCCTTGTACCCACCGAGCTTATGTTTACACGGGAGGCCAAGCCACGTCTCAGTTGTACAATTACATTTAATGACTTTTCCATCGGAAGATTTCGCTCGAAATTTGTTAAGTTCGACCATCATATGCTTTATTGCCCACCATGATACTTGGTGCGAAACCCCACGTAGCAATTCTTTGTCTTCCATGTATTGCTTCAAAAAACGGTCCTTACTATACTCCATCTGAGTCACTATCTTGCTTAGGTCATCCTCGGCGTGCTCGTGAATAGCTTCTTGTACCGTAACTACCCCACCAGTGTTCTCTTGAAGAATTTTTTTCAAACGTCCATGGGACTGCTTCGCAATACTCGTGGACTCATTTTTGTAGTGCTTGAACTTATTGGTCCATGCATAAACAAACTTTTCCTTCCAAGGATTCAACCATGTATCTAGGCAATAATCGACAACCTTCTTATGATCCGTACTCCAATCATCAATAAACTTTTGAAGATTTGCATAGTACTTTACTTCGGTCTTCGAATGAGCCAAATGGTCCCAATCTTTGCGAAAATCCTCCCATAGATCACCATCTTCAGCATATTTTTCCTTTTCTTTCATTTTCTCTTCGGCTTTCTCTTTTTTGAAAGTTTACTTAGACGCTCGTCTTCCTCCTTGGAACGTTGATTACCCTTTGCAGGCTTGATCTTTTGAATCGATTCTTGCAATTAGAAAAAATATTCATTTGGATGTGCCACGTACAAAGAAAATGTTGAGCATGTGGAAAAACTTGACGAACGGCACTCATGACCGCAAAATCCCTATCCGTAATTATAACCCGCGGTGTGCCTTCGCCTCGGTAAATCAACCAACTTGTTCCAAAGCCCAAACATAGTCCTCTATTTCTTCCTTTTCCATAAAGCACCATGCCACGGTGAATGATTGCTTATCCGAAGTATGACTAACCACGTTCAACAACGGCATGTTATACTTGTTGGTCTTATAGGTGCAATCTATGAACAAGACTGGTAAAAACACCAGCCAAATCCACCATCCTAGGATGGGCAAGAAAAATATGTGTCACTTTGTCGCCTGGACCCACCCTTGTTTGCATGGCGTAGTTAAGTTTTTACGCAACCACTCGATTGTTGCATAATTAATCTACCATCCCATTCGGTTCTCTGATCGTTGCTTTGGCAGCGTAGATGGTGGAAATAATGAACAAGTTTGTCTTATCTTCCGCTCTTATTGCATTTAGGATCTCGAAGGGGCCTACATCGCTTCATCTGTCGTACCTTTTCCATTTGATGTGGTTTCAATCGGCATATCTTTGGGTGCCCTAAAAGAGTGCTAGGTGGAGGATGGTTGTGACGACCATCCTAATACTATACAACCTCCATAGATTAGTTTCGGGATGCCTTTTGAAAGCAATCTGAAGGGGCATTGTATCTTCTTCGAATTCGTTTTGTAGACCCTCGTCGTCTTCTTCTCATACTTGTAGTTCTTCCCTTTGTGACTTTCTTCCTTATCCCCGCTCTCTCGCATACCATCTCCATTTGCTTATAATCAACGTGTTTGCTTTGAACAACTACGCACATCTTCTCTTTTGCCTTGGAAATAATCCATTCCTTGACATCAGCCTTTGTCTCCCACGTCTACATCAAAACCAATGTCACGTTCACGATGCAACACTAATTAAACAAATGTCATAAAGATATACATCGATTCAAACATTAAAAACGTACCAAATCGGTCATATAGTGTTGGGAGGTATCCTGACCGATAATAGAGACGAGGTTCGGGTTGAGAGCTTCGCATTACAACCAACTACATAGAAAAGAAAAAACATATCATTCAAAGGTCGTTAATTTCTGAGATGTACAAATGACGACCCTAACAGTCGTCATCTTTATTTACAGGTTGACGACACTAACAGTCGTCAACATTATTTTTGCAGAACAACGACACATTCCTCGACAAATGACGACCCTCTTTATACACAGACGACTCTACATTCCCAAATATAAACCATGCTGCCCAGTTTTCACCTTGGGTCGTTACTGTTTATATATATCCCTTGACGACTCTAGACGAACTAAGTGGAGAGAATTTGAAAATCAACGGTAACTTTGACTAGTAGGAGCGATTATTGCGAAATAACCAGTTTTTTTTTTTAAAAAACTAGCCGTTGGGTACATTTTTGCTATAAATAGAGACCTATCTCTTCCAAACTTATTCACCCATCACTTTCAATCTTCCTAAATCACCACCATCACTTTCAAACACTAAAAAATGGCTCCAACTCCGTTCAATAATCTAGAAGATGTTGCTATTGTCGGAGCACACACCACTCTCACAAAGCACTCCGTTGAGGAAGCGCAATGGGTGGCCGATGAACGAAGACCCAACAAGAGGGCCTTACTTTGGGGATGATCAAAACACCAATGCTTGGTGGAAACGGGTGTTTAAGGTATTCAAAGCACTAAGCGGAAATCGTTACAAGAGGACGCTCCCACAAATAAGGGAAAGGTACGCATATTTATACAATGAATGCGTACTGCTAAGAAACGAATTGAAAGCTCGTAAGGACGCTATGCCCAACGAAGACCGAATGAGTAGAGTAAGTTTGTGAATCAATAGGCCTCTCATCAAAATTTAATTATTTGGTTATGATTATTCAACAACGCTAACTTATTTAAAAAATTGTTTTCCCAAAGTATACTTTGGGTCGGAGCCAATACGAATTAAGGTACGGTCATGAGTTTCGCACGAGGACCGCGCTACACTCTCTTGGAGGAAGTTGAATGGCAATTCGCCCTATATAACTAAACTCGTAGAGAATCCCTAGAGGCGATGTATTGAACAATTTTATGTGTTTTACTTCTATTTTATTTCAACTACATGTATGTTTTTTCTGGATTCAATAAAATGAGTGACTTCAAATATTGGTTCAATAACTATATTTCATAAAGGGTCGTCATGCTTTGTAAAAACACACGTAACGGCTCTAAAGATTGTTAGAAATTTTTGGCATGAGTCGTCATTTTTGGAGAACAACATATTAACGACTCTAAAGGTCACATAACACAGAGACTCTTTGACTACAGTCGTCACGGTAAGAAACAAAACACATGGACGACTCTTTTGATCATAAAGAGTCGTCACTTGCAAATATATATAATGACGATCCTTCAAGCAGTTAATGTGAATTTTGAATTCACCAAATGTGGTTGAGTCGGGCAACGGTTAAAAATTCAAAAAAGTGACTGTTGGGTCCTTAATCTCTATAAATAGAGACCCATAACTCACACATTCTTCACCCAAACCATAATTCTAAACCTTCACATTCATTCTCATACATTTATTATCCAAGAGGAAAAAGAAAAGGAAACACCATGACTAGTACTTACACTTCGGAAGAGAATTGTGCTATTGTGAGAGCTTGGAAAACAATCACAAACCACTTTGAAGATCTAGGAAAAGACATTGATCAAACATCGGATGCTTGGTGGAACCGCGTATTCATCGTTTTTGTGGCGTTAGACGGAAATTGCAACTCAAGGTCTTTGAAACTCGTCAAGGAAATCGGTTCGAGGAGATATTCTTCGAAAGTGTGAAGTTTTTAAAAGAGAAATCAAGGCCGTAGGGAAGCCATGCCCAATATGTCGGGTGCTATGAGAGTAAGTATTTAAACAAGAGGCAAAACTTATCCAAAGCTTTCAACAATACTAACCGAGTATGTTTGCGTTTCGGTTGAGGAAGGCGTATGGCTATTACGAGGAGCTTCGTGGGGAAAAAGTTTGAGTTCGACGATTGCTACTTTATCTTGGAAGGCACCATGTATAATTACGCCATTTATGATTAGGTGTATAAGTGCACCGTTGTTATCTATTGTATTTCATTTCCTTCAATGTATCGCTATGAAAGATGTATGGCTTTTTTGATTGAATGAAATGATTCTATGAAATCAAAAGTTATGATAATCCGCTCAAGGGTCGTTAGTATTTTTAAATAACACACCGAACGACTCTACATAAAAGTTGAAATGGTGGGATAGGGTCGTCACCTTCTAGGAATACATATATGACGACTCTAAGTTTTTTATTTATCGAGAGTTCTCGGGTTTAGAGTCGTTTGTCTCTAAACAAACAAAATTAACGACCCTTATTGACCTAGCATAAAGAGTCGTCAGTGTTTATCACACGCCCCAACGATTTTTCATAACCTCGAAAAGTTGCAGGTTTGAGTCGTCATCGGTAATTCCAATTCACCGACGACCTTTAAAGAGTCGTTAATTAATCCAACCCCGACTATAACGACTCTCACACCGACGACTTATACAGTGAGCATGAATCGACCCCTTGAAGCACCATTCAGACAATTTCAAGAGTATATGAGGTTTACCTGATTGTTTTGAGGTGCGGGTTCTTCATTTGGAGTATCGGTTCCTTCATTTTGAGGAGTAGGATCTTCATTTCCACCATTATTCATGGCTTCCTCCATTAACATCTCCTCATCAAACATCCAATCCATATGATTAGTTGAGACAATATAACCATCAACACAATCATGGTTGTTATTTGAAGCTTCACCACCCTCATTCCCTCCACTTGAATCACTCATTTCAAAAACCCTAATTTTTCCACTCAAAAACTTCTCCTCTTCTTCTCAACACATAAAACCCAAAAATAAAATCTCCACAAATTTTTATCCTAAAATCAGATTTTTATCTAAACACAATTACCACACTAATCAAGTTAATTAATTCTTAATACTAATCACTTAGGGGCATTTTATCCATTTAAAAAAAAATTCTAAGGGGTGACCCAAATTAGGATTGGGTGACCTTTTTTGTCATCTAGTGCTTGGCCCCCAATTAAAAGGTCCGGCCCCCAATCAAACCAGGAGAGTAAATTCTATGGTTTTACGGATATCCTGATAAGGGGTATCCTAACACTATACGAAAGATTTTGTTTTCCTTTGTTTTCTATTTTGTGCAATTTAAAAAAAAATAATAATAATAATTTAATCAATGTAGAACAGTGTGTCCATAAATCTAGACCTTCCGTACTTTACAGTGCCTTTAGATACAAGAAGTAAAAGTGAAGCTCTTCCGAAGCAGAAGTCCTAAGAGCATTTTCAACAGTGGGTGCTAAAAATTTTACGTGGAATTTTTATTTAGATCCTTATTTATTGGGTGATTTGTTTGTGGCAAAAATAGTAATGCTTTGCTCATGAACTATCTCCAATGGTGAGGGTCATATTTTTAAGATTTGTTATTTTGGATAATGATTAAATTGATTCTCTTTTTTTTATTGGTTTAGAAAAATTTATTTAAAGATAAAAATTTAAAATATAATTAAAAAGATGACATAAAGGTCATTGTCAAGGTCTAAATAAGGCTTTCTCTAAGACCTTCGTATTTATTTTTACACTCTTCCTACTTAATAGGACTCACTGTTGGAAATGCATTTTATGTAAAATAGAGTCTAAAATCCTATGTTTTATACAAAAAAAAAAAAAAAGTTCACCCTCATTGGAGATGCTCTGAGCAAAATTATTTTGTTCCACAAAAACTGTTGAAGTAGTCAGTTAATTAATCAGTCCTAGATGGAGTCTTGAGGTGAATAATCCCTATTGTTCAGGGAAGTAGCGTTTAAAGTTTGTTTTATGACTCATTCTAGTAGGTACTGCCAGTACTAATCGTGGTCAGTCTGTGCCTAGTCCGTTTCCTATTTCCTAGCGTCTGTAAGGCTATTTATACAGCCATCTTTGTTTTCATATAATACAATCCTTCCTTTACATTCAGTTCTCTAGATTTGGTATCAAGAACCAGATCAAGGACTTGTTTGTGAGAAGTAGCAACTTTCCAGTGAGGGTTTGTTCATAGAGTGAAAAGCAGCAGTTTTTCTTTGAGAAGGGAATCAAGAAGATGGCTACAAAGAGTAATTTTGTAAAACCATCAATACCCAAGTTTGATCGTATTATGATCATTCGTCTAGAATATTCTCAATAGATACAATGTTTAGTACTTATTTGTTGTCGAGAATTGGACATCAACAACTGTTATTTCCAAGTTAATCTCGTCCATGTTGAAGATGTCGATTTAGAGTGAGTTAACTAAGTGAAAACATTAGAATGATGATGAAAGAACCGAAAATATTTGTTGTGCAAAAATTAAGATAGCAGGATATGGGACCCACTATTTCCGTCTCCCATTCCCCATGTACCTAATTTTAAACTATAATAAAAACAAGACCAAAAAGTCAAGAGCTAAGATCAATTCCTATGGGAATGAACAAACTCAAAATTTTGTTCATCCACGTGGATGGTCAAACGGGTTTCTCCACTATGGTAAAGCAGTGCAAAATGAACAGATTTGGTTTTCTAGGGCCCCACTAATATTTTTTTTTAATATAAAATATTTTGTGGGATAAAGATGAAAAAATAAAATATAATATTTAAGTGAGATAAAATAGGATGAAATGAGATAAAATATGATGAAGTAAGATAAAATAGGATAAAATGAGATAAAATAGGATAAAGTGAGATAAAATAAAGTTAAAAAGTAGTAAAATAATCAGGGATTGTACTTGGCGTTAATACAAGAGTCGTGGGCGTCATTGGAAGAGACGCGGGAGTCATTGGCTCTGTCGCGCGTTGGAGCTTCCAACGCCGAGCGTTTTTTTAGCAAACGCGCGTCCTTACCACGCCCTTTGATGTTCGACTCAATGTTCAAACCATCAGATTTGTTGGTTTGAACATCCATTTTTCATGTTTGTTCATTCCATAGTGGGAGCAAAATGAACAAACTCCAAGTTTGTTCATTCCATAGGAAGTGCTCTAGACTAAGTTTTATGGGGTGCTAGTCTAGCACCTAGATTAACAGTCAGGACTACCTCCTAAGTCTTATGGGAGTGCTAATCTAGCAGCTAGATTAGCAGTCCACGTCTGACCAAATAATAAACCATTCGCGCCAGTTAAACCATTCATTTTTCAGCGCCGAATGGTTCAATGCTTTAAATCTCAAATTAGTCGATCAAAAATAAATCTCTGTTGAACCATTCACGCGAAAAGGTAGTTTTCAAGTCTTTGAATCATTCAACAGAACTATCTAGCATGCTAGTTCACATGCTAGCAAGAATCGGTAGGAGAGAGAACTAGTGTTAACTTTTTTGCCACGCTTTTTTTTTGAATTGCAACACTTAAGTGCTAATCTAGCACCTCCAATCTAGCCCATAAGACTTAGTCTAAGGTTAAACAAGGACCAATAATGAGGGGAGGAATGTGCACCCTTAGTTTAGTGGGGGTCCAGAACACCCTCTTTCCTTATTTTTGTTGTATCCTCTTTCCTCTTTCCTCTAAAATTTTCTGACTACTTTTTGATCGGAAAACTAAATGCTTATCTAAATATTACCGTTTTTTTACCGTTACAATGCCGTTGAACTCAAATCTGGCCAACCAGTGATCGGAATTGAATCGGAATTCTTTCCCAAACCATATCTGATATGGATTAACTTCTTCTTTTTTTCATTGTCATACAAAGCAATATAAAGATCCAACAAGATAAGTAAGTAGAAGAACCAGAAATAAGAAAAATAGATTCATCTAAGTAAAACGATTAGAGAAAAGAAAGGGTTTACAGACACTAAGGTTTGAACAGATAACAACAGACACAAAGCTATATTCACAGCGGGTTTCTTAGACACTTTGACACCCAAGATTCCATAGACACCAAAGACTCAAAGACACATTGATACCCAAGACACCAAAGACACGGAGAAAAAGCCACATGCACTAGGGTGTTTCAAAAAGACTTATGATTTCTAATCTTTGGTGCTCTAAATAGGTGAATGGAACTAACTCTGTAGAGTCGAAAAAAACTCCACTGGATTTTAACTAGACTGTTTTATTCTCTTTTCTTCTCCTGAGAAGAAGAACTAGCATCACTTTTCTTGCCTTTGTCTTTTTGATTGTTTCTTGGTCGACTACCCTCCAGAGTTGTCTGGTTGGTTGGTAACTCCCACTGATTGATCATCACAAACAAATCCCTTCGATAATTCACTCCCTGCTGCTGCCTCATGTCGGGTAAAGGATAAGGAGGAGTAAAGTCAGCTGCTTGAAAGATAACCTGCAGTTCAGGTGGATTTACAATAGGATACACAGGTGTTTGACGGTGAAAACAGTTTCTGTCGATTTCGGTAATTTCGGGTGTGTGGGTGAGAAACGAGTCTAAACCCTAAACAACGTACTGCACGGGAGTACTTTAGATTCGAGAGATCAATCTGTACAAGTCCGGCCTAAACCAAGAAATGGTCGTTCCAGACTTGCTTCGGTCACATAGTGAAGGAGAATGGGTTGGTTTTGGGGAAGGAAGCAAGGAAAGTGATGAAACCAGAATAGTTGATTTCTGGAAGAGTAGTTGTGTTATTACGGCTTGTATCAGAAAGTGGTAAGGCTAACAAATGGTAAGCTAGCAAGTATTTTCTGAGTCTTGTATATTCCCGAATGAACTTGTTGTTCGGTGGAAATAGGTAAGACCTATTTATACAAGTCGAAGTGAAACGTACCCCGGTCTCATTAAGGAATGGGTGAATAAATGGGAGGAGGAGGTAACATTAACGCATGGAATTGATGTTCCATAAAACCGTTAACGTATGGAATTGATGTTCCATAAAACCTTTAATGCATGGAATTGATGTTCCATAAAAAGAACGTTTCACCATTAACTCCCTGTATTTACTAACCACCTCATCCTTATGACACTTCCTTATGACGGGCGTAGTGTACGCCGCACGCTGTAAACCGCCAAACCAATACCCAAAGAGGATCCCCCAGTTTATGATATGTGTTGATGTCTCGAATATTTTTGTGGAAAACATGTAGCATGTTGTTGTTTCTTGGCAAGTCGCGCTGGGGAGACTTTCTAGCTTGGTGACCTTCGATGGTCGAGATTTTGCATCTCAAGAGGAAAGACAACCGTTGATCGTTGCATGCTTTCGTTTTGGTAGCCGCGTAGGGAAGGCCAGCATGGTGGCGCGGCTAGGTTGGCATGATGTTGGCATGGCATGGTTTGGCGTGGCCAAACTTAGGTTTTCGGGCCAAAGGTTCCATTCGTCGTCTGGTAACCTTGGATGGATAGGATTTGCTCCTGGGATTGAAGGGGTGCAGTAAATCGTCGCACGCCTTCGTTTTTGGTTGTTGCGTAGGGAAGGCCAGCATGGTGGCGCGGCTAGATTGGCATGTCGTTGGCATGGCATGGTTTGGCGTGGACAAACTTAGGTTTTCGGGCCAAAGGTTACCATGCGTCGTCTGGTAACCTTGGATGACTAGGATTTGCTCCTGGGATTGAAGGGGGACCGTGGATCGTCGCACGCCTTCGTTTTTGGTAGCCGCGTAGGGAAGACCAGCATGGTAGCGCGGCTAGGTTGGCATGGCATGGTTTGGCGTGGCTAAACTTAGGTTTTCGGGCCAAAGATTACCATGTGACGTCTGGTAACCTTGGATGGATAGGATTTGCTCCTGGGATTGAAGGGGGGCCTTGGATCGTCGCACGCCTTCTTTTTGGTATTCGCGTAGGGAAGGCCAGCATGGTGGCGCGTCTAGGTGTGTTTGGCATGTGGGGCCAAGGGTTTGGCGTGAATGGTTTGGCTTGGTATGGCGGGACCAAGGGCTTGGCATGCCATGGGCGCATGGTGCGGCTAGCATGGCTAGGGCCAAGGAAAGGTGCAGTTTGGCTTGGAATGGTGGGGCCAAGGATTTGGCATGTCGTTGGCACATGACGCGTCTAGCATGACTAGGGCCAAGTAAAGTGCGTTTGGCTTGGCATGTGGGGCCAAGGGTTTGGCGTGAATGGTTTGGCTTGGCATGGCGGGGCTAAGGGCTTGGCATTCCATGGGTGCATGGTGCGGCTAGCATGGCTAGGGCTAAGGAAAGGTCCGGTTTGGCTTGGCATGGTGGGGCCAAGGGTTTGGCATGCCGTTTGCACATGGCGCGGCTAGCATGGCTAGGGATAAGGCAAGGTGCGGTTTGGCTTGGCATGGTGGGGCCAAGGGTTTGGCATGCCGTTGGCACATGGCGCGGCTAGCTTGGCTAGGTGCGGTTTGGCTTGGCACGTGGGGCCAAGGGTTTGCCATGGGCGCATGGTGTGGATAGCTTGACTAGGTGTGGTTTGGCTTGGCATGTGGGGCCAAGGGTTTGCCATGGGCGCATGGCGTGGCTAGCTTGGCTAGGTGCGGTTTGGCTTGGCATGTGGGGCTAAAGGTTTTCCATGGGCGCATGGCGTGGATAGCTTGGCTAGGTGCGGTTTGGCTTGGCATGTGGGGCCAAGGGTTTGCCATGGGCGCATGGAGTGGATAGCTTGGTTATGTGTGGTTTGGCTTGGCATGTGGGGCCAAGGGTTTGCCATGGGCGCATGTCGTGGATAGCTTGGCTAAGGGAAGTTTGGCTTGGCATGTGGGGCCAAGGTTTGGCGAGACCAAGATAGGTTCGTGACCAAGCTAGGGTTTTGGGCCAAAGGTCGTTTGGTAACCTCGGACGGCTAGGATTTTCTCCTAGGATTGAAGGGCGACAGTTTATTGTCGCACGCTTTTGTTTTGGTAGCCGCGTAAGGAATGCCAGCAAGGTGGCGCGGCTAGGTTGGCATGGGGCCATGGCAAGGTGTGTTTGGCATGGCGCGGTAGGTGTGGCTGGCATGGTTTTCCATTGGCACTGGGGTGCGGCTAGCATGGTTGGCATGCCTTGGCGCGGTAAGTGTGGTTGGCATGGTTTGCCATTGGCACTGGGGTGAGGCTAGCATGGTTGGCATGCATTGGCGCGGAAGGTGTGGCTGGCATGGTTTGCCATTGGCACAGGGGTGCGGCTAGCATGGTTGGCATGGCTTGGCGCGATAGGTGTGGCTGGCATGGTTATCCATTGGCACATGCGGTGTGAGAATTAGGATTTTGGCCTGTCGAAACCCTAATTAGCATTAAAAAAGGTACCCTTGTAATTTTCTCGTAGACAAATTAAAGGGTTCAATAAATGTTCTTGGTTTGGACATTATTACTCAAGTTCTGTAACATCATTGTCTGACTAGGGTTTTACGATTTTACCCCTAAGCTAAAAACCACCATCAACATCAGGATACATAGGATACACAAGATACATTTCATCTGAATTTCCTCATCCATCCCCGTAGCTGCTCCTTCTTGAATTTTCCTCCTCTAGTGAACACCGGGTTTCTCCATCATTAAGTCCAACCTCATTGTCTTCGTTAAAGAAGTAATTTCCATCCTCGTCATAATGCGTAGGATCACCTGAGGATGCGTACCCATAGTAATCACCATCCATACCTTCATAAGGACTTCATAAGCATAGTTGCAGACGCACAAATCACCGCCTGTGGGTCCTTCTTGGACATGGCATTGAGTTTTAGCTTGTTTGCCATGATCGTGGAAACATTTTTAAATCGCAATCTTACTCGAATCACGCATCTTTGTTTCCCATGTTTCTTTGCAAGTTTTGTACATTTTATTAACATGCTTCTTCGTTTCGCCACCTGCATTAATCCCAAAATAAAAAAGAAAAAGAACCAAAATAAGAACACGAATTAGATTTATAATAGAGATGGTAAAATCGTTGAAAGATTGATAAGCATACCTGCAACGAAAATGAAAAGAACCAAGAAAAGGCATTAGATGATATCGTTCTTCTTAGCCATTTCTCCTCCTTTTCTTCCAAACAAAATTAACTTTTTTTTTTTCCTTAAGGTAGAGCCAAAGTACATGATGTATGAGCTTAAGCTCACTCGACCAAAAGAAAAAAAAAAAGGAGGCCAGAAAAGCCACCCACAAGAACCAAAACACGACGCACCTAAGCTTGAACAATCACAAACAAAGACCAACCCAATATTTTCTAAGCACTACAACTAAAAAGCCTCCAGGAAATGGAGGTTGAAAGACGACATCATCCCAGCTGATAATGAATTGCTCCATGGAAATACCTTTGAAAACCCCCTGTTATGCAACCGATGCATACCACCGTCGGCTTCACTACATCCACAATACCCATCACCTCCTTACGACACCTTGGAAGGCCCTTAGATTCCTTTCCTCCCATAAATTCCAAATGATAGCGGCGGGAAGCACTTTCAAAGACTAATCCATTCCTCCTCGATCTAGATCTAGTAGGCCAACTAGAGATTAGAGTTATAACGTCAGGGGGAGTTGCCCACTTGATGTTCCAATCCTTAAGAAAAAATGCCCCAAATACGCCACGCCACATCGCAATGTATGAGAAGATGGTTAGCTGTTTCGCCATCCCGTACACACATGTAACAATGATTCACCCATTCTTTATACCAACCTCTCCTACACATCAATTCTTGAGTTGAAATCTTTTCCAAACTTGCCACCCACATGAAGAAACTAACCTTAGTTGGCCAGTATTTTGACCAAATCTTGTTAGGAGGGACGAACCTCTCCGGAGACGGACGATCGGAAATCGGCCAAAAATAACACGACTTCACAAGTAAACTTCCCATTTGTATTAGTGCCCAGCCACACTCTATAATCTTCATCATTACGAGTCCTCCGAAAGGAAACCATCTAACAAACTAAGGAGGGAGCTTATCTCTCTGACCACATGGTCTTGAACTCTCTGTTGATTCCCAAGTCCCACGAAACCGCGCCATCTAAGACTGTTCTAACTTGGGCCCACAGTCATCCCTTTAGAAGTTGTGATAGCAAAGACAGTAGGGAACTGAATTCGAAGTGGATTGTCTGTGAGCCAACGATCTCCCCAAAAACATGTCTTCCTACCACTGCCCACCTTCATCTTATAATTAGATTTAAATAACTCCATAAACTTCAGAATGCCCTTCCATACACTACAACCGTACGAGTTTTTGGAAATGTTAGTACACCACCCCAAAGGATCTTCACCATATTTTTTCAGCAACTATTGATCTCCATAAAGCTGTTTTCTCACATCCTAATCTCCAGAGCCACTTCATAATCAAAGCCATATTAAGGAACCGAAGTTGTTTAACTCCTAAACCACCTTTTTCCTTGGGACAATTGACCGTTTCCCAATTAACTAAATGGGTCTTGTGGGCATTTTCACGATCATTCCATAAAAAGTTCCTGAAGAGTCTTTCTAACTTATTAATAACTACTTTGGAGCCACAAACGAGGGACATCAAGTAAACAGGGAAGAGCACGTAGAACAACACGAATTAACACCAACTTACCACCCCTCGAGAGATCACTAGCAGAATAAGAAGTAAGTCTTGACTCGGCAGTCTCGAGAACCACATCCCATTTATGAGTAGAGTTATACTTGTCACCAAGGGGCAGGCCTAAGTAAGAAATAGGAAACTCCTCAACCTTACACCCAAAAGAATTTGCAAACCCCTGAACATCCTCAACTTGTCCCACTGGAATTAGAGTGGTCTTATTGAAGTTAATCTTGAGCCCTGAGATGACTTCAAACCATAAGAGAATATTCCTTAAATGGGTAATCTGATCCGAATTAGGTTGGATGAAAACAAGGGTGTCATCTGCAAACTGCAAGTGACTAACTGAAGTACCGCCAGAAACTACTTCAAATCCCTGTAACCAGCCTACTTCACAAGCTTTCCGGATCATTAAGTTTAGCGCTTCAACCACCAAGAGAAAGAGAAAAGGTGATAATGGGTGCCCCTGTCTAAGACCCTTGGTGCTCTGAAACCTACCATTAGAAGATTCATTGATCAAGACCGAGAAGTTGACAAAATTGATGCACGCTTGTATCCACCTCCTCCACAGCTGGCCAAAACCCAATCTCATCAAAGTATAATCCAAGAACTCCCATGAGACATTGTCATAAGCTTTTTGAAAATCAATCTTACATAAGATCCCTGTCTTTTTCCTCTTAATATAAGAGTCGATACATTCATTAGCAATTAAAGAGCTGTCCAAAATTTGTCTATCACTCAAGAAGGCGCTCTGGTTGCAACCCACCAAGTCATGCATGACTGACTTCAACCTAGAGGCTAAAATCTTGGTAAGGATCTTATTGACACTGCCCATCAAGCTAATGACTTCAACCTAGAGGCTAAAATCTTGGTAAGGATCTTATTGGTAAGGATCTCACTGACCTTAGGAATCAAGGTTATAAAGGTAGACTTTAACCTCCAATCAATATGAGAATTAAGCATTAGGTCATTAACCACAGCCAAAATATCCTCCTTCATGAAGTGCCAACATTTAGAAAAAATCATCATTGGGAACCCATCTGGACCCGGAGCCCTATCACTGCCCAAATCCTGAATAGCTCTCAGCACTTCTTTTTCACCACAAACATTCTCTAAAAGTGCAGCTTGGGAGCTATTGATACTAGGGAAGTCAAGACCATCAAGTTGAGGTCTCGATGAAGCTTGCTCCTTATACAGATTGGTGTAGTAATCCACAATACAGTCCTTAATTTTCTCCTTGTCCGAAGTTAACTCACCGTCAACATTAAGCTGAGAGAAAGTATTGGTTCTCTGTCTTTGAGAAACCCTCTTATGAAAAAATTTAGTATTTCTTTCATTATTATCCAACCAGTCCACTCTGGATTTCTGTCTCCAGTAAATAGCCCGCAATTTAGAGAGCTTATGGTATTCTTCTTTAGCTTTCAAAATAGCCCTTGTTGTATCTTCTGACACACCATTTGCTTGAACTTCCTTATCAAGATTCTTAATATCAAGTAAATTCTGGTCAATTTTCCGGTCCAGCCTACCGAAGTCGTACTTATTATAGTCTTTAAGAGCAACTGCAGTGGGACGAGTAAAACTAAAGACTAAAAACCAAAAAAAAGTGAAAGATATGGTTTTAGTCCGTGGTGAGACACTACGTTGGAGGAGTAAATTTGGTGGAGCGGAGTTAGAATGGTTCGTCTGATATGGGGCGTAGTTGTTAACTACGTTTGGGTTGGACGCAACTTTAACTTACGCCTGATGTTGGGCGGAGTCTATAATTGCGTTTGGTGTGAAACGTAATCCACAACTACGCCCGACAGGCGCAAATACAAAATACGCTTGAATGTGACGCAAATACTACATTACGCCCGATGGGCGCAACTTGGAAGCTGCGCTGATGTGGCTCAATGAAACACCGTTAACGAGCTACTGATTATACAAGAATTTTAGACTGATCCATGTTGTGGACCCGTGGTAGTTGGGTGTACCTTGAAGCATATTTAAGTTCTTTTTGATACGTTGCTTGCACCATATTGAAGTCCAGCTTAGCAAATTCGAGCAAGTCGTTGCTTGCACCATGTTTTGAGATATCGGGAGTAACATGGGGCGTAGATACAAATTGCGCCCCATGTAGTTTTGAGATATTGGGAGTAACATGGGGCGTAGATACAAATTGCGCCCCATGTAGTAATCAAGCGGTATTAATAATTGCGCCCATGTAGTAACAGGGCGGTACTAATAATTGCGCCCGTAGTCGGGCGGACTTTAAAATTACGCCGGTCGGAGCGTAACTTGTAACTACGCCTGGATGAGGCGCAATATAAATGTGCCGCTTGGTATCGAGCGCAAATGTAAACTACGTCCCATCGAGCGGAGTCTAAAGTTGCGTTTCAATCGGGCGTACATTAAATTTACGTCTCATTAACAAACTCAAATTACAGCTACGCCCCAATCAGGCGTAATGTCAAATTACGCCAGACTATAACTAAACCAAAGACCAAATTTGGTTTGGTTTTTAGTTTTAGTCTAGGATTTAGTCTTTACTCCGCTCGATAGTGTCAGTGTTTTCGACCAAATTTTTAGTTTTGGTCGATGACTGTGGATGCTCTAAGCTTAGCTTTCAACAACTGTAACTTCTTTGACATTATGAACCCCAGATTGCCCTGAAAGTGACCAGATTCCCACCAAGTTTTCATCTTCCCAATCAAAAAAGGATCTTCAAACCAAATTTGTTTGAATCTAAAGGGAGACCCACCCCAGCCATCCCCTCCGAGCAGAGAGCAAGGGGCCAATGGTCGGAGAACGGTCTTACCAAGGCCATTTGTTCAAGCCTCAAAAAATGGTCCTCCCAGTCTTGAGAAATGAGAAAGCGGTCAATTCTACTCATACTTGCATTCCTGCTCCAGGTGTAGCGAGAACCAACAAGAGGTAAGTCAATCAGATCAAAATGTGCAATGAATTCACCAAATTTATTCATGTTAGGAGTTATACTTTGATCCCCCGTTCTCTCATGACTAAACCTGGTCACATTAAAATCTCCACATATACACCAAGGATCTCCCCAATACAAAGCAGCATCACTGGGCTCACACCAAAATTGATCAGAAAATAACTCCAGGTTGGGGCAATAGACAGAGATAAGGTTCCACCAAAAATCTTCATCCTTAAGCTTGCATAAGGCATCCAAGCTAAGAGCCTCCTCCATGTCTGACATCGCGAATTCTTTATCTTTAATTGCTTGACTCATTAGCATGTGTATTTCATCTTCTGTTTGCTTGAAAGACACACCCACAACTGGACCCTTTCTTGTGAAATCATCTACAATCAGAGAAAGTCTTCTCAAAGCTTCATCTTGAGATATTGGAACATCCGTAGGTAAGATCTTGGAATTTATACTCATCTCGCTGATTCCTACACCGGTATCTCTACTGTAGGTATCTTCCACACGAGAAGGATAGCCTATTTCGTCTTCTTCTTCTTCTTCTTCTTCTTCAATTTCAACATCAACTTCAATTGGGGCATTCACAGGTAAAACCTTGGAGTTTATACTCATCTCACTATTTTCTACACCGACGTCTCTACTGTAGGTGTCTTCTACACGAGATATAATGTCTTCTTCTTCAATTATTACCACATCACCTTCAATTTCTTCTTCTGCTATTTTCGATAATCCGAACGGAGATTGATTGCAGTGAACATTGACCACTGTTATGTTCTAAGCTTAGCTTTCAGTGTTGGAAAGAGCTAAACACCTTGCCTTCGACCACTGTTGCCTTCTAATTTTCCTAGCTAGGGCCGTGTCCACAGGCCCATCTGGGAGAATATACTTTAAACACGTGCAATCTGGTTCTACAAGCCCAGCAGTGAGGTGGCCATTTTGGATATTATTTAATTTCACGACCCATGCGTCGCTGTCAGAGATTGCCACATCACTATACCGTTCAGAGACGAAATTTGAAATTTGAATCTCATCTGACCCTTTCTCAGTTTCATCTCGAGACAACACTTGATGAACCACGTGTCTTCGATCCCCTTCACTATGATGAACACGGTGGTTCAACCCTTGCGCAATCGTAGCCGCCGTCGCAGTTCCTTGACTGCCCTCCTCCGCTGCAAACTCCACCACTCTTAAACCAAAGTGATGAACTTGATCTTCTTGAACTTCCTCAGCTTTGATCATAAACGATCTGTTATCAATCTGAATCTTCCGAAATTCCACACCCTCCTTTAGATGGTTATTGACTTGAATAAAAGCAGAAGACAAATCTTTACCCAAAAGAGAATCTTCATGGATTTTTAATAAACCCCCCCCAGATATTACCAATTACATCAAAAGTTTTCCGATTCCAAATGTGAAGCGGAATCCCTTTAATAGCTACCCAAACAGGATCAGGGGTTTTGATCTTTAAAGACGCCAAGCTATTACTCTCTGGGTACCACTTAGAGAATTGAATTCGAATGCCATTAAATTCCCACCAGTTCTTCTTCACCAACTCTTGGATATGATCAATTTTCTCTGTAAAATACAGAGCTTTGCAAGGTGAAATAGGGGAGAGAGAAAAAGCGTCATTAAGACCTAGTTCTCCTCTTAAGAAAATCCCAATTTCTTCCCAACAATGAATTGTTTTATCACATTCACACACAAGGGCCCTATTCCGTCGATTCTTCTCTCGATCTCCCAAAATAGGAAAGTCTACTTCATTAACCAATTCTTTGGTCTGATCTACAACATCACTCATATGCTCCACCACATGACACCGAAATGTTCTCGTCAGCCATGGTTGGAAATGGAGCTCTTGTGCTACGTACATTGTAAGAGCTAGATTTATAGATTCAAATGAACACCGAAATAAGCGATAGACTTAAAATATCCGGTAATTAACACAAATACATGCGTATCTGTGCCATAAAAACATATTTTATATTTTTCAGAGGAGAGAGGATGGAGAGAAAAAACTATCTGACGGTGGCGACTACGAACTCAGGTGAATGGACAAAAGTGAGGCGCGGTGGTAAGAAGAGCAGGGGCAATGACCAGATTCAAGTATTAAACCTTGGTGGGAGAACAATTGAAGTATCTAAAATCACGATTGGAAGGGGTGAAAGATTCATAGTGAAAGAGAGAAACCCGGGTCATCTTGATCTGATGTTTGGTTTGGAGGCACTTAAATGGGTGATTCATACTCTGGTGAGGGAATCGAAATGGCAAAATACCAAAAGGAGTTTTTAGAGGTTCCGGAACGACGATGATTGGCTTTGTTTGGATAGAAATTTCAACAAGGATGGAGAATATTTGAAGTTATCGATGATCGGGAAAGGGGCTAATCCTGCTAAAGTTTGTTTCTTGCCGGCAGGAAAGGACAGACAACTGTGGATGACGATGGCAAAATTAACTTTTCTCTTGTTGTTGTTTTGGGTTTATGCGAACTTTATATTCTACACATCCGAGAATCTATATATGGCAGGACTTCAAGATACCACAGATATTATGCAGCTTTAATATGGCAGGACTTACAACCTTCTCCACTGCATTTACGAGCTAGTACATCACCGGAATTAGTCATAAGGAATCTGTCACTTACTTCCTTACTGATCACCTTGAATTGAGAAATAATCCATAAATGCACAAGGTCTATCAAAGCTCTTACTCAATTCCAACTGTATGTAGAATAGTTTCTGCCATTTCCTTGCTAGCAAACATAATGGAAAACGTTTGCACACAGTTCCCATTGGGATGCAGAAATGCCACTACAATTTCCATCCCCACTAAACGACTTCCTAGACTTTAGGTGCAAGCAATAAGGAGCGTAAGAAGGAATCAATTCTCAAGTGATACAAGTGAGTCTCAAGCTTGTGGGAACCGAGAAGAAGCAGCAACAAATAGTTAAACTCCTTCTAAAGAATGTGCAGCTCATCACCTTCATCATGTCTATCTTAATGACTCGACCCAGAAAAAAATTGTTTCAGCATGCAGGGATATTCAAACTCCACGATCTCATCCACAGAAGCCTAGAAATACTTTTGGTTATACTACCTCATTGTGACATTAACACAAACATCTTACCGCCATCACCAGTGTCGCCATTCTTAACCAGCATAAAATCAATTGAATTCATAAACCACAATTTGAATCCATACCCATATGTCAAGATGAAGATTTTAAATAATTCTTACGATTCAGTTTGCGGTGAGCAGTGATTAACTCCTTAGAGCTTTCCCTTCCACTGTAATTCATCACAGCGATTTGGACTCGATTTCTTTGGTTGAGGTCCTATAATGAGTTAATATATTTCATGATTGACCCTTATGAATTTTCATACTTTCCAATCCTTGTATGATTACTTTATTGTGTATAACATCAAAGATATCTTTTCATTGTAACAAAACAAACTATCATTCACCCACTCATTTTCCATTCGGTTGCATAATCGAGTCCTCATAATTTTCATAATAGAAAATACTTTTTCAAAATGGCTTTGAATTTGTCCTACGAAGTATCTAGCATGTAAGGAAAGGCGATTTGAATTTACTAATCAAAAGTCACATAAATATTGAACTTGATTAAACCTATTTTAAATTTATTAATAAAAATATATATATAAAGAGAAATTCTCTACTTACAAAATGAAATGTATTTTGAATAGGAGACTGGTGAATATTCATCTTGATAATTATTTCTTGAATTGTTTTGTGTTGCTGTCTCACGTATTCCCGTTAAATTACTTGGTGTTGATTGGCCGACTTTAGGAGGCCTTCTATAGGGTGAGTAAATGGATTTTGTCCGTCACACTTTCATGGTCCTCTTTTTTTCATCAATCTTTTTCTTTGAATTTCATCAAAATTTGATCATTTTTGAAGTTTTTTTCTTCAATTTTCAATCTAATCCGAACTTTACTGTTGTTTTTGTTATCAATTTCAATTAAATGATTAAAAACAATCTTTAACAACCAGGAATTCGATTGAATTCAAAAATGAGGAATGATGATGATTTTCAATTTTGAAATAAATCCATCAAATCTAGCTAATTACATTGAATTTGTACCAAGTTTCTTAACCAAAACAAACTTAATTACAACCCAATTGACTAACTTATCAATTACACAGTCTAATTGCAACTAATTTGATCTCTGTAAAAAACCAGAGTTAATCATATAGCAATTAATCGAGCGAGTGTGTACCTTACGCGCTTCAGCGGTGCCTCGACCAGTCCAGTTCGGCTTGAAGTTCTTGACTCGAGTGTGTCAGTAGGAGTGAACTCCCTTTCTCAAATTTAATTTTCTTTATCTTGATCGAAATCAATTCACCAACTTTCTTTACACAATCATTTCACTAAATTTTTTTTACACAATCACGAGATAAGGGTCTCGAGTTTTTATAGATTAGAGAAATCTATACACGATGGGTCGTGATTGGAAAATGGAACATGTTCTTGGATGAAATGAGAATATTGATGAGGATCGAGGAAATGGGTACTCAAAAAGAAGAATTTTAACCCGATAATGATGGAGTTGGCGGCAGGTAGTGATCTTTGTCGAGATAAAAACAAAAAAAAAAAAAAAAAAAAAAAACGATAGCAATTTGGTGTTGATGGAGAAATATTAAAAGTGGTGGTGAATCTGGTGATGTAGTCAGGAGGCGGAGATAGAGAAGCGAACTTGCTTCAAATGGATATGGAAGGTCTTTTAAGGTCTAGGGTCCCAAACATCGGTATACTTACCTACACATGACGTGGGTCAAAGCTACACCACATTTTCAGCCGTTGGATTTAAATAGTAGTTAAATAGATGACTACTTGCTGCATTCCACGAAAGAGTAGGTATGCTTCCCACATGTCAGGTCAGTTAGCTTTCTGTATCGGCATTTGGCACAATATCGGTGAATGCTAGCTAAAGTGCCAATGACTCCATATGACCCGGCCTTCTCTTCTTAAACACAAGTATGTCTACACGTGCTTTACCCTGTCCAAGTGAAAAACAAATGTCGAGTGTGGAACTATTATTTTCCACTCTCGTGGGACCCTCCCCTTGTGAGTCCTCTAGTTTCTACTGATTATTTTTTCACTTTTACTGTTTTAGCCTCACTTAATTTGGTAGATGATTTTAGGAAAGCTTTAAAACTAAGGGCAATTTTGGATTATCACATTTTGCAGCTTCAATTACTGTTTATGAACAGTTCTAAGGGGAGTTGGCTTTATAGTAGTTATAGATAATTTGATATGGGTATGCCAAGATTTTTGATAATAGGGTCCGAAAAGTTCACTCATAGACTTGGAGCAAGCTAAAAACGGAAATGATTAACTTCCCGCCGGTTAGATCCCGCGGGCTATCCCGTGAAATGGGATTGTGAGAGGGAAGGGTGGGTCCCACCCTTAACCCACCCCCTATAAATCCGCCGGGTCAGGGGGCTGTTCTTTGTCATGCGGGATGGACCGCGGGAATCAACCCGCGGTCAGTGTATCATCACCGAGCTAAAAACAAGCCAAAGTGTTATTCTGTTCCATGGATTTGTAAAAGTGTGACATCTGGACGAGATCCATTTCTTGGTCGGCCCACACTGCTGCAGCAGTCATCTAGTAATACTCGCCTTAGATAGTCATCTGTTTGTATATATCTCCAAACTCTTAGAATTTTTGTAGAATAAGGACACACATGACAGGACACACAATGAGTCAATGACGGATATTGCACATTTTATCTTTGTAGTTGGGTTAAACTTTTGATACAGCAGAGGTCTAATGAATTGGTATTTATGATGATGACTAATAATTGAAATTCCTATGCTTGCAAACCGTAAACTAAGAATGTTTTCGTGTTTGCCTATTTTGTAGCAAAAAAGATATTATATGCATTAATTACTAATTATTTTGTTACTTATATAAGATAGAAAAAATTTAATTTGAAGGGTTGAAAAATAGGAATAGATTTACTAGAATAACAAACAAAATATTTTTTTTTAGATATTTAGCGGGAAATATTAATAGGGCCGATAATTTTTGGAAAATTTCATGTGGGCACGTGCCTAAGTGTGCCCACACGTAGATTCGCCCCTGCTCGTGAGCGATTTTTTGAGTGAATAAATTTCAAACGAGATGCCAACGCAGCGGCGCACAATCTCGCACCGCTTGTTTTTCCTTTTTGTTGTTTCACAATATCATAAAATTAGAAAGAAAAAAATAAAACAATAAAACCTAATATTAATAGGGTGCTCCTTTATATACCCCTTATAAAAACTAACAGTACCCCTTTTGATTAGTTATGGAAGTTAAAATTCGGTTAATATGACAATTATAAAATTATGTGAAAATTTTGATATTGATACCCCTTCCTAAAAAAAAATAGAGAGACAAAAAGATCCTTTCATATTCTTACCGAGTCAGGAAATTAATCTTCTTCTTCGGTACCTTCTTCAAGTGTTCATACAGATAACAAAAGAAATCAAAATTCATGCTAACATACGGAAACATTTATGTCTACATCAACTTCAACAATGGCGGAAACTTGATCAATCGGACATAAAAGATCAACATTTCACTCGATCATTTCTTGAACACCTTGATTACAAAATCTACTTTTTCATTTCCAACTAACAAAGAAACCTTAGATTGAAATTTCGATTAACAAAAGGAACCTAAATTTGATGTGCACCCTAGATTAACTGAACTACATGCATATCTCATATCCTAGCTTCCTTTGAAGATCTTCTACCCCGCCATCATCTGTTTATTTTTTCATAAGTCAATAGTTATTCACAAAATAAAAATGATTGCATAACTCAAACAAGTTCTCAAAACTAAAAGAACTAGTTACTACCAACCAACACCAACTAATAGAGAGGTTTATTGATATCCAGAGGCCAATGGTGATCATGAAAATTTGAAATAACCTATGCCAGTGATTGTACACCTTGAGTAAAACATCATACGATAGCTAGCAATGTCAATGAGTGCCTGATAAGAAAATTGTTTTCTCGGTCGACATGTTCTTATCTCTTTTGAATTGGGCTGGTCACTCCAATCTCGACTTTTAATGAATAAATGGTATTCAACTTGTTATCTGAAAGTGTAAATTAAGATTGTAGTTCCTTATGAAGGAGAAGATATAGACGGGTTGGTGTTTCTATGGGTATAAGAATTTAATAGATTTGATGGGGTAGATAGATAGATTTTATGGGTACATGGATAAAGGGGTATCACTAGTATTTTTAGGGGTATATAAAGGAACACCCTATTAATATTTCTTATAACATTCTTATTCCTTGGGCAACATTAAAAAAAAAATTCTGCCATGTAATGTGATTTTCCTAGCAAGCATAGTTGCAGACGCACAAATCACCGCCTGTGGGTCCTTCTTGGACAAGGCAGTCAGTGTTAGCTTGTTTGCCATGATCGTGGAGACATTTTGCGTCGCAATCTTCTGGAATCACGCATACCGTTTCCCATTTTTCTTTGCAAGTTTTGTGCATTTTATTAATATGTTTCTTAGTTTCACCATCTGCATTAATTCCAAAATAGAAAACAAAAAGAACACGAATTAAATTTATAATAGAGATGGTAAAATCGTTGAAAGATTGATAAGCATACATACACTGCTTGAAAAAAATGAAAAGAACCAAGAAAAGGCATAAGATGATAGCGTTCTTCTTAGCCATTTCTCCTCCTTTTCTTCCAAACAAAATTAACTTTTCTCTTGTTGTTGTTTTGGATTTATGCGAACTTTATATTCTACACATCCGAGAATCTATATATGGCAGGACTTCAAGATACCACAGATATTATGCAGCTTTAAAACAAAAATATCATGGATATTTTGGATATAATGCATATTTAAGACAAAATCGTATCATTTTTATTGATTGTCGAGATACTACGAGGCGGACACCTGAAAATGCATGCGGGTGGGCTAAAATAGTAATATGAGTTAAAATAATTAAATTTTCAGGGCCTAAAAAAAATCCAAATGAATAATCAACAAATAACTTATCGTTGTTGATGGGTATTGATATGTTATCATTTTTTGAAGATAAGGATTCACCTACATCAAAAGTCTTGTTTGAATCACTAATTTCCAAAAACTTTCCCCAAACTTTTATTCTGTTCTTCTTCTTCTCTTCCTCTGATTTTTATTGTTGTTTTGATTTTCATCTTCAGCGCGTAACTTAAAGAAATGAATTAGTCTTAGACACTTAATTGATTATCTAATCTGATTAGTGATGTTAATCAAGTTTATTATCTACGACTAAAAATTAGTACGTGTACCAAAAAAATAGCAAGGATGAAACTGGATTCATCCTGACTTAAACTTAAAAAATATCAAAGATGAAACTGGATGCATCCTGATGTAAATTAAAAATAAGAAAAAGTATTTGAAAATGGGTAGGATGAAAAACGGTTACATCCTCGGCTATTTTTATATTTTTGTCCATTTAAACAGTATCAAAATCTAAATGTCATTTTCACCCAGGAATTGTTGATTTTGGTTTTTTTAACCAATTTTGTGTTAGTAATAGGATTCTTGGGTCTCTGTTCCTTCTTTTTTTTGGACAACTTAGTTAGGAAAGAGACTATGGTAAACATTTGTAATTTTCTTCTTTGTTAAATGAAACGGCGTTTCTGAGGAAAAAAAAAAGGATTCTAAAATAAAATCCACGATAAGTGGAACTTCTCACCCGCCCATCACTTCTCAGACATATTGAGCTGCTTCCGTTTGAGTTTTTTTTTTTTTTTTTTTTTTTTTTTGTTTTTTTTTTGCAATATGGTAAAGTCAGAAGAAAATAAAATAATAAAACATAAAATTAATTTTTTTTTAATAATATTTGCTTATTTCTTGGATAACATAAATAAAAATTGTGATGTAATGCAATTTTCTAACAAGCATACTGGCAGACGCACAAATCACCGCCAGTGGGTCCTTCTTGGACAAGGCATTGGGTTTTAGCTTGTTTGCCGTGATCGTGGAAACATTTTGCATTGCAATCGTCTTCTAGCACGCATACTGTTTCCCATGTTTCTTTGCAAGTCTGATGCATCTTATTCAGATGCATTTTGCCGTGATGCATTTTATGATGATTTTTGGCTTCGCCACCTGCATCAATTCCAAAAAAAAAAAAAAAACCCAAAATGAGAACAATAAACAGAAAAATCTATTATAGACATGGGAAAATCGTTGAAAGATTGATAAGCATGCATACCTGCAACGAAAATGAAAAGAACCAAGAAAAGGCATAAGATGATAGCGTTCTTCTTAGCCATTTCTCCTCTTTTCCTTCAAAACAAAATTAACTTTTCTCTTGTTTTTGTTTTGGGATTATGCGAACTTTATATTCTACATGCCCGAGAATCCATATATAGCAAGACTTCATGATACCACAGATATTATGCAGCTTTAAAACCAAAATATACTAAAAATATCATGGATATAATGCACATTTAAGATAAAACTGTATAATTGTGATTGGTTATCGGGGATACTACGAGCGGAAGAAATTGAAAGTCTGTCCAGGAGGGCTAAATAAGATGGATAAAAATATCAAATTTCTAGGGACTAAAAAATTTCAAAAATTACCCTTTAACGTTTGTTTGTTTTTTTTTTTTTTTTTTTTTTTTTTTTTGAGGAGTCATGAACCATCCCCCAATTTGGTCACCATGTAATGTTTGGATAGACTTGAGAAGTCGCCTTTTGATTTCTAAAATTAAAAACAACAAGTTAATTTGGCAACACAATATCAAAATGAAGTGAGAAGTAGAAGTCAGAGTAATTGGCTTCACAAAAAGTTGATTTTTTTTTTTTTATAAAAATTGTTCCGAAATTTATACCCAATCTAACATCTTGCTTTTCGACTTCTGAAAGTTGACAAGCTACTTTTGCATGTGCATCCAAACATACTTGCGCGTCTGGATACCAGAAGCAGAAATCACAAGTAGAAGTTAGAAGCAATTTTTTTTTCACAAAAAGCTAAGTTCTAGAAATTCCATGTCCAAACAAACTTGTTGTTATTTGATTTCTAAAGGTCGAAAAATTACTTTTAAATATGCGTTTGGATACCAGAAGCAGAAATCAAAAACAAAATTATTATTTCACTTAATAAAAAATTGATTTTTTTATTTCTAAAAAAAAAAATTATGAAATTTTACATCCAAATTAACTTTTAGAAGTTAGAAAAAAAAAATTGTCGTGTGATATCAAATAAAGTTGGATGACTAAATGTCTAAACCAAGCTGGCAGATTCACACTCATAAAATCGTCCCTTACCCCTACAGCCAATCACTTCATGCAAACACAAAACCTTCTTACACACATCCACAAAAAAATAGATCGCATTACAACAAATTTCTTTTGGGGCCATGACTGTTCCATCAAGAAACTCCACCCACTAGGAAGGGACAAGCTATACAAACCCAAAGCTCAAGGAGGATTAGGCATCAGGAGCAGCAAGAGCACAACAAAGCACTTCTCATGAAAAGAATCTGGAACATTCACGATAAACTTACCTCCATTCTAGCCACATTATATAATGCAAAATACCTCAAACAGACACCCATTCTCGGAAACATCCCTCCCATCCCATCATCTCCCATCCCACAATGGAGACAACTAGCATCGCTCATACCAACCTTAAACATCATCTCTTCCATCAAATTGGAGACGGATTAAACATCCTTATCCAATCAAACTGGATTCCACAATTCAATAACAACATTAACCCAGCCCTATGTTATCCCATACAATTAGTTGCTGACATCATCGACCCGTCAACAAGGAACTTGAATCATGATAGGCTGAATCTACTTCCCCAGGCCATGGTTCAACGAATCGTCAGCATTCCCATCCCACAGAACAACCAACCAGACAAGATCATTTGTCCTTTTACCAAAAGCGGAAAATATACGACATCATCAGGATATAACTTCCTCATCACCGACTCTGCACGAACCCATCAAATCCCTCTCCCACCAACTACCTTCCTTTGGACACTTCCGTGTCCCCCAAAAGTACATCTTTTCTTGTGGAAAACAATTAATGAGGGTTTACCAATCCTCAACATTCTCAACCGCATCCAACTCACCAACTCCTACCTATGTCCTTAATGCAAATCTAGTCCTGAAACGTCCAGTCACATTCTCGCTTCATTATCAAAATGGCCATTGATTCACCTGGAACCTCCTACTAGCTCATCTCACAAACAACCAAAACTCTACTCATAGCATACCCACCTCACTGCCCCATCAGACGACAGTCTCCCTACTCCACAAAACAAAAGCTCCTGCCCCGGTCACCACAGTTTTTTGCTTCCTTTTTTGGTCCTTATGGATATCTAGGAATGACGTAGTCTATCGCCAGCAACTGCCCAATCCGACGAATATAATGCAGATGACCATTAAACTACAACGAGAATATACCAGGCTCAAAACCACCTAGCGCCCGATCTTGCACTGGGATGCAACCTTATCCGAACTCGGCGCACACAACACTACCAACAACAACTATCTTCGTAGGATGGCTCCAACCCCACTTAGATGGATCAAAATAAATACGGATGGAGCCGCAAGGAGATATCCTGGATTAGCGGGAGTGGTATTATATGCCGAAACGAGGAGGCTCAGACTTTCTTAGCAATAGCAAAACCACCGGGTATCACCACCGCACTTGTAGCGGAAACTTGGGCCATGCTCATCGCTTCTAGAACGGCAACAGAACGGGGATGGCCAAAAGTTCAATTTGAAACAGACTCGGAGAACTCAACGAGATTTCTAACCTCGGACACCGACGTTCCATGGTATATTTCTAACCAGATTGCAGAAATCAAATATAGGTTTACCCAAATTCGGCAATATACTATTAGGCACGTATACGAGAGAAGGAAATCAAGCGGGACGGTTTGGAAAATCGGGCGCAGATGATTGCTCTATAGGAAAGCTTGCAACAACATTGTAGGACAATGCAATTCCCCCACCTACAAATTCTATTGTAATAGCAGACTTTATGGGCATAACATACCCACGCGTAATCTCGGTTTAATTTATTTTAATAAAATGCATGCTTCAAAAAATTTGGGGATTTTGTGTTTCCCCTGAAAAAAGATAGCTAATTTGCAAAACCCCTTTTTAAATCAATAATTGGTAAAACCTCCTATAACATGGATGTGCTTAGTGACTATGTTGTTAAATCAAAGACGTGCAATGCGAGCGTGTGTCACAAAACTCATTTCATCCTCCTCGAGGTCTGCTTGAGAAATCCATCCGCCATTAACGAAAAAGATACCTCAAATTTCTCAGCTCTAGTTCAAGAAACTCATTTCCACACCACTTATATTACGAAATTGATTAAATAGATTCTGCTTTGTGGTTTGGTGATGGGCTGATGGCGATGGCCGATGGCGACTTAAGATACTGCCGCTGCTTCTGACCAATTAAATAATACGAATCACTCACATAAAACCAAACTTTGATTCATAGTCTCAGTACGTATATATACATACCCACAACGAGAAATCTGTTCATCATCCATCACCTCCCACTTTTCTCCCTTTATACCCACAGATCCCCAATTTCCATGTCTTCATCATCTGAATACCCAAAAAAGATACCAACAACTCGAAATTACCCGGATGGTTGTAATCGATATGTAATTCTCCAATCAAACATCAACAATCTAATAAAGCAGAAGAAAAAATCTTCCAAATTCTTTTCCTCTGATCTAATCAAATTTGAAGGTTAGAGTTTCCAATCAGTTTGAAACTACATATTTTTACAACCATTTGTCCAATTCTTCTTCTTCTTTCGAACCCTTCATCCAAAACAACAAATCACTTAACCCATGGATTCGATTTCACATATTTTGCAAGAAATTTCAAAATTAATTTTGAATCTAGGGTTAGGTGATCAAATGAAATTTTGGTTTTTTTTTTGACACGATAAATGATCATATTTTCTTTTGTGAGTGTGATAGAGAAGAGTAAACCAGTGGATGAAATTGGTGTTGGTTTACTTTCACTCGATTATTCTGATCACTGTAAACCCAAAAGAGTCGACGAAGTTGAGGAGGTTATCGGAGGCGGAGTTTTTATGTTGTGTGCAGGAAGGTATTTTGGGATACACGTGCAAGGTGCATGTCTTTGATTTAACAGCGTTGTTACGGCACATCCATGTTATAGGAGGTTTTACCAATTATTGATTTAAAAAGGGGGTTTTGCAAATTAGTTATCTTTTTTGAGGGGGAAACACAAAATCCCCCAAAAAAAAATTAGATTCCATACATGTAAAATTTGTTGAAAGTAGTTGTTTACATGTAAAGAAAATTATTGTGAAAGGGTATGCTTGTAAATTTGTTGTCAAGTCAAAATCATTAATTCTAAGAACCAAACCGGTCTGGTGACTCTGGTCTTTTATTGGCTTCAAAACCTTCTGGATAACATGACTGTGTGAAGAGGAGATGAGCTGCCAGAACCACAAAACTAAGGTATTCCCATAAACCCAAAATCATTAACATATAATTCTTTCTCGTAATTGCTGATAATTTGATAGCTTGAGTTCAACGTGGAAATCCCCCCTTTTTATTGGATTTCCTTTTAAACGAAATTATTGTCATTTTGAATCCCATCTGTTTGTGTTTTTGCAGCAATCAAACTACTGACATTAGATTTCAAGAATCCTCTCTTGATATTGAAGTTGAAATCTATTGAGGATGAATTCTTCTTGTTTGATTATGGATAAATGTCTCCACTCATCTTCCAAAATTACAAAACCATTATCACAGCGTAAGTCTCCAATGCTCTTAGTTCACAGTTGAGTTTCCTAGAAGGATTGTGTGTTAATGTCTAAGATATTGCACTCAGCATTATCCACGGAACCATGTAGGGATTAGCTTAGTGGGGTTTGTGGAATCAGGATTTATTCTCATAATCTCATTGCTAAAGGAGAAAATTTTGGATATGCTTATTTCTCCGTTGTTCTTGATAGTTTTTATCTTTGTTGAAACAGAGCAGATAAACAGCAATCAAGGAAGGCTGTTGTATTGGCGTCAAATGAGGAATTTTCCGGGACAAGGCGTGTTATTTTGGGGAGTGCTGGAGCGTTGTTGCTACCAATTTTAACCTTTGATATTGGGTTAACCCCATCACTAGTTAGAGCAGAAGAGATGATAAACCCGAAAGACCTAAATGAGGATGATGGGGATAAAGGAATTTTGGAGGGGATGAAGTCCTTGTTTGATCCAAATGAAAAAACGAAGTCGGGGAAAGTGTTGCCAAAGGCGTACTTGAAGACTGCGAGGGAAGTTGTGAAGACTTTGCGTGAATCGGTGGAGGAAGATCCGAAAGATAATGCCAAGTTTAGACGCACTGCAGATGCTGCAAAGGAGTCTATTCGTGAGTATTTGAGTAATTGGAGAGGCCAGAAATCAGTGGCGTCTGAGGTAAGTGTAACTTTTCCTGCTTATGTTACTTTTACCTGTTCCAAGTTGGTAATTAGTGTTATTGTCATTAAAGATTTTAACTTTTGTTTGACCGGTTAAGTTATACTAGTATACAACCACTAAATTGGAGGAGAGACATCGCACAAAAACATTAGATATATCCTTGCCTCCTTGGTTCGGACTTCTGAATCCTGAAGCACATTCTTGTCCACTAGCAAGTCAGTCTAGTCTTTTGGTTTAGGTGTGCTTATTAGATTCACGTGTTATGTAAACATAGTGTGTATTGTCGTTATAATGCAAAGTTGGAGGATTTGGTGCAAGAGCAGCAAGACTGTTTTAGTTAACCAGGTGTGTTGGGATTTTTTCTTTTTAAAATTGAACTGTTGTTCACCTGAACAAATTCCAATAACCTTTTGGGTTTGAGCAGGTGTTTTCATATTCATCCTAAGACTTAAACCTTGATCAGTATATGCTAACCTCATGTTCGAAAAATCAGATATATGTACTATTTCCAGTGCCATCTGAAATTCGAATAAGCTCTGTCTTTGTGTCTGTGCTATTAGAGTACCTTTCTGTAATTTTGTTGGAATGATTGGTGAACGACCAATGATGTTGGTATGCAGGAATCTTATATGGCTCTTGAGAAAGCAATTAGGGCATTGGCTGGCTTCTATTCAAAGGCAGGTCCTTCGGCTCAGCTTCCTGAAGATGTGAAATTGCAAATTCTGGATGATTTGAACATTGCAGAGTTATCTCTATAGTATAGTATCTCCTCATCTGTATCGAGTTCATTTCTTGTGAACAACTAGTACTGCAACCCTGTTAAAGCCTGGTACTAACAAACAGAATGGCAATGTAACTTTAGGCAATTTTTGTGATATCACCTTTGTAAGAACATCTCCAATGGTGGGTCAAGGTCCACGCAGTTTACCAATTAATCTGCATTGGCATTCCTAGTCCAGTTTGAGCCAAAATTCCTGTTGTTATAGAAAGGCGTTTGGCATCAAATTGGTACAGTGAAGCCTTATACATTTTGTGGAATGACCCAGTAGTACTTGTTTTATTGGAAAAAAATTTCTACACTTCAGTTGGACATCAAATCATGTGAGCCAATATTGACAAACTAAGCAAATCTTTTAGAAGGCTTACATCACCCAACTTCCATTTTATTACAAAAAAAAAAAAAAAGAAATCACGATGCGCAGTGAGTTTCACATATTAGTCATGGAGTGCCGTGGCCATAACCAACAGTTTTTTATGCTTTAGCTTTCTTGTCGAGTACATATTTGGTGATTGCTAATGCTCTCGCCATACCGTACATAGAATCAACAGTAATCATAGAAGATTAGAAGCATTGGATTCGGATTGGTTGTCGATATCAACAGTAACGGTTGATTTAATGATGCAAGAATCCTTGTCCTTCGGTAGTATTTCGAAGGTAATTTCGTGCAATTTAAACCCTATGCCAAGAAATCCTCCTTCGATCTGTGTGACTTGCTTCACCATTTTACAATCATCAATTGTGGTGAACTTTTCTTTCCATTCACGTGGCCCGGGTATTCCTATTACATTAGAATAACAAAATTCATCAGTATCATGGTTAAAAAACTATGAATAAAGATGAACATATTACAGAAAATTTGTATAACTAATTGTACATACCTTGAGACAAAATGATATGCAAGACTGTGCCAACACCACCATCACGAGTGTCTCAAATAGGCCAGGTTGGAGACTGCTAACGTAGTTAGGAAGATTTTTGTCACGGCCCAAATTTCATCGGCCGATGTTCCTACGACGTCAAACTCGTTTGTTACGTGCCCACGCATCTTTTTGCTTTGGTTAATTGAAAATTAGCAAGAAACTTGCGAAATCGTCTCTTAATAATGAGTATGCAAGGAAAAGAAAGAGTTGGAATGTATTGTGTTGCTTTTGAGTATCCATTGTTTGTCTTATAGTCTTTCGCAAAGGCCGTTTATTAAATCATTAAAAATAAATTCTCAAACATTTGAAAATCAGAAAAGCTAAACTTGTTATTATTAGGCCGACCGAGGCTGGCGAGGGACTTCCATATATGGTGATTTTGTGTCGATGTGAAGCGTGGCATTTTTTTACAATTTAACAAAAAGATTGGATTTGGTGTAACATCAAATATCCAAACTATCCCTCCAATATGAAAGGTATCAAGCCTAATTTATCAAGGCTATATCTGTAAATAAGCAATCAAAGGATCCAGGGTCGAACCCCGGTGAACCACATTTCTTTTTTCTTTTTCATTCTTTTTTTTCCTTCTTCTCTCGGAAACAACCATTTCTTCACATAACCATTTCTTAACAGCGGCAGAAGTGAATATCATCTTCAATCAACTGTTAGTCATAATCGATCTTCAATCATCTACTTATCGAGTTTAGGGTTTCGATTTAAGTTTCGATCTATGTAAGTCTTTCATAATCATCATCAGTTTTTTGGAAATTTTAGGGTTTCGTTATCTGCTAATCTTTACTGAAGAAACGTTGGATTTCAGTACGACGGAGATGAAGAACTCGGTCGATTGTTTCTCTCTTCTATAATCAGGTAGGCACATCTCTTAAAACTTAAATCGGTTTCTACTGTAGTCTGTAATTCTAGGATTCTATTAATTTAGGGGTTTTGTTCAATTTATGTTCCTCAGTGGTTTACAATGGTTTTCTGTTCAATAATCACACTAATTGATACATAAATGTAGTATTTTCGTCTAGGCTTCTATCAATTTAGGGGTTTTGTTCATCAGTGGTTTACAATTTTGAAATATTTATGGTTAGATATACAGAAAAATTGGGAATGTCATAGTAGCCACAGCCACTTCAAAGATTAAATTGGGAATGGTTTAAATTGCTTTCATCCTTTTTATTGTTTGTTTAGGCAGCCTCCTATTTTGGTCTTACATGAAATTATTGCTACATGTTGGTTGGTCTTAATCTATATCAGTGGGGCTGTTATGTCTACGAACATTTTGTTAGACCAATGTTTGAAAATCCGATAACAGTTAAAATTAGTGTGCATGCATCCAGCCTTTATTTTTAAGCAAACCTAGGTTGGGCAGTTTATTAAGTATAAGAATTGGAAGTCGAACTTAAAGTTTGATCTTCATATGCGAATTTGAAAGGGGACCAACCAAGGGCAGTACATCATCTTGACAGTTAACCAATAGTCAACTATTTACCGATGGACCCTGGCACTGGCTCGGGGGTAGAATGCATCAAAATCATGGCTTAGTGACCAAGGATGAACTGAATTCGGTTGAAAGTAGCAAGTTTTACTCACTTGGGCATTCCAAGGATGAACTGCATTCTGCATTCTGTTTGAATTTTACTCTACTACTTAGACATTCATTGGGATAGCTTAATCAAAGGCCCAATTTGGCACAAAGTTGGACACATGGCTTAGTGACCTAAAAGGAAACTCAACCACTTAACTGTTGTAGTTTGAATGTCTTGGGTTGGGTGGCACTATTAAACTCATTGCAAATGCAGCGGAGTTGCTCTTATGATGTTAAGGATAACCTTGTTATTGAATTATAACCTGGTTATTGAATTACTATAGTGCTGTTAATTGTTAGTTTATACTGCTTTTTCAGATTTCAATAAACATATGCATGTCAGTTCTTCCATATAAATTTTTCCCAGTTACGCACTCTGTGATTCTTTGTGATGTGTTGTACTTGCTTAGGTGGTTTGAGATGCGATACACTAATTCTGAAACATGTTTCTGAATATGTTTCTCCTGAATTATGACACATAGTTAATTATATCTTGCATCATATTATCTCTGTTGTGTTTGTGAATATCCATGTTTCTGAATAAACATGTCTCTGTTGTGTTTCTTTTCTCGCACAACATGCTCATATGTTACATCATTTCGATATTTTTAGAAAAACATGATCCTAGACATAAGTTGTCTTTAGTGATACCACCAACAAGTAGCAAAAACAGAGGTATACCTGTGAGCTAAGCCTTTTCTGTTGCCTTCATCACCAATATTTATGTGGACAGATCCATAGGTATCTCATGTTCTGCCTTTAACACGTTTCTGCAATTCAAAGAACCTTGCTAGGTTGATTAAAAATGAACCCTTTAGCTGATCTTCCGCACTAAATATCAACAGTACACACATTCTCCCATTAATTTAGCTTAAGTGGATTCTTGTTAAACTGATCCCAATACAAAGAATTTAGAGATAACAGGGTCCCAGGCACTTCTCATATGGGTACATGTAATGATTTCAATCAATGCCATTACAAAGCACAACATAGGTGTTAGCATCAGGTTAATAGAACTACTATTACAACCTAGGTGCCACCACTACCAAATTTGATTAACACATCTATTACCTGTTAACAAGACTTTATTAAGCAAATTCTCTGGCCTAGACATGAGAGATTTCTGTACTGTAAAGGGTTTATTTTCAGGGGTAGTTAGATAAAGGAATGTGGACAATTTTCCCCCATTCAAAACTTAATAATAGGCCCAAACTTTTCAATTTGTCTTTTTCCTAACTATTTGTTCTCATACAGTGAGAGCTTTATTTTCATTTTTTGTTCATATTCTTGGTATAAAATTCCAGCAAGTGCAGGACATGACTTGCTATAGTTTATATTTGTCATCAAATTATACATTAGCAGTCAGGCTTACAGTGAATCAGTTGTACTAGGCTTATTTATTTATTTTTAGATCTATGCTCCTACTGTCCTGGTGAAGCGGAAGTTAATTTCGTGCGGAAAAGTTTCATATTGTTGACATTATTGCTCGAGGCAAGTGTCATGAAACCAATAGTAGTTAATTTTAACCTGCACAAAAAGATGGTTCAGTGGAAAGTAGGATTTGTCTCAAGCTTAAAGAACACCAATAGCTCCACATTCTGTGATCATATTTAGAGACCAAAGAAAGATATTGAGGCTGGCCAGATTTTGACACTTTTTAAAGAGATAATATTGCAGTACACGGGCTTAAAGTTAAAATCAACTTACATTATTATTTCTTATATTCTTGTTTGTTTTAATCATTTTTAGTTAAGATTTGGAGCTAAGAGAGTTGAAGCGGGCGTTAGTTGTCGAGTTTTGAGTCACGTTTTCGGTTGATTTTTTCGGTCGGCTGTCCCACCGTGGCAGCGGTCATCTAGTTAGCTTCTTAATTGATTTGTTTATGATGAGCATCTATTGAACTTGTCATTGTTAAATCTTGATTGATTAATTACTAGATATAATTAAATTATAAGCATCATTATACTGTAGTTTAAGGAGTCATTGAAGTGCAGCAGCCGGATGCTTTATATTCCAATGGGCGCATATTGCATATTTGAAGGTTAGCTTAATTAACCTGGCTAAACTGGGGCTTATAGCACTTAATTTGGGCCTATCAAATTTTCATTCCCACCCCACCAAATTATTCTCACCCAAACTTCTAAAAATACTAATTTACCTCCACATTAATTCCTAAAACAAATCTCATATAAATACTAATCCTTACCATTTTTAGTAAATCCAAAAACATAAAAACCTAAACTTAAAAAAAGTTTCTATTTTTATCATAATCTTTCCAAATTCTTAAAACCCTAATAATTTTTTTTTTTTTGATCCTCTCCTCCATGATCTTCGATCCAACCAAGAAAAAAGGTAAATCTCCATCAACTCATTCTATGATTTGCATTTGTTGATTGATTTACATGTTTAAATCTTCAATTTTCGAAAATCAAAATCTCTGATTACATCCAGAATCGGTTTATGTTGACATATCGAATAAATCGATTCTCGATTTTGTTTTCCGCCATGAAGAACATGCATAGTAATCGGTTATATGATGATTAACATCAACCGATTTTAGGGTTAGAAACGAAATATGAAAATACATCACGAGAATCGGTTTATAAGTGTTTTAGAATAATCCGATTCGGATACATTTTTTCTTATAATTATGCGATCCCATAATCGGGTTTTATGTGCCTGATAATTTACCGATTATGTTTGACTCTTCAGATTCCTTTCAATAATCGGTTTTATGTGCCTGATAATTTACCGATTATGTTTGACTCTTCAGATTCCTTTTCATAATCGGATTTGATATATGTACCACATAAACCGTGCGATGTTTCACACGCATGTATGTTTTTGTAGTCGCAATCGGATCACATATGTTTGATTATGTACCGATTATTGACTAGTTTTTTTTTTGGGTTTTATGTAGATATGGACTTCTCACACCAAGCGTTTTACTCTCGAGAGCTCACATTGGAGGACATTCTTAGGAAACCACAACGAGTGCCAGAAAGAAGCCTCTATAAGTTTGCCTATGGGCGTGAGACCCATCTTGAACAAGCCCTCACACTGATTGACAAGCTTGCACTGGAGGAGCTTTATGAGGTCATGAGGTTCACTAGGATGAGGAGAAACATGATTTCAGCTGAGACGGAGCTCCATGCAGAAATGGAAGATATGTGGGAACAAATGGCTCAAGCACAAGCCGTCGCTCCCGATGGTGCTGCTGATGGCTTTGGTGCTCCCCGCCGATGGTGGTGCTTTGCAAATGCTCTTGGGGATGTGGCTAGCTGCTTCTTTAGTCTTGGTGCTAATAGAGAATGGCTTCATGAACCCACCAAGCGTTGGTATGTCAAGTTTGGTTGTCATATTTTAGTGAATCAAAACTCATGTTAAGAGTCGCTTGATTATGTACTAGAGTTAAACTTCGTATAGGTTAGCTTGAAAGTATTAAGATATGAGACATTACAAGTATTGCGAAGACTTGAAGATATGAAGAAGCAAGGAGCTACAACGACAACAATCATTTTTCCACTTGAGGTTAGTGATATTTGACTTGAACTGTTTCATTCCCCAACGTATCTTTCAAGTCGTGCGCATATTGAAAACATAACTGCGAAGCATATTTGAACTCTAGATATACATAGTATTAAGGAATACAATATGAGGTTTATTGCTTAACCATTAATTTATAGATAAGACATCGCCATAATCATTTGAATGTTATTGTGATTATGTATGGGTATGAGGTGAGGATTTCATCCTAGGGAACAAGTTTTACATGTGTTCTAAGGAAGTAAGTTCATAAACTTGTTTGTGAACCGAAAAGTAAATTGCCAGGTGTTATTGGTTTTGTTATTCATTGCATATCTTATGAACAACCAATATGTGTGATAGAGTATAAACCTCACAACTTGTTGTGTTCTTGGTAGAACTGTTCACAAAGGCCTGGACTTATGTATTGTTATAAATTTTATTAGTAAAACCGATCTTAAGTAATCACGTGGTATGATCGGATTTTGTATGTCCTAACCTTGTAAAGGGAAAGGGAACCGATCCTAGTAAGGGAAAGGGAACTGATCCTAGTAAGGGGGCAAAGACATCAAAGGGAACCGATCCTTGTATGGGGTGCAACAAGGTTTATAGCAGAAAGGGGAACCGATCCTATGGACATGTGCAACACATATAAGTTAGATACCATATATATGTGAGGAACAGATCCTAGTACCTAGTCAACCAAACTTTTGGGAAGCTAGTGTGACTATGCATAGTACTCACATGGAGGTAGAACCGTAAACCCATGATTGTGATTGAATGTTGGTTTGATCATTCACATAGTTCTTAAAAGTCAGATGAACCAATTCTAAACTTGTTTGGAAGTGTGGCAAATCGGTTTCAAGGTTGTAAGTGCGAAAGAGAACTTACAAAGTTAAGATGTTGACAAACTTTGAACACGTGCTGTGAATGTTTATTTCTATAATTGTTCAAAGATATTCCTTAACGGATAAGGGAAGAGAATCCCAGATCGAAACATAAGTAAGTTAAGAATCTTTTAATTAAGGTTATTAATTTTATTTTGTAGGAAATTACGTAATTAGTAATGTGCATTTACTAATTAGATTTTCCAGAGATTTCGATCGTTATTTTTGACAGAGCATTACCAGAATTATGAAAACCGAATCGTGCTTTTACGAATATCTTGAGAATATTTTCGGTTTGGAAATTCCTTGGTTTCCAAACTTCCTTGTCTATAAATACACGAAGTTTTTCTTTCTAGCAAACTAATCCTTCGTAACAACATATTTACTCTTTTGTTGTTGTTGCGGTGTATCCGCCTATTCGGAGAGGAAGTAACCTAATTGGCGAAATCTCTTTACGACCACTCGTTTAAAAAGTCTTATTTGGGATTGAGAAGCTCTGCAGCGTGACTCCGTTGGTGGGAAACTAGATAATTGCGGTTTATCTTTGTTTTCGATTGATTTGATTGGCTAACGGTGGTTGAAATCGATTGCACCTAGTTTGTTTATTATTTAGAATCTTCTCTTCGATATAAGATTCACTCAAACTAGTTCGAATTTCGAGCGAGGATCTTTAAATCGTTGTTAGTTCTAAAGACGATCTTGTGATAATCCATTGTTACTGAGACTCCGTTCCGTGCGTGATTGATCATAAGAGATTCAAGTTATTGTGTGCAGATTTTATTGAAGATTTAAGAAGATTTGAAGACAAAGAAGATATTGAAGATCGACTTGGGTTTTATAATCTTTGGTGTGCACAATACTTTTTTCTAAAATAGGATCCAATTAATAATGGTTTATCCTTGTGGTAGATTGGATTGGTTAATTGAGTAGATCGGCATCAATACGTTTCCTTGTGATTAAAGGTATTGATTGGCTTAATCTTAGACGATTACCTTTGGGTGATTGAACATAAGATAGATCTAAGGACCCGACGAAGGAGTTTATGTTAAGTTAGGCGAAGAGCCTTTATCGGACTCATATCACTTGGTTGAATAGAGTTGATACCAAACAGTTTGTTGTTCCTTCTTGTTTGGAATACGAACCAAATGAATTGTTCCAAGTGCGTGACTTATTCACAAGTCGGAGCGTGGGAATACGAGACGAACTAAGTGAACCATAGGGTTAGTTACTTGGTCTCAACTATACGAAGTTAGGTGTAATTTTGTGTAGCGGCTTAATCCCGAGAGTATTCAATTTTGGACAAGGTCCCGAGGTTTTTTTCATTTCGGTTTCCTCGTTAACAAAATCTTGATGCGTCATTTACTTTTATTTTTCGCATTATAATTGTTTTATTATAATTAAAGTAAATCACAGAAACGTTCATTCCTATTTACTTGATAAGCAATCCTATTGTGTTTGGTTAAGTCCGAACCTTTGTATCAAGTAAACATACTTCGTTGTTGTATTGTCTCGATCTCGTATCCATAGACAATCACACGAAGTGTGAACCGATTAGTTGCATTGTCTCGACTGGAGTCCATTGACAATCACTTTCGGAGAAAGGACTTATAGGTAGGAAAGTTTTAGCTTGAGGGTATATTTGGTTACCCTCGCCTTTTCAGGTGCTCCTGCTCTTTAAGTTTTTACGTTTACACTTTAGATATTAAAATTTTAGATTTATAAGACTTGTGGTTGTTTTTAGTTCTTAACACTCTTTTAAGGTTTGTATTTTGGATGATCTCCGTGTTGAACTTATTGCACTTGAATTTTTAACTCTAATTATGTGTTGTTGCTCAATAATTCTAGCCTGACATGCCAACAATCGGGCTACTCAATATGTCAACATAAACCGATTACGCAATCTATTTTTCCTGTATATGTTTTTCAAGCTAGAATCGGGTCACATATGAATATATATAAACCGATTAGTTTCGGTGAAAATTCAGTTTTTTACATGTCTTTATCGGTTTATGTTGGTCACACAAAAGACCGATTCCTGGTGACATTAAAACACAATCAGACTACTCGATATGTCAACATAGACCGATTATGGAAGCCATTTTTCCTGTATGTTTTTCAAGCTATAATCGGGTCACATATGAATTTATATAAACCGATTATGCCAAATTATTTCTCGTTTTAAAAAAAAAAGTCATTAGGGACTTTCTCTATAAATAGAGACCTCACCCTTGGACCCCATTTTCCCCAAAATTGATCATTTTATTCCCCCTCACTCCATATACTCCATAACTACTCATTTCATACCTCCACATACAAGAAATGGCATCATTTGATTCAAACGAAGATTTGGCAATCACCAAAGCATGGTACGCAGAAACTCGAGTTAGGCGTCAGTCCTCCGATTACATAACCTTTTGGGCTAGGATACACAACAAATATAACCAATAATTTGGAAATCCTAATGGAAGAAGTGTTCAACAAGTCCATGATAGGCACCTAGTCATCAAAAATGCGATACTTTCTTATTTAGCTCTCCAACCCCGGATTTTCAACTCTACCAACTTCAACTTTTCCATTGAAAAATTTGTAAGTATTTTTGTGGTTTATTTTACGTGACCCATGTTTATCTTCCAATGAAATACCACTAACAAATGTAAGTTTGTTTTTGTGTTTTTGTAGCACCTAAGTCGTGAAAGCGTCTTACTTGGAGGAAAAGGGGGACGATTCGGTTTCGATGCAAGCTATCACTTTTTGGTAGAAAATCCTGAGGATGACCCGGACTTCATGGATCGTGTATCTTCTTCGGAGGAATATTGATGGCTTTAGAAGTTTTCGTATAGGTTTTGTGGGTAGACCTCTATGTAAACCCTCACGAGACTATAACTCGTCCACTAGGGTCACCTAGGGGTTTAAAGGCTTGATGCATGTGTTAAATGCATCGTACAATAATAATGGAATGAATGAAAATATTGTTATCTAGACCCTTTTATAGAGCCTGAACCCGAACCATAACTAGATGTAGTTGTCTTAAACAAAATAATATATAAGGGTGTGTTGGATATCTTCCCTAGTCTCTGGCAGTTTCCTCTTCTTGTGGTTAGCAATTTTTGATCCGATGACCATGATTATTCCTATTTGGCTTTATGATTCTTCGAGGTGACTAATCTCTTCAATGTCCTGGTTTGAAGACTTTAAACTTAGCACTTATTGTGAGGTAACCCATGCTCATGCAACACGGTAATATTTTTTCCTTAACTCTTTTCTTCAAGTGGTAACAGTTTCTCATTGTTCATGCTTTTAATTTCATCTTTAGAACATTGAGGACAATGTTAGATTTAAGTTTGGGGGTATGGGAGAAACTTTTTAGTTGCAATAAATAAACTCGAGACTAGAAATTTATGCTTATTAAGGTTGGCACTAACTAATCTAAGTGGATGGGAACATCTTGGTTGTAGGAGTTGAGGAACCAATATGATTAGATGGAAACATCTAGAAGAGTCTATTCATAAAAGCACGAGCTCGGGTGTTAGAAAAGAAAAGAAAACATGGTAGTTTCGCCATATCCTCGTGATGGAAACATCGAAAGAATCTGATCACTTTTTCTTTTTTCTTCTTACCATTGCTAGGGTGAAATAGAGTGATTGAGATTTAAAAAAAAAAAAAAAAAAAAAAAAAGCGAGACTGAGACCACTAGACGAACCTAACAAATACAATAAAGTCGACCACCGGTACCCTTGTATATGCCGAGTTGACCTAGAGTTAGATTATCGACCTCTGTTTCCCTTGTATATGCTTGTGTTGATATTAGTCCAGATCGGATCTCACCATTAGGATAAGTTCACCTTAGTCAACATCATCCACGTTTTTCTCTATATCCATCTTCTTAATCTATCCATGTGATTGGTCGACTCCTTTTTATGATGTCCAAACTATCCGAGTAGAGCTCACACTTTATATGAATTTTAGTATGCTTGAGTGCAAACTGTGTGTACAACAATTGGAATTTCGCATCGGGTACTTCTCCCGTAGTCAATAAGTATGCCAACCAAGGAGATTCTTTAGTGCCTTCCTGGTCTCCGTAGATAGATAGTGCCTGAGTGAAGGTTTTGTGGGTACACCTCTGTAAACCCTCCTGAGACAACACTCCGCCACCAGGGCCACCTAGGTTCAAATGATTTTTATTTTCTAGAATAAATTTGCTCGAGGACTAGCAAATAATAAGTTTGGGGGTATTTGATAGACGCATTAATGTGTCTAATTTGTCCTAAATGTTTCATATTGTTAGAATCGTTTTTGTCCTTATTATGGTGTTTTGTGTGTTTGTAGGTAATTTTTGGAAATAAAGATTGTTGAAAAATTGACTAAAAGTTACTTAACACCCCTTAGAACATTTGCTATTGTGGACTCCCACTTTGGATAAGGGGTAACCAAATTACTAAGGGGCACCCAACTGATATTCCGCACCCCAAATTTGGATAAGGGTGACCATCTTCATCATTTCAAATTTTTGGTTTTAAAAAAACGATTCTCAACCGCGGTCTCGGCCTGATTTTTTGGACGTGTTAAGGAGATTCAATGGCTGATATTCATTGGGATGACTTTTTAGAGCCTAACGGGGTTGGTATGGGTCGATTCGTTGTCTAAATTTGGCTAGATAACTCAAGCGAGGAGGAAACAGAGGAGCACGAGTTTGCATGGGTATGTTACGGGATTTCGCGAGAAACAGAGGAGTTTGCACGTTGCTCTAAGACTCTAATAACTATTTGAGTTTTAAGGAGTTAAATATGGAAACTTGGAAGCTTCTAATGCTGTAGAGATCAAAAAATCTCAAATCGGCCGTGAAGAATAATACCGAATAATGGAGAATTTTGGTGAAGTTATTACCCGAGATTTTGTTTCGCCGGGTTATAAATAGGTGCTTCTGGAGGTCATAGAATGGACGGAGAGAGTTTGGGAGAGCTGGGGAAAGGCCACCGCATCGAGAAAATCAAGTTACGGATTATTCTCTCATTCGCCGCACCAAGAACACGAAGAACATTCAACGCACCGATAATGCTTATACATGTGTTGATATGACTCACAAACTCGAGGGTCGTAATTGAAGACAGATAAAACCAATAAAGAATAAAGAACACTTTACATGTATCGTTCTCTCGAATAAATTCGTTTGTAAAAATTAAACCATATAAATCAAAGCTTTTCATCTTTTCTCCTTGTTCATCATCTCGTAAAACCATTTTTGAGCATTAATAATGATTTTTGAGCGTGTTTCCAACAACATGATGATCTAGACCCCCATCACTCTTGGACAATGGAGGAAGTCATTTTCGTACCCATGTGGTAATTCTATTTAATTCCTTTATGACTATTTGCACTATTATAATTGATTTATGATTTTTCTGATTATTTGTGAATTCGTTAGATGTCGCATGTTTAGTCTTAGGTACTTTAGATGGTCATGCTTGTGAATTACATATAATTCTTTATAAAATCTACCTTGGCAAAAGAATTAGAGTCGATGTTTGTTATTTTATGAGCTTTAATTGTCCTAATTAATAGATGAACCGCATGAATGTGTGAATTGGTTGAATCCTTGAGTCCCAAAGAACTCTCTTCATCTTGTGACATAAATTGTATATTTTCTCTATTTTTACTATTTTTCTTTATTAAATCCTAAAATCAATTTCAACAAGTCCGAGTGAACGACAACTCTACTTACCACTATTCTAAATTGACACTTTTGATACGGCCGTTGACTTGTGTATAGATTTGTTTTTATTTTTTTTTTTTTTTTATTTTTGTTCTCTTTTACGCCTTTTGGTATTTTTTTTTTGATTCTTTTAGATTTGGAGCGAAGCTACAAGGAAATAAAAAGTGTTATAAAAGGAAAGCATCGCAAAGAAGGAAAAAGAAAGAGAGTCCAAGGAGTGAAGAAGATTTTGTACATATTTATTTTATTTGGACTTTATTTTTTTTTTTAGAAACTGTAAATAGGGTTTCACTGTTGTAATTTTTCTTTTTATTTTTGGACTTTTGACATTTATTATTTTTAAAACCCTAAGGAAGGGTTAGTTTAAATAAAAACTGCACATGGAAGGACGTGCAGCTATGAGCATCGTCTCGCCCCGGGTTCGTACATGACATAGGAGTCGTGGCCCGAGCCGACTTCAACGTGTTCATCCCCTGTCCGGAACGGAGGTAAGAATTCTAAACACCGCGAATCCACAAAGGGTTTACCTGGATGATTTCGTGTGAATATATGTCGAGGAACCGAATCCTACTGCTTTAATTTCCTAGTAAAGGGCAAGGACTGGCTATACAAGATAAGAGTTCGGATTTCATCACCGTTCTCTTCTTGCCCTCCTTAGGAAAACGAAACCAAACACGAACCTAAGCTTTAAAATTTGGAATAGAACGAGACCGATAGGGTAACGATCTTAATAGAAAGTCATTCGAAAAATATTGGTTACTCTTTTAGCATACTTCGGTTAATGATGATTTTTGTGAAGTTGAATGCGTGATCTATGCCGCCTTGTAATAGCGGTGAGGCCTTGGGTATCAAAGCTCCACGGAGCTTCCTCGCCTTGATTCAACTTACTTTGACTCGATTGATCCAGAGGGGTTTGCTTAAATTATAAATCGAATTCCTTTCGAACGATTAAGTCGGGTTCAGAAACAATCTAAGTGGGAGCCATCATGCTTTTTGTTTGCTAGAAATTAGTAGGTTTGTTGTGGTCGAGTCAGCCTTGTTTGTGCTTGTGTAGAATTCCCTTGGAGCTTAGGATGTCAAACCGGTATTACAATAGCCATCACAATGAATATGAATATCCAACCAACAATATGGACATCACTTTTTTATGACCATAGTGTGAATAGTGTTTGGGAACGCCAAACTTTTGAAGGTTATGGGTCATACCATGGTGATCCCAATTACTATCCACACGCCAACCTGGCCGTGCGAGCAAAATTCCTCTCTACTAGAATCAACACGTAAGTTAGAGAGACGACACGTAAGTTCATAAATGAATAACTTAGTTATGGACAAAAAGCAATGTAACGAGTGAATTTTTTTTTCCTAGATTCAATAAGGAAGTCATGTGAGTCGAGTCACCGATACAATAAGGAAGTCATGCGAGTCGAGTCACGATACCATAATGAAGTCATATGAGCTCGATTCGAAAGCTTTTGTTAGAGGCCCGGGGTAATGTGAATCGCTTCGAGATAATCTTAGTGTTTCCAATAGTACCCCTGGAAATGAGGATAATTATTTACATAATCAAGATGACGAGGATAAAATTGGTAACACTACTTTTCTAGATGAGGTTCAACCATTTTCATATTATTATAATGATGATTATGATGAGGATAGTGTTGATGAAGAATTTGAAATCAGTAGGCATAGTGATCGGGGAATTTGTTACTCCAATTGAGCTTAATGATGAAAATATTTCTAGTTCAAATCCAAATAATTTTAATAATTATTCACCTATTCGAAAGGATGAGGATTTGACTAGAGATACCTCTCGCTTTTAGATTTATGTAGTATTTCCTTTTGATTACGGTTTATGATGGTTTAGAGAACGATGGCATATTTTGAGTCTAGCATTTAGTAAAAACAATAGACTTAAAAGGAAAATGAACTCGTAGAGATGAGTGAGGATGTACCCGACTTAGAAGAATCAATTGACTATTTTCGTGAATCTGATGACCTTGAAATTAGGGAAGTTATGACTAGTCTTTTCTGTGAGACACCAAAACTCTAAGTTTGGGGGTGATTATCATTCTCCATGTGCATTAACTCTTGAAAGGTCCCGAACTCGGGGACTCTGACATATGTGCCTCCAACCATTTTAAAAGATTATCTTCATACACTTTTTCCCGAACCTAGTCATGTCCATAAAGAAGTTCATTTGTTAGAAACTCCATCCTATGGTTGATGTGGTTAACCTGTGCTATGATACCACGAATCGATTTTGTTTTCCCCACCAAAACCTTCCTTCCAATCAGGAACGTATAAGTTTCATGTGTCAATTATTAAGTTTTGAGACTAAACCTAAATTACTTTAGATATTAGGTTTACACATTTGCTTAAGGAAGACCACCAACTTATTGTGGTTACTGTGTAAGTCAAACCGATTGACTTAGAGGATCCTTAATTATTCAAAGATTAATATGTGCTTTGAAAGTTTTTATTTGAGTTTTTCCACTTAGAACCCGAACATTTGGATCTAACTCATGAGGAAACGCAACCTATGAAAATATGTTATCTAGACCTTTATAAGAGCCCAACCCGAACCAACCTAGATGTAGTTGTCTTAAAGTCAAAACAATATATATGGGTGTGTTGATTCTTCCTAGTCTATAAAGTTTCCTTCAAGTTAGCACTTTTGATCCAGAGACCCGCAATTATTCCGCCGCTCAAGCGATGATTCTTCGAGGTGACTAATCTCTTCCAATGTCTGGCTGGAACACTTTAAACTTAAAGCACTTCTGGGAGGTAACCCATGCTCTGCAAATACCTTTAATATTTTTCCTTAACTTTTTCTTCAAGTGGGTAATAGCTTCTCATTTGTCATGCTTTTAATTTCATCTTGGAACATTGAGGACAATGTTAGATTTAAGTTTGGGGGTATGGGAGAAAATTTTAGTTGCAATAAAAAACTCCAGAGACTTGAAATTTATGCTTAT